>QLTV01002109.1:1921356-1963456 GCA_003457575.1 Thermophis baileyi | reverse complement strand
CGAAATGTCTTCAAAGAAAAACCAAGTTGCCTAGTTGCCTCTTGAAAAAAGCATCTTTGGGACAACCAAATGACTGAGAATCTCCATAGATGCCTGAAATGATATGAGATTTATACTGTATATATACAGTGTGTATATACTGTATCTCTCTCTCTCTCTCTCTCTCTGTGTATATCCTCTCTCTCTCTCTCTCTCTCTCTCTCTCTCTCTCTCTCTCTCTCTCTCTCTCTCTCATATCTATCTATCTATCTATCTATCTATCTATCTATCTATCTATCTATCTATCTATTTATCATCTATCTATCTATCATCGAGAGAGGGAGGGAGGGAGGGAGGATGAGAGAGACCCATCCTAAGCAACTCCGAGCTTACAACATATATGTTTTGTGTGCATGACTATCTGCGTGTAGAATCAAGAGGAAGGATATTATTTAGAAGTGTGGCAGACACCATGGTGCCAATGGGAATAGCATTACTAACACCCAGAACAAATAGAAGATTCACATTAGCGTTCTATATATGTCTCTTGAGAATTAAATCTTAGTAAACAGCATGGAACTTATTTCTACAAAGCTATGCAGAAGTGCAGCCTCAAATACTTTTTTATTTGCACTTCAGGCAAAATCCTCAGTTTAGTTTTAAGTCAAGGATAAAAATCCATAACAATTGTATGCCTCATATAGCTTCAGCATTAAAGGAGAGAGGAAACCTCAATAGAAATTTCAGCAGCGGGTTTATAGCCCATGTAAATGATTTGATGTTGAATACAGGAAAAAGAAGAAGAAGAAAGAGTATAGCTTTTTCAAATATTTTCTCTTATGTTTATTAATGGCAATGTACTTTCAGGCATCTTAGAAGGAAACAAATATTGTATAACAGTAACAAAAGGCTGTATGGAAGAATATATTTGTTCTGTTTGCATTCTTTGCTACAGTCCAACCATTTTATACATTAATCATCTCTTTAACTATTCCAGTTCTCTGGAAGACATTACAGCATGTATCATGTCTAAGTTTTAATTTCCCCTTACTAAATAGTTTTCCCCCCACACTTCTTATCCTCTAACAGTTCTTCATTTTCTTTTTCCTAATTTTGATATTCTGCTCTTTATTACCATAGTCAATCCTCAATGGAAAGCATGAGCTGAATATGAATTGCTTGATAAACAGGGAATAGTAAATATTTTATAAAAGCAGTGAAATTCAACAGAATGCCCTATTTATAATTTAAGGAAATTATTCCTATCAAGAGTTTGGAGCAAACCAATTCTCTTTTTACTTTTCTTCTTAACTTGCAATACCTTTATGTCATGACTTTATGACATGCTTCTATTATCTCCATCATCTACTTTTCATTGACTTTTTCCAGCTGTTTAGGAGGAAAGATGCTTACTGATAACTTAATTGAGCAGTGATGCATAAAAACTATAGATGAATGAGATGGGAATTTTAAAATACAAAAATGCATTTCTGTCACATTTTTCACTGTTCTCATGGAGGATAGGTTTAGACATGAATGTTCATCACTTAATGTATCTACATGACAGCTGGCAGTGAAAGATGAGAACCAAACATTGAGAAAGTATTGTGACCCATCAGGGCAGTTCTATCTATAATTCACATAGGTACTATGTAATATTGCAGTCATGTGTCAGGTTCCAAAAGGGCGCATGAAAAAAAACTCCAAACAACTAAGCTGGTTAGTGTAGAGAAGCCTTTATCTTACGCTCCGGCACAAACCGACAAACACCCGAGTGAATAGGTGAAGTATTGTCAGCGCTACTGCGCAGTGCTCCCCACCACCTTTTAAGGATCCCGCTGATCTCCCGTGGCTCCACCCATGATCCATCCTCCACCCCAACCAGCCAACATTAACCCCGTGGTCAGCCTAGAGACTCTTCATTCCATGCAACCCAACGTCCTTGGCAAACTGCCTTAAATCTCCGTTTGTTTGGCAAACTGCCTTAAATCTCTGCTTGTTCTGGGTCCGCCTCCCAGCTGTGAGTCGGGGATGACATCATTCAAGATGGTGATGCCCACAGCAGCAGCGGAGTTACTCGGAGCTATCAGCAAGGCGTCAGCACGACCAGGTAGGTTGGCGAGCAGTCTCCCTATCCCCTCTGTGATGGCAGCCCAGTGTGCGTGGGGCTGACATGCGGCCCCCCTACTATGAAGGTGGCATCTGAAAGACAAAAATGCAATGTGAGGTAGGTCATGGCACTGATGTTCCCACCCACCCCTGGTCTGCCTTGGTATCTTCAGTGGAATCGGGTGAGTAGCCATGCGGCATTTACATCCTGACAGGGTACCTAGGTTGCTTCTGCCAGTGGGTACCCCTTCCACAGGATAAGGTATTGCAGATGCCCTCGATGCCAGCAAGAGTCTAGGACATCTGCCACTACATAATGTTGGGTTCCACCCACGTGGATAGGAGGAGGCGGGGATGGAGGGGTGCCACATAGTGAAGACATCCTGAAAGGACGTAGTAGGCTACTGTGGAAGACTGGTTGCGTCTTCCCCAGGAAAGATGGGAGCTGTAGGCGTACAGCAACGGGATTTATGACCTTGATTATCATGAACGGGCCGATGTATTTGAGTGCGAGTTTTTTACAGGGCACCTTTAGGTTAAGATATTTGGTAGGTAGATATACTTTTTGGCTGACATGGAAGGGGGCCTGTGGTTGTCTCTTTTTGTCGGCCTGTTCCTTATATTTCCGTGCTGCCCTTTGCAAAGCCTCTTTGACCCTCTCCCATACCTGCTGCATACGGGACATCCATCCCTGCAACCCCAAGTCCTCAGGTTCCTGTTTCGGACACTCAGGTATGGGGACAAATTCAGTACCAGTAGCTACCTGGAACGGGATGAATCCGGTGCTACTATAGACGGCGTTATTGTATGCAACCTCCACGAAGGGGAGCAATTCCACCCAGTCCATTTGTTGGTATTTTATGTAGCACCGGAGGTAACGCTCCACCATGGCATTGGTCATCTCTACTGCTCCGTTGGTAGCCGGGTGGTATGCTGAACTGAGTCCCTGGCTGACCCTATCATCGTCAGGAATTGGCTCCAAAACTTGGCGGTGAACTGAACCCCTCTGTCTGATACTATTCGGCGCGGTACACCATGTAACCTGTAAATATGAGTGATAAATAGCTTAGCCAATTTTCTGGCTGATGGTAAAACCTCACAGGCCACAAAATGGGCCTGTTTAGAGAACAGGTCGATGACCGTTCATATCACCGTCTTCCCCTAGCTGGTTGGCAGGTCGACAATGAAGTCCATAGCTATCTCCTCCCATGGTTTGAGAGGAGATGCTACGGTTTGGAGGAGGCCTGGAGGTTTACCTGGCTGCTTCTTATTTGTGGCACATGATGCACAACTGCGTACATACTCTTTGACGTCTTTCTTTAGTCGGGGCCACCAGAACTGACAATTAGTCAAGTGCAACATTTTAAGAAAGCCAAAATGACCAGCCATACGGACATCGTGATATTGTTGTAACACCTCCACCTGCATAGCGCTGGGTACATAGACCTTCGACCCTTTCCATGCCAATCCGGCTCTCTGACTGAGGGTATTTTTATTGGCCTGGAACTACTCATCCGCTATAAGGGCCTTTGGAATCTCTTGGGTGATTCCATTAGCTTGATGTTTTGTTCTAGCTATGCTCACTGCCTGTTGTGTAGTTTGAGATGCTGGAATTATAGCTTGCACTATCTCCTCACTGTCACTGGCATATTGTGGCATATGAGACAAAGCATCTGCCAGAAAATTCTTTCCGCCGGGGATATATTTCAGCCAAAAATTGAAACGTCTGAAATATAACGCCCATCTGACCTGCTTGGGCGATAACTTACGTGAGGTTTGGAGGGCCTCCAGATTTTTATGGTCTGTCCAAACCTCGAATGGTAAGCCCCCCCTCTAAGAGGTTTCGCCACGTAAGCAAGGCCCACCAAACTGCAAATGCCTCCTTCTCCTATATCGCCCAATTTCGTTCGGTTTCATTTAACTTGCAGGAGGTATAGGCACACAGTTGCAGACATCCCTCCTCGTTGGTTTGCAGGAGAACTGCCGCTACAGCTACATCGCTGGCGTCTGCCTGCACCATGAACGGCTTGGTAGGGTCAGGAGGTTTCAATATCGGTTCTCTTGCGAACAATGTTTTTAGATGTTCGAATGCCCATTGACAAGCCAATGTCCATTGTACCGGTTGACCTGGTCATGGCTTATGAGCCAACTGTTTGGTTTTTAGGAGATCCATTAATGGAAGAGCCACACGAGCAAAGGACGGGATAAACTGATGATAAAAATTTGCAAACCCCAAGAAGCTTTCTAGTTGTTTACACGTTCTTGGGGCCTGCCAGTCTAAAACGGCCTTTACTTTTACTGGGTCCATCTCTACACCCTTTGGGAAAATGCGGAATCCCAAGTAGTCCAACTGTGACGTGTGGAACTCACATTTCGATAATTTGATGTAGAGTTTGGCTGCTAATAGCTTGCTTAGGACCTGGCGTACCAGGATGACGTGTTCTTCTAGGGTTTTGGTGTAAATCAATATGTCATCCAGGTACACGAGCACACCGTGGTACAGATGTTCCTGCAAAACCTCATTGATAAGTTGCATGAAAACCGCGGGTGCTCCTTGTAAGCCAAATGGCATAACTCTGAATTGATAACTGCCCAACGGGCAGTTGAATGCCATCTTCCATTCATCACCAGGCCTTATTCGGACTCTGTAATATGCTTCTCAGAGGTTGAGCTTTGTAAAGACTCTCCCCTCTGCTAAGCGAGCCAGTATGTCTTTCATTAACGGGAGGGGGTACATATGCTCTACACATACAGCGTTGATCCACCTAAACTCAACGCAGAGATGCAGCCCTCCGTCATTCTTCTCCCGGAAGAGAACCGGAGCTGCTATCCTTGATCTAGCCCTGTATAAACCCCCATTTTAAATTCTTTTCTATGTATGCCCTCATCTCCATTAGTTCCTGGGGGGGGGGTCATTGAGTACATTTTTGGCTTCAGTAGGACTGCCCCTGGTAGAATTTCAATACTGCAATCAGTAGCGCAATGGGGAGATAGGTTATCACACGTTACAGACCTCTTTGAGGTCATCATATATCACAGGGAGCCCTCCCTGCTCCTTGGAGTGTCTGTCTGTTGTTTGGGCATTTCCCACACCTTCGGGATGTTTCTCATGTGGGGGAGGATCAGGCCCTACTCCTATCCTTAGATGCCTGCAACCCCCACCCCACCAGATCGTTGGACCCCACTTATCGAGCCAGGAAAGACCTAGCACGATTTCCTCTGTAATCCTGGGGACTACTACAAAATGGATATGTTCTCGGTGGGGACCTATCTCCAAGGTAAGCAGCTCCATGACATGTGTCGCCAGTTGGCCTCCCAGCAAGGACCTGTCCATCTATTCAAAATGGATTGGATGAGTCAACCTGCGAATTCCTACACCTATACTTTCCACCATGGTCGTACTCATGAGACAATAAGTGCAGCCTGAATCTATTAGCACTTTGCACTGCCTCTGACGCTCTGCTGTCAACACTACTGAAAAGAGGAATGGTTTGATCGCTTTGCTTACCATAGGGTCAGTTTCGCCATCATCATCGCTGCCACTGTTCGTCTCTACCTCGGTGAGGTTAGAGCCAGGTCCTCTAGGGGTTGAGGGTTGGCTTGTTTGTTGCGCCGCCCCCCTCGCTGGAGTTTTCCTGGTACTTTTCCTAGCGGTGCTCTGCTGGGGCCCTGGTGTTCCAGCTGATGCCTTGGGACCCACCTCCGTACAATCCAATGCACGATGGCCCAGCTTTCCGCACCAGAAACACACCATCGGAGGTCTTGTGGTTCCGGGCTTCCCTGGTGAAGCCAGGGCAGGGCCCGATGGTGTTGGCTCTGAAGGCCGTGTCGCCTGTAGGGGTTGCGCGGGCTGGTCTGGTGGTCTCCTACCCCTTGTAGGCCATTCCATACGGTTCCGGTCATCCCTCCGAAATTCCACATCGATCTCAGTGGTGGCATGGACCCAAGCAGCTAGACGTGGTGGCAACCCATGTGTTACACACGCCTGCCGCAATAGACGGTTGAGTCCAGCTGTGAATTGATGTACTATCAACCGCTCCGGCCAGCCCCTAACCTTCCCTGACAATCTGCGGAAGTCCTTTATGTAGTCCGCCACTGGCCTACCTCGCTGCTTAAGTGCTAACAAATCACCTTCAGCTTGTTGCAATCGCGTGTTGTCTTCAAATCGCTCCTGCATAGCTGAGAGGAATAAGCCTATATCGCCAAGTTCTTCGGCATGATCTCCCAGCTGTGAGTCAGGGATGACATCATTCAAGATGGCGATGCCCACAGCAGCAGTGGAGTTACTCGGAGCTATCAGCAAGGCGTTGGCATGACCAGGCAGGTTGGCGAGCAGTCTCCCTATCCCCTCTGTGATGGCACCCCAGCACGCGTGGGGCTGACATCATGGCTATCTCAGGGGGAAGTGGTTGCTGTTAGTTGCAAAGTCGTGTCTGACCCATCACGACCCCATGGACAGCGTTCCTCCAGGCCTTCCTGTCCTCTACCATCCTCTGGAATCTATTTAAGCTCACGCCTACTGCTTCAGTGACTCCATCCAGCCACCTCATTCTCTGTCGTCCCCTTCTTCTTTTGTCCTCAATCTTTCCCAGCATTAGGCTCTTCTCCAGTGAGTCCTTGCTTCTCATTAGGTGGCCAAAGTATTTGAGTTTTATCTTCAGGATCTGGCCTTCTAAAGAGCAGTTAGAGTTGATCTCCTCTAGGACTGACCGGTTTGATCGCCTTGCAGTCCAAGGGACTCACAGGAGTCTTCTCCAGCACCATAATTCAAAGGCCTCAATTCTTTGGCGCTCAGCCTTTCTTATGGTCCAACTTTCACAGCCATACATTGCAACTGGGAAAACCATAGCCTTGACTATACGCACTTTTGTTGGCAGGGTGATGTCTCTGCTTTTTAGTATGCTGTCTAGATTTGTCATAGCTTTCCTTCCCAGGAGCAAGCGTCTTTTAATTTCTTGGCTGCAGACCCCATCTGCGGTGATCTTGGAGCCCAGGAAAATAAAATCTGTCACTATCTCCATTTCTTCCCCATCTATTTGCCAGGAATTGAGAGGGCCGGATGCCATATTCTTAGTTTTAGGGGGAAGCAGGCAAAGGACAAAACATGAGTGATGACTTCTGCATGCAAATACTATAGTTTATGTACTTGGATCAGAAAATGGGATTTAACTATGTAATTCTGGCATTTGTGTAATGGTCAATGCAAACTAAATCAGCTAGCAGTACCTGAACACACTTGTAAGTGGATCACAACAGGAAGCAGCAGGTGAAGCTAGGCAAAATCACATCAGATACCTGTACAATTAGCACAGGGCCCCCCCAAGGCTGTGTGCTCTCACACTTCTCTTCTCTATATACCAGTGAAAATGGCCTTCCCCACCCCCCTGGAGGCCCTCTGGAGGCCAGAAATGGCCCGTTTCAAGTTGGGAAACAGAACGTTTCCGGCCTCCGGAGGACCTCCGTGGAGGTGGGAAAGGCTGTTTTCGCCCTCCCCAGGCTCCTAGAAAGGCTCTGGAGCTTGGGGAGAGCAAAAAATGGGCCTTCCCCACCCCCTCTGGAGGCTGGAAACAGCCTGTTTCCCAACTCCCAGTGGGCCCAGAAGGCCTGAAAATCAGCTGGCCGGCGCACATGCGCGCCGGATCTGAGCTCGCATGCCGACTGATATGGCTCCGCGTGCCACTTGTGGCACGCGTGCCATAGGTTCGCCATCACGGCTATATACCAATGACTGCATCTCAAACAATCCATCTGTTAAACTACTGAAGTTTGCAGATGATACAACAGTGATTGGTCTCATTCGAGACAACGATGAAACCGCATACAGACAGGAGGTTGAACAACTAGCCTTGTGGTGCGACCAGAACAATCTGGAACTGAATACACTCAAAACCGTAGAAATGGTGGTAGACTTTAGGAAAAACCCTCCCATACTTCCACCTCTTACAATACTAGACAACACAGTATCAATAGTAGAGACCTTCAAATTGCTAGGTTCTATCATATCTCAAGACCTAAAATGGTCACTTAACATCAAAAACGTCATCAAAAAAGCACAACAACGAATGTTCTTTCTGCGCCAACTCAGGAAGCTCAAACTCTCCTACCCTCAAAACGACGCTATAGAGCACTGCACACCAACACAACTAGACACAAGAACAGTTTTTTCCCGAACGCCATCACTCTGCTAAACAAATAATTCCCTCACCACTGTCAAACTATTCACCAAGGCAGCATTACTATTACTATTAGTCTTCTCATCGTTCCTATCACCCATCTCCTCCCACTTATGACTGTATGACTGTAACTTGTTGCTTGTATCCTTACGATTTATATTAATATTGATTGTTTCCTGATTGCTTATTTGTACCCTATGACAATCATTAAGTGTTGTACCTTATGATTCTTGACAAATGTATCTTGTCTTTTTATGTACACTGAGAGCATATGCACCAAAGACAAATTCCTTGTGTGTCCAATCACACTTGGCCAATTAAGAATTCCATGCATGTCACTTTAGTGTGATCATAATTTTGTTGCAACCATGGCTGAATGTTATCATTAAGTCATTGGACATCCATTAAAAAAAAATAGCCAGAGAAAGGATGGTAGACAAATGAAATTCTTCAGCAAAAGAATTCCTCTGTGCTATTATAACATATCACAATACTTTTGTCTCCTGATGAAGTGGAAGTATTCATCTATAACAGGGCTGTCAAACTCCCAGGCCATGGGCCGGATGCGTCATGCATTGGCCACGCCCACGCCTGGTTTAGTGAAGGGAAAAAAAGTCCCAATACGTCACGTGACGCCGCCGTGATGCCGTGAGTTTGACACCCCTGATGTATAATGTCACAGTTTATCTAAGATTCTAGGTACATTAGCAGTTAGCAATAGCAGTTAGACTTATATACCGCTTCATAGTGCTTTACAGCCCTCTCTAAGCGGTTCACAGAGTCAGCATATTGCCCCCAACAATCTGGGTGTCCTCATTTTACCCACCTCAGAAGGATGGAAGTCTGAGTCAACCTTGAGCCGGTGAGATTTGAACCGCCGAACTGCAGCTAGCAGTCAGCTGAAGTAGCCTGCAGTGCTGCACTCTAACCACTGCGCCACCTCGGCTCCTATTGGAATCAAGTTAACTACAGTTAAGAAACCATCACATTGTAAGCCCTTGGGAGTTGGGCGGCATACAAATTTAATAAATAAAATAATAATAATAAGCCGCTCAGAGTCATCTTGAATGCGAGATGGACGGCAAATAAGTTTAATAATATATATATATATATTTAAATGATATGAATT
The DNA here is from genome assembly GCA_003457575.1 of Thermophis baileyi. NCBI lineage: Eukaryota > Metazoa > Chordata > Lepidosauria > Squamata > Dipsadidae > Thermophis > Thermophis baileyi. Next base: position 1,954,066 of record QLTV01002109.1, on the reverse strand, counting down.
GAATAGATATACAATGGACAAATTGCAGTTTGGAACAGACAAAGAGAAACAAACCATTGAAATGTTAATCTACTTTGTAGTTTCTTCTATGAGAAAAATGACATCAATTTGAGATCCTTAAGAAAAGGCTGAATATAAATCAATAAACTTAAAACATACACAAAATTTTCTACAGTAAAGAGTTTGCAGTGCTGTAAGCAAAACTAGATCTTGTTTGCTGCTCAGAGGTCGGCTTCACATAATTTAACAACCAGTTCGCCCAGAATTGAAAATGTGAGCACGCTAACCCAAACCCTAACCCTAACCTTTCTTATAGCAATAGCAGTTAGACTTATATACCACTTCATAGTGCTTTACAGCCCTCTCTAAGTGGTTTACAGAGTTAGCATATTGCCCCCAACAATCTGGGTCCTCATTTTACCCACCTCAGAAGGATGGAAGGCTGAGTCAACCTTGAGCCTGGTGAGATTTGAACCGCTGAACTGCAGCTAGCAGTCAGCTGAAGTAGCCTGCAGTGCTGCACTCTAACCACTGCGCCACCTCGGCTATTAATGCTCTTGGTGGCATTAACATCATATTACTTTCTGGATGCAATAAATATGCAGAACATGAAATTCATTCAGAACATAACAAATTATTCTACAGTGTGTAAAAGAATAAGGGTAATTGAACATGTATTCTATTAGGATATCTGAAACCTATACAATATATAACTGATATATTTCAATTCAACTTTAAAGCATCATGGACAAAATTGTCAAAGAAAACATAACATAAATCAGACAAAATTTATTTAAGTGCCAGAAAATCCAGAAATGTTGATAAAAATAAATTTGGCCAAACCAATATTAAAGTACAATTCGCTAAAAGTTTTCGTGTCACCAAATCTTAGACCTTTCCAGTCTGAAACTAAGTGGTTATTGCAAACAAAAATTAATAAATAACAATATTGGATAACAACAAATTATACAAAACATCAGCAGGAAAAAATTATAGGCAATAAAGGCAAGAAATCATCTCCTGACATTGCTGAAGGTAGCTGACAGTCAAGTAGATTTTCTACAAATATTTTTCCTGAGTTTTATTGGGTACAACCTTGTTGTTATCAACTTTTGCCCCTGAGTACTTTCTACAGGCTTGATCAAACAGATTATTAATAAAAAGTATACTAAAATTCCATAGATACTTTTATAAACACCATTCCTTTAAGCCAAATTAACTTACCTTACAAAGTATCCAAAGATAAAACGGGGAATGCATATACTATATAATGTATATATAAAGTTGCATATATATACAACTTTAAACTCCTATGGGAGCCAGTTTGGTGTAGTGATTAGGGCATCAGGCTAGAAACTGAAGGGCCATGAGTTCTAGTCCAGCCTTGACATGAAGCCAACTGAGTGACCACTTCTGAAAAACTTTGCCAAGAAAATTGCAGGACTTATCCAAGCTATCTCTGAAAATCAGAAACGTTTGAATGGAAGGAAAAAACCCTTCTATACAAAAGACATAATGAAATATAATAAATGATATCATAAGTAATACACAAAGCATATATATTTTTAGTATCACTAAAATTTTGGACCAATTATCACATTTGGTATTTTGAACATATGTTACAGGCATTTAGAAGAAATATATGTTACGTAAGGAACTTCCCATTCTGATCAAAAGACAAATTTATCTTCGATAGAATGACAGTGAGTGAAGCCAATCAGAGGATGCGAATCTATCCTACCTAATATCCCGTCCCCTTGATTCTCTCATTTCCTACAGTAGCTTATCTGAGCAATTAGTGATTTTCTAATAAAATATAGTGCTTCATCCATTCAATTTTTTTTCTATAACCTATTAGATCTTTTTGGAATCGAAGACCTTCGTGGAAATAAATATAATTATGGAGGCTGATATTTTGTTTGCATTATGCCAATTTGACTGTTATGTTTAAAATTAACACATTATAAACAAGAAGATTATAGCATTATGGCACCAAGAAAGAAAGCTTTTCTTTTTAAAATAAGCCATTCCACTTGCAAAATAAAGAAAGGAAGTTGGATTGTTTACCAGCTTCCATGAAAAGTTAAGCTGGCCAAAAGCTGCCATTTTCTCAAGGAAAGAAGCTATCACTGATACTGAGACATTGAAACTATTCTGTCATTAAATAACATACTTATTGTGTTTGAATCCATAATACAATATCAGATTATATTACAAGACTTATTATAAAGTAGTTGGAAAATAAATCAGAGAGCTCTTTTTCATTCTTTTTTTAGTTCTGCAATATAGGCCTCTCAAATAGCCCTCCAGTATTGATCAGAAGCCTCAATATTAGCATGGATATTCTCAATAAGACCAGAATAAAAATGTGTGAAGATACTGGAGAAGTTGTATAAAAGACAGTGAGATATTAAAATATTTTTTTTCTTTTAATTTCAAGGTAAGAACTGGTACTCACCACAGGTGGACACAAGCTTCTGCCTCATGGAGCAAATTGAGAAAGTTGTGCAAATAAGCTAGTGTGGTTGTTAAGTAGCCCATACAGCTCCCCAAATCATCAGGCCTAAATGTCTTTCTTGTCAGCCCTATGACCAAAGCAGTGTGTATGCTTCAGAGATGTGTGTTAACACTGTGATGCAGTGCAGAGGTGGGTTTCAGCAGGTTCTGACCAGTTCTGGAGAACCGGTAGCGAAATTTTTGAGTAGTTCAGAGAACCAGTAAATACCACCTCTGACTGGCCCCGCCTCCATCTATTCGCTGCCTCCCGAGTCCCAGCTGATCGGGAGGAAATGGGGATTTTGCAGTAACCTTCCCCTGGAGTGGGGTGGGAATGGAGATTTTACAGTATCCTTTCCCTGCCATGCCCACCAAGCTACGCCCACCAAGCCACACCACGCCCACCAAGCCACGCCCACAGAACCGTTAGTAAAAAAAAATTGAAGCCCACCACTGATGCAGTGGCAAAAATCAACTCTTATTTATTTCTATAGTTCAATGTTTTTTCTTGAAGCATGTGTGCCTTTTATTACTACAAAGTGTTGTGTAAATGTTGTGATTTTTTGTCGTATTTCTTTGTTAGCCTTCTTTCTATTAGCATTTATTATCAGTTGCCTTAAAATTAGATAAAAATAGAAGGGTGAAAATGTGAACCATCACTTCTAATATGTCTAGAAGATTATTTTGTTTTGTTTTGTTTTTCTTTTCCCTTTAGCAAGCAGATCAAACTGCTTAGTTTGCCCTTTTTATGTACATGAATCAGGCAATAATCTTTGTGATGCAACAGGAGATTTGTCGGGTTCCTGACTGAGTTTCTGACAATTAAGTTACCATAAAGGACACCAGTTTAAGACTAGATTCTGAGGTACAAGAGTTAAATGGTTAAACAAATTATCATCCTTTTTCGTCTTGCAGAACTGGCCTATTTTTTCATTGCTGTTTTATATGGCTATGTAGAAATTAAACACTCCCAGAAGAGATTTTAAGACACCAAAAAACTATCCAGATTTTTCCTTCCCCCCCCCTACAGTTTCTTTCTTCTTAAATTGCTTTCTAAAAGGGATGCTGACAATCAGTGTTCATATATTTCATTCCTCAAAATGGCAGGAAACCAGGCCATCAATTTTCAGCCATCAGGACACCAAATTGACAGAATGATTGGAGTGATTTCAGAGAATGGAAAAGAGAAAATTTCTGGGATTGCTGTCCTGTTCTATACTGAGCAAACACACTGCAGCAAATTGCAATTGGTTTAATGATGAGTTTGTATTTTAGACAACTAAGAAAGCAGGTAAAATATCCAGCTGAGCATTCACATATGTACTCCCAGAAAAACATAGGTAAAGTGTCGTCTTGTTTGAGACAAGGAGCGCAGCACCAGAAGAGCCAATGGGAGCTACTACCAATTCTTTTCCTCCCTATTTTTTTAATATTGTAATTAAAATTCTTAACTAGTAGCCATGACAGCTATATGCTCTATCTCAGGGGTGTCAAACTCAAGGCCCAGGGGCCAGATCCAGCCCATGGGGTGCTTAGATCTGGCCTGTGGGGCCACCCTGGAAACAGCGAAGGACCAGCCCGCGGTGCCTCTGCCAGCGAAAATGGAACTCGGGAGGGCCGCAGGAAGGTTGCAGAAGGCCATCGTAGCCAGAAACGGAGCTCGCGAGGGTCACGCGCGGTCCTCCCAAGCTCCATTTTTGCTGGCAGAAGGTTGCAGGAGGCCGTCGCAGCAGGAAACGGAGCTCGGGAGCCTGTTTTCATTGGCAAAGTGCTCGGGCCACCATGGGCACCCCTGACATGAGTGACATTGAGCTGGCTACACCCACCCTGGCCATGCCCACCCCGGCCCCCCGAGGTCAAACACAACCCTGATGCAGCCCTCAATGAAATTGAGTTTGACACTCCTGCTCTGTCTAATATAAGATATAATTTGCCTCAGAATGCCACTTCGAAAAAGTCTAAGGAGTTATAGATAATGCCTTGGTTTCCTACCACTGGATTCTTGACTGGAATTTTATTGCCAGGTTTGAGAGGCCAAAAAATCTACCTGCTATTTATTTTAAGTAAATAAATGTTTTTTATTCAGTTTAAAATACAGATCTAAAATTTATTTTCCAGTTAATAAGGAATAAAGTTTGTTTCTTTCATTAGCTTTAGGGACTGGTTCACCAGGCAGGTGATTAACTGCAATGGACACCATACACAACAAGAGGTAACTTCAAATTGCAGCCATTTAGAAAACAATTTCCAGCTCTGTAGGCTGGAGAATAATTTGCATTGAGGTAAATATTATAAGTCCCACAAGGCTTGTTTTGGAAACCTTTGCTCTTCCAGTCAATGTCTAAATCTTTTGGAGACAGACTATGAAGTCACAGTTTATTCCAAGATGAATTTAGCAGGTTTCATTGCATTCTGTTGTGAGTAAAAGAGATTTCCTAATTTGTATCATTGAATGCAAAATTTAAACAATTTATAAATTGTTTATTTGAATGAAGCTGTCATATCCAAATTCTCAGCTGGAAAAAGTGCATCTCTTTTTTGATGTATAAAAAGAGTCATTCAAATTCTAGGAGAGCTTACAAACTCAGTATCTGAAAGGCCCTGTTTCTACATTTTTGCTATATACCGGTATTGAGATGATGAGCCGAGGTGGCACAGTGGTTAGAGTGCAGCACTGCAGGCTACTTCAGCTGACTGCTAGCTGCAGTTCGGCGGTTCAAATCTCACCGGCTCAAGGTTGACTCAGCCTTCCATCCTTCTGAGGTGGGTAAAATGAGGACCCAGATTGTTGGGGGCAATATGCTGACTCTGTGATCCGCTTAGAGAGGGCTGTAAAGCACTATGAAGCAGTATATAAGTCTAAGTGCTATCTAAGTGCTAGAAGATCTTGCCAATAACTTCTCAAGTTGCCCTGCAAGATGAGGGGTGAAAGCAGTTAATTAGGTAAAACAGAAATAGAAAAAAAAAACCCATTCTCAGTAATTATTCAAAATAAATTTGAAGAATTTATTCCTTTTGTCAGAAAACCTGGTCTAATTCTGACAATTTTTGGTACAGAAAAATATGTGATTTTCCTGCAATATAAATCTATTTCATATATTAACAAACATTTTAAATACTAGAGTGATACAAAGCTTCAAATGTTTTATTTTTTAATGAAAGTTTGCATGAAGTAAGTCTTTGAAATTGTGTAATGAGGCTGTTTTAAGAAAAAGAGCATTTATAAAAGCAAACAAAGCTTCCTCAAATACTTGTTAGATGTGTTGTGCAAATTTTATTAGTATTTTTTCTCCATTTTAATGGATTGTTCTAAACATTCTATTGGAGGAAGGGATGTTTTTCACTTGTTTGTTTGCTTAGTAAAGAACTGTAATGGGCGCTTGGAAAACACCAAAATATCCTTTGGTATATAGGTAATCATCATCTCTTTTATCATTTTTTTTTTAAAATGTGAATATCAGCTATGTGCTCATATCTTCTGCACATCAAGTTCAGTCCCTACAGCTCGTATCCCTCTCTGCTGTCAATTAATTGCAGCCTGGAAGGCAGCAATCAAATTAATATTGTATAAAAATGGATCCACCAGTCAAAACAAACTGAAGGCTTTGCAAAATAAAAAAGACAAACTGGCTGGAAGTCTTAGTGCTTCGCTCCCATTCCATACTACCATGTCTTTTGCTTGGAGTAACTTTTTTTCATCAGCTGCCTTATTTCCTGTGACTGACTTCCAGTGATGACTTTAAATTGCACTCATTACCTGAAGCTGTACATTAATTTGCTCTTTACAATACCTCCAGAAGTATTTCTCCCTCTCAACTTGTTCACTGATATGCACAACCACCTCTTATGCAGGGCAAGCATGCATGTTTTTCATGATTGTGTTCTTGTGATGGAATACCCTCCTTCCCTCCTGGGAATCTGGACTACATTCCACCACAGTTCTATACAGTTGCTTTGTATTTATATTTTCATATTTTCAATAACGTTTGGTAGATATTGCTGCAAACTACTTAGAAATGCATCCTGTGGAGCAAGGGAAAGCGATTTGCACTGTAAGAGATCCAAGTAATCCCAGCCCTGTTCCATGTTTCATGATTGACATATATTAAGGATGTAGAAAGATGCAAAACTCCAATTGCCATCAGCATATTTTTCATATTTTTAAAAGAGGCTGGGGGCAGTATGAATGCTATGTATGCTTTTTAAATCTTCCTAGGTGTAATGAACCCATTTTGCAAACTTAGGTAGAAATATTCAGCCCAATAACCTCTAATCTTGTCACAACCATGTTTTTTTCCTATCTTTTGAGATATAAAAAGTTGAAAAAGTAATAAAAACGTATCTCTTAGGCACAAAAAGTTTGCCTAAGCTTGTTGTGGAGAATGTGGAATATTTATCTTTTGAATAATAAAGAGAGAAACAAATTCTCCCTTAGTTCTCTCCATGCTCATGACATATATTGACTTCTAAGAACTTTTCACAGGTAATGTGCAATTTATATATATATATATAACAAGGTGCTGCCAATTTCTAATGTCCCAGCATTCCATATTTACTGCATTTTTATGTTATTCAATAAAATCTAATTTCAGTCCCCATATGGAAACAAAATAGCATTTATCTATACAACTCTACAAATCTGAACCTAACAGAGCTGTTAGCTGTGAAAGAATTCAAAAGAAGATAATTTTTTCTAAACAATTATAAAGAAAACTTGTAATTAGTAGGCCAGTTCAAAACTCAGCCAGGAATATTGGGTCCATAACTAAGAAGAATAGACACGTGAATAAGAAATAATCAGAAATATTTAAGGAAAATCTTAGTTCGGTCAACTAAAACTTTATCATTTAGGCAATAGATTATGCAATAGTGTCATCTTTCAGGTTTATTGAAATTTAACAAAGATTGTTACAGGAGTCTTGTCAGCCTGGTGAGGTAGGCCAGGCCAGGAAACAACACAAGAAACACTAGAACTCTCTATGTGTATTAATGCACAATTCCAGAATCTTGAAAACTTGATGAGTTTCTCTTTCCCTTCCTCTTGTGGCCAAGAATATCAATAGCAATAGCAATAGCACTTAGACTTATATACCGCTTCATAGTGCTTTTACAGCCCTCTCTAAGCGGTTTACAGAGTTAGCATATTGCCCCCAACAATCTGGGTCCTCAAGACAGTCCAATATGAATATCTTCCTTATCCCCTCCTGTTTTTCCAGGAGGAGGTGATGTTTTTGTTATAATCTGTCTGGATGAGGAACTCTGGGAGTTGAAGTCCACAAGTCTTAAAGTTGCCAAGGTTGGAGACCCCTGTTCTGGACTGTTGCTTCTATACCAGGCCCTTTGGACATAGGTTAAACTTAAACCAATATGGTTATCAGCATGAGTCTTCACTTTGAGTAATCCAGCCTCCAACTACAAAATGGAGATAGGGACATATCATAAATCTGAAATAATTGCTTCAGAAGTTAAATATTTTGGATCATTTATTATCCATTAGGTTAGAGTCTCATAGACAATGCTTTATCAGTTATTTTTGTGCCTCCATATTTTGGTCATTTCTTTTAAGCTGTAATATTAAGATATTACAATGTTGGTATTATTGTGTGTTATATATTTATTTTATGATTATAAACTGATGGGACTACAGTAGTGTATGATCAAGAGCCAAGGTGGCGCAGTGGTTAGAGTGCAGTACTGCAGGCTACTTCAGCTGACTGCTAGCTGCAGTTTGGCGGTTCAAATCTCACCGGCTCAAGGTTGACTCAGCCTTCCATCCTTCCGAGGTGGGTAAAATGAGGACCCAGATTGTTGGGGGCAATATGCTGACTCTGTGAACCGCTTAGAGAGGGCTGTAAAGCACTGTAAAACGGTATATAAGTCTAAGTGCTATTGCTATTGCTATATAAATTGTTTCTCTTTATTTGTATTATTTTAATATTCTTGCATTCTCTCATCTGTACCATTTCCTGATTAAAGTTTTATAGGATCTGCATGATTTATGACCTGTGGTTTACCAGGTCAGAATTGACACTTTTTATTTCTTTATGCCAAAGTATTTTTGTGTATAATGGTTTTAATCTATTAGCTAAATAAAATAAGTATTAGCATCCAAGATAAAATCTAATTTCTCTAGCAGACTATATATAATTTTTCCAGACTGAGAACCATTTTTTGGGTTTGCTAGATTTGCATTCTAAGTGGAACAAAAAAGTTGGTAGAGGCAGGACAAATTTGAATTTGATTTAAATGAATGTACTTATATATAGTTAAGATAATTATTTCCATACTGAATAATATATCCTTCTGTTGCATTAAAAATTGTCTTTTGATTTGGGGAGTTACACAATAAGATATGTATTTTGGGGTGAGAAATATTTGGTCCATGGACTCAAACACAATTAAGTTAAAAGAATCACCAGAAAAACAAATTTTATTTTAATTAAAGTCAAATACAATTAAAGCAATTAATTCCAAAAAAAGTAATGGTTTTACTCCATATTTTGTGGTCCCACCAGTTTTTGCTTGCAGGCAAGTGGTATTTGTTGCAGATATTCCAATACACCGTTGTTGCTACTTTGTCATGTCGTTGTTTGTAGTCAGTCTTACGATCTTCTTGGAGCAGCTAACTTGTAGGTCCACCATTTCTTCAGTTTCTTTGCAGAGGCAGCATTTGCTGTCTGTTGCCGACTTCTCAATTCTGGCTTTGTATTCCTTTGTTCTTAAGGCTTGGCCTATCGTTATTATAGGTCATATATACATCACATATCATATATAAGATTAGAGAGCAAGACATAGAAAGATTTATGGCCTTGAGAACTGTGACGTTTTCTAGCTTTCCAGGCTGTCATAACTTTGAATGGTCATTAAATGAACAATCAAAAGTAGAGGACTACCTGTATTGATCAAGGCTCTTGAGCAGATTATGAAGGAAAATGTTTGCAAGCACATAGAATGGCATGCTACAATTAACATGAGTCAATATTGATCCGTCACAAACAAGTCATGTCCAGTTAACCTTATCCCCTTAAATAGAGTCAATTACCTAACATATCAAGAAAATTCATAGATATAGAGCACCAGGACTTCAGCAAAACCTTTATAAAGTGCCTCACGGTATTCTTAGAAAAATGTGAGTAACATGATAGATGATATAACAATCATATGTATTCACAGTTGGCTAAAAAGCAAAATCGAGTGGTCATTAATATTTTCTTTTCTGTTTGGATGGAAACATTGAGTCATATGCCAGTGAGCCCCCCCCCAATTTCTGGTGCTGTTCAACCTTTTGTCTTACAACTTGTATGAAAGTTGAGACAACACTTATACAATTGGCAGGTAAGACAAAGCTTGGAGCGTTGGCTAATTAGATAAAAAATACAAGATTCAAAAATAGAATCTCAAGCAAAGGGATGAATGAATGAATGAATGAATGAATGAATGAATGACTGGAGTATATCAGGCATGAATGTGAAATAATGCATTTGGCTAGGAAAAATACAAGGCACAAATATAGCATGGAGACACTTGGTCTTTTTTCAGTTTTCCATACTTACAGTCTTACTGATAAATAAGGCATTCACATTGGGCATGAATCATGAACTGAACTAGTTCAAGTGTGACACAACAGTGACATGAATGAAGGCGAATATAGGTGTCCCAGGCTAATGTTGCAGGATCCAATCTGGGTCAGTCACCAGGACCAGAGGTTCATCTTCCAAGCTTTCAGACTCGTGCACACACTCTGCTAGAGACAAGTTCCCTGTAGATGGGCACCAGCTCGAGTCCAAAAGCTCAGAAGACTAAACCTCTGGTCCTGGTGACCGACCCAGATTGCATCCTGCGACAGAACAGTGACAGTTTGTAAGGAATTGTAAGAATAATTAATTTTCACTTGTTTAAACCAGGGGTGGGTTCCACTTACCTTCCCTACTGGTTTGCATCGCGACGGAAGTGCACATTTTGCGCCCCCGTCACATCGTGCAAAAGACCTGGAAATGACCCTCTGCGCATGCGCAGAAGCCTTTGCGCATGCGCAGAGGGGTTTTTTTGCAAGTCGCGGCGACCGGAGAGGACCGGTTCTGGAGTGTGGACTGCCGGTCATCGCTGCCGGTTCTGCAAGCGGCGGTAAATTTCCGCTACAGGTTCTAATGAACCGGTTCGAACCGGCAGCAACCCACCACTGGTTTAAACCATAAGTTCAAATATACTGAAGTAATTCTATACCAGCATATTCTCTGTTTTCCCTTTTGATGTAGGATAGTAACTAACTAGTTGGTCGCATTTCTGCTGGATGGTGAAAAAGTGTCCATTCCATGGCTTGCTTTACGCAACCCTAATTAACAACAGAAACCTCTTCCATACTTAAACAATAATAGATTTCAGCATAATAAAACTGGATTGAAAATGTTCTCTTTACAAAATCAATAGTATTAGGCCAATGATGTGGTAAAGTAGATTGACTTTAGAAAAACATTTGACTTTAGTAAGCAATTAGCTTGGATGTTTAAGACTGCAAATTGAATATTTTAATTAGCCTCACAATAAGTTACAATCTTACCTAATAACAACTGAGCACAGGGAGATTTTCCAATAGTTATATGCATTCAATAAAATAAAAGCCTTTGTTGAAAATCACATTAAAGTATATGGAGATGCAAATGTTATTGCTTGGTGTGCTGCTTTTTCATCTAATTCAACTTATTCCAATATTGCTTAATACAAAAATGCTAAGAGTATCTGTTGCCTTAACTCTATAAGAAACATTACAGCACTCTGAATAAAAGATGGTTACAAGAGTCTTTATTTTGTAAACTATACGTGAACATAAAAAGAAAAACAGTATTTTAATGTTACATAAGATAATCATTAAATTTAATATTAAATCTATTTAATCAAATGCAAAGAAACTTTATTTCAATTAATTGCAGATTAAAAATTAGGGAAAATGATAATGTAGAGTTGAAATTAAACAACTGCTTGCATAATTACACAGAATTTTTCAGTTTCATTATGGCATGAAGCCATAATTTGATATGAATGCAGGTAGTGGAATCTCAAAACGTTTACACAATTAACATGCTAACATAAATAGAGTGATTAAAATAATTTTGTCTATAGTCAAATTGTGAATGCAACTCTATTTAAGAATTATAATGCATTCTATATGGTAATTATGTAAAAATTGGGGCAGAGGAGAAAAAATATTCTCCATAACAACAGCAGCACTTATAGTGATATAAAATTTGGAATTTGGAAATGCTTGGCTACTGCCTCATAATTTTATTTCAGTATGCATGCTATAAAACTTTCTATTACTATTTTGCAAGGCACCTTACAATAGCTTCTCTAAAGTTTTGAACTAATAGCAAAAAGGGATAAATTAGAAGAGAAATGTTTAGGACCATTTAAAAATGAAAAAGCCATAGTTCAAAAAAACAATTATCCAGACATGTGTCATCATTATCAGTTACAGTAACACAGAAACACAAACTTTATGAAAAGTTTTACTCAGGACAGGAGAAAGGAACAAAATAAAAACCCTCAGTCTGTTTGTTGAGATTGACTGAATTTATTTCTAGTTGATTTCAGAAAGGCTAAACAGATTAGCCTTGGTTAATTTTTGAAAGGGGGAATACTATGGCAGTATATTAGATTGGGAAATCAAAAAGTTCCTGGAAGTCTATGGCAGACATTTCAATTTTGTTTTCCCTAAACAACATGGGCCCATCCATATAGTTACTAGGAGTCAAGCTTTAGAGCAGGGGTTGGCAGCTATCGCCCTTTTATGACTTGTGGACGTCAACTCCCAGAATTCCTGAGCCAACCATGCTGGCTCAGGAATTCTGGGGAAGTCCACAAATCATAAAGGGGCCATTGTTCCCCACCCCTGCTTTACAGAATGAACGTGTATCATTTCAAGATCCTAGTAATTTGGAAGTTGAAAACATAACGGTTCAAAACAGAAAAAGAGTACCTGGCACTTCGTGTCCTCTTATAGATTCTCTGCTGCTCTAATATACAGTAAGCTAATGACATGTTAAAAGTTTCCTTCTCTTGCTCATGCACATTCTGAAAAATGTCCCCGTGATCTAGATCATGACAAAGCTGCTTTGTAATGGAGCACTGGTCTGCTGGAAATGTGTCTTTACCTATAGATTCTGAAACAGCAGTTGTCCTTAAAGTTATCTTGGGGTTTGCTTGTTTTTCACTACCTCACACATCTCAAATATCTATTTTTTTTCCCCTTGAGGCTATACTCCAGTGCATTTTCTTCTGCTGAGTGGTATATAAAAACAACACATAATATAATGATTTTCATTTAAACAAAGAATGTCCAGCTGCAGTGTTTCAAATAATCATACAAAATATACATGTAGATTTGATTCCATTTGACCTTTGAAGGTAGAAGAATTTTCTGGGGTAGCATCTTGTAAATTTTAGAGACAAATTAGTCACAGCTAAGAAAATCAGATGTATCCCTCATGGTCATCATCATCATCATCACCTTCATCTTCATCATCATCATCTTCTATTTCATCTTCATCATTCATTATATCATCATCCTCATCATCTGTCCATTCATGGAAATCACCACTGGCAAAATCCCCTGATGTCTCTAAATCTACATAGTGAAGAGGAAAATATATAAATATGTAACACACACACACACACACACACACACACACAAAATTATGTTTCTTTGTGTTAAGTGTCCTACAGGACAGTTATTTTATTTATTTTCTTGGAATTAACCCTAGAGACCCAGTTTGGTCTAGTGGTTAAAGCACTAAACTAGGAAGCGGGAAACGTGAGTTCTAATCCTGCCTTAGGCATGAGAGCTGTTTGGGTGACTTTAGACTAGTCATTCTTTCTCAGCCCAACCCATCTTACAAGATTGCTGTGGGGAAAATAGGAGGAGGAAGGTGTGTTGCTTATATTTGTTGTCTTGAGTTATGAGTTATGTGTAAAAATAATATGCAGAAAATAAATAAGAACAAACAATTAAAACAAAAGCAAAAGAAAATGATTGTGAATGTCCAGAAAAACACAACGCCTCCCAAAATAGAACAATAATAAAAACATTAAAATCAACAAGGATTCAGTAAGCACCCTGTCTCCAGGCCTTTCCAGCATTTATGGAACATCCTCAGGGTGTTTATTGGAGGGGGGCGGAGGGATACTATTCCAGAAGGCAAAAACACTTGGAGTTATCCGATAACTAGGCCCCGGGCTATGAGAGTCTTTCTATGTGATAATCCTCACCTTGAATTGCACACAGAAGCTGGCTGGCAACCACTGCAATATACAAAATAGCAATGGCACACAGACGTGTCTGTGATATACAAATACCATCCTGTGCTGCCATATTCTTGACCATTTGTAGCTTCCAAATAATTTTCAAGGGCAATCCCATGTACAGCCTGTTGAAGTAATCCAGTCTTGAGATTACAGCACGAGTGACTTTCTGACAGATCTCTCAATCTATGAATGGGCACAACTGGTGCACCAGATTAATCCATGCAAAGGTTTTCTTCCCAAAGCTGCCACTTGCTCTTCAAGCAGGAGCAGTGAATCTTTTCCCAGGTCTTAAATAAATCATCAGAGAACTACAGTACCTGCTGAACTGAACTATACTGAAATGAAGTACCACAACCCTTCCTCAATAGATTCATTAGAACTCATTTGAATTCTGAAGAACTCTATGATGATATTAACTGCCTAGAGAAGAAAAGCATGATTTTCTGATTGGCTATTCTACCCTTACATTTTTATTCTTTCCAGTTAAGGCTCTCTAGCAACATAACAGAACTTTAATCAGGGGGCCCAGAGAATATATAGGGTCTCTATTGTGCACAGAATACCATTACATGGCAGCCTAAGGTTGTTGTATTTGACTAATATATTCCCATCATCCTTAATCTGGGGGGATAAATACGACAAAACATTAATTTGGCAAAGAAAGCGTATGTTTTTCAATTAAGTAAATGGTGAACAACAGATTTATATAAAGTATCTTGTACTTCAAGTAGAAGAGAAACTTATTAAAATTAAGGTTAACTATTATAAGCAGAAAGCAATGGCTTCTTCTGAAGGCAAGCAAAAATAGATGATATAAACTGTGCTCAATGATTTAAAGCAGGGGTCACCAACCTTTCGGACCTCAGGGACCACTAAATTCATAATTTTAAATCCTGCGGACCACTAATGACCAGCTGGGTGGGCGTGGCTAGGTGGTCATGTCACTGGGTGGGCGTGGTCAACTCCTCGCCTCCCCGCCTGGGCTCCTTTGGGCCCCAACAGGAAGCAGTTGTTGGAGCTAAGCAGCCACCACAAGAAAGAGTTGGCAAAACAGCTCAGTTCAAATTGGATATGACCGAGAAGGAGGCTCAGCAGAAGCACCTCACTGAGGACTACAAGCATAGGCTTTCCAAGCAGAGGGAAGACCTGCGGAAGTGCAAGGCCAGGTACCGGCACCTGGAGGCTCAGCGGGCTGAGATGGTCAGCCAGTTCCAGGCCATGATGTAGTCCCACTGGAACAAGGTCCTCCGGCTCTTCGCCACCAGTGGCACTTCCCTCCAGCCTCCGTCCAAAGCCCCGCACCAGGAGGCCGAAGCAGACCCCAAGTCGGAATTTCTGCTCCCCTCCGACCCGCACAAAAAGACACTGAATGGGGGAGACGCTCTGCAGCAACACAAGCATTCATTGCACGTATCCAGCCCAGGGCCCGTAGTTTGAGGACCCCTGATTTAGTGCAATATTAAAAATGCAAATAATTTTTCTGTGGACCACCAAAATTTTCTCGTGGACCACCAGTGGTCCACGGACCACCAGTTGGTGACCGCTGATTTAAAGAGTCTATAATTATGATAGCATTCATTGCAATCTATTCCTAAAACCTATTCAACACAATATTCTTTTATTAGTTCATTATTTATATGAAAAGTTAAATGGTCCAAGATAAAGATTAAGATAAATGAGAAAGTGTCAGTCTGATGTCTTCTTTGAATGTGACGTGTATATTACTTGAGGCATATGCTCAATTCTCAGCCCCCAAATCTTTTCCACATCAGTCTCCAAATCAGCTTTTCCCAACGTGGTATCTGTCTAACATAAAGTGGTAGAGATAGAAGTTATAGCTTAATATACTGTATGTGGACACCCTCAAGTTGGGAAAATTAGTTTAGATTAAAAACCTTCAAAATTAGCTGTTGCAATGCTGGAATTAGCACACAGTTTTAATGGGGGGAAAGGGACATTTTGGATACTTACCACAATCTGCAGCGCCGTGTGTTCGGGATCCTGTTACCTCATTGCCATATCTGTCGACACACCAGCACTGACCTGCAGTTCCATGACACTGAGTTGGTTTATAGTAGCCATCTTCATCACATAAAGGAATATACTGCCCTGAACAAGACAAAAAAACCGCAAATATTTCACAACGTTTTGCGGCTTTTATATTATGACTCCAATGAAGCATCTTGTAAAGAAGCTTATAGCATTTAATGGATATTTACTTTAGTATAAGCACTCTTTCTCTTGAATTTCTTTTAAACATCAAGTCAATATGCCCTGAAAGAGATTGGTTGCTATGCAAAAAGAAAGAAAGAAAGAAAGAAAGAAAGAAAGAAAGAAAGAAAGAAAGAAAGAAAGAAAGAAAGAAAGGAAGGAAGGAAGGAAGGAAGGAAGGAAGGAAGGAAGGAAGGAAGGAAGGAAGGAAAAGAAAAAAGAAAAGAAAAGAAAAGAAAAGAAAAAGAAAAAACTGGCACAATTTAGGGATAATGAAAGAGACTACAATTCACTCTGGAGTATGTAAAGTTTATTATTTAAGAATAAGCAGTCATCTTGACAATTCGAAAGTTAATGCAAGACCAAACATTGGAATAATTAAATTAAGCAGTGACTGAATGGTCCTATGGATTTCAGCTGTACTTTTGTGTGTGTGCATGTGCGCGTGCTTTATAGGTACCAAAAGTCATTCCATAGACAAAGTCACGCCCATATATAAATTATATGAAATGTTTTAATTGGTTGATCTTTCATCTATCTAACGACATCATCTATCTCCAGTCTACAACACAGTCCTTTCAACAGTTCCAAGAAGACTCCATACCAATTTGTACCACTCAGGTGATCCTGATGTCACAGATAAACTTCCAGGTGACCTTAACGATCCGCTAAAAAAATGCAAATGACCAGCAGTATAAATCCTTCCATTCCCCACCATCCAGTCAGAGCTGAAGAAGCTTCTTGGATGAGAAGCGAAACGTCTTCACAGAAAAACCAGAAAGTCCAGTTGCCTCTTGGAAAAACACCTTTGGGTTCCCTACTAATTTGACACATAACTTTTCAATGTTGTTAAGTATAATATCTAACATTTTCGCTGAAAAAAATTAATTAAAAGGTATTTTTCTTGTACCCTCTATGGATAAATATAAGGTAGGTAGGTAGGTAGGTCGGTCTGTCTGTCTCTGTCTCTCTCCTCAGTAATGAAGGAACTTGTGTGTGTACAGGTGTGTGTGACTGTTGTTAAAGGTTCCATGATATTTTTTTATCTGTAAGCTATTATAACAAAAGTATTGCCCTAGTATTGAATTTTTTCTTATCATATTCCATGATTCAATAAATACTGAATTTACCTATTTAATAGTACTATTCTATGCTGCTTATCACAACCAAAACCAGGTTTCCTGAGAATGCAGAAGGCATGGTGCATCAAACTAGATGTTCTTTGAAGTATTTCCTAGAATTTATTTTTTACTCCATTCAAATATGAACTTTATGCTATATGTATCTGCGTTGTCAATCTCCAGAATCTTTGGTGGCGATTTATGAGAATTACAAGCCTGGTTTTCTATACTTTTGGGAGAAAAACAAAACAAAGTACAACTGTAGAAGCATTCTTTTAAACTTAACACACTGAAACTAAATATAAACTTCAATCATCACAAAACAAATACTCCACAACTACACCTAGTCTATTTCGGTGATGTCACTGCTTCTCTGGCCAACATGAAGAAGCATTTGGTAACTTTCTCAAAAGCATAGTCTTCTTGTTCCATGTTACTTTTATTTAAAAAATTGTCAGTTATTCTTTCAATTTTCAATAAAAATAAAAAAGATTATACCCTTTAACTAGCATAGCTTTGCAAAATAGAGTTAATAAAAATCATCCAAAAATGTTGTTTTACTTTAATTTACTTTTGTATTACCTAGTCTTAGTGTTTTAAAAGTAAAATGGCCATTCTAGCAATAGTTTAAAATAGCAGCACTATCTTCAAGGGGAGGCATGGTGGGTCCATAGCTTAAAAGATTTGGGAGTTTGAGTCCTACCACCAATTGACAGAGTGAGCTCCCATCACTTGCCTCAACTCCTGCCAGTCTTGCAGTTCAAAAGCATGTAAATGCAAGTAGATAAATAGGTACCACTTCAGTGGAAAGGCAACAGCATTCAGTGTTTCACCGTACGTTTTGTGCTGTGGCATGATGTCATGCTGGCCACATGACTACGGAAACATCTTTGGATAGCCTTGGCTGAATGGCTTAAAGAAATGGAGATGAGCACTGCTATGACTAGCAGAATAAGACCTGCAGGGACACCTTTACCTTTTTACTATTTTCAAAGCAATAATGAAATAATTTTAATAGCTTTCAATGTGTTTATACATTCTGCTACTAGAATTTCGGTTTGTTAGTTTAGGATTCATGTTAATTTTGTACTGCAGTTTCACTATAATTATTTATTGTGTAAGCAAAAAAAAAAAAGCTTCAAAAAATAACATATAACTTACCTAGAAATTTCTTTCCCCCTTGCTGTTTGTGAATGTTGCTGAGAAATGACTGGCAAGGTGGATCTAGAATAACATCAGGCATGTTAACATTTAGCCAAGTATGACAAATTGAAAAAAGTTTTGCTCCATTTATAAGTTTCTTTCAACTATTTTAAAATGTTTGATTGTCATTTTAAACTTCTTATCCAGAAGATAGTCACTAAACTTGGTTTGCAAACCATTTTTCTAGACTGCACTAAAGATGTGTTCTGATTTTGCCTCTGTTTATCCAGATTGCAGGTAAACATCATAGGACAACCTTTCCAGTTTGGGTTTTTCCATACATATTGATACATTCGGATCCACTGGACTGAAGAAGGATCTTTTAAACAAAAGTATAACAATTACAGGTTTACCCTGCTATATATATCAGTATAACATATCAGTTCTGATAATTAAATATATATGCCATTATTATTAATAATAGATATCATCCAGTAGCCCTAACTTCTTTGAATTTGTTTAGTGTTTACACAGGTACATTTAGGAATGTCATTATATCATTATATGTTCCACTAACAAATTCTATTAAAATAATTAATGTATTTATATGTGTGTGATAGCATGTATACATACTGTACATTTGCTTAACCAAACTCTACAAAATTTGACAAACAACCAGAAGAGTTTTAAAACATACTAATATTTAATCTGTCAATATATATATATTATATAATAGCTGACAATTTAAAGTATTTGAAAAACAGTATTGAAAAATAGCAGAGCATATTTATTTAGCTGAAATTGACAGTAACTATTCTGCAGAAGCAAAACATTAGTCACATATCTGTACAGGTATTCCAGGGAGAAAAATACAAAAGTACACAAACTTCCACTGAGAGAATTACTCAAAGCTGGGACAGAACCACTCATTGAAACCAGTGTTTGACTAGATTGTGCCGTCTTTGTACATAATTTGCCATTTTATTTTTCGAGAATAAATCCCCAGGAATAGGATAGGGAAGTCTATCAAGCTCTCTAGTACAAGACAAAATGGAATGGACAACTTCCTGCTGCCCTACTCGCAGTGTCCAACTCACCCCAGCCAATTTGCTGTGGCCAACTCACCATGGGACAACTTGCCACAGGACAACTCGCCATGGAACAATTCAACAATTCAGTTTATTTACAATAATTAAATAAGTTATTTTAATTTTGGCATTCACATTTCATTTTATCCCCCCTTTTGCATCAGTTATTTAATGATTTTCTTCCATCATTTCTTTGATATTAGTGTAACTCCTGTCCTGTAGCAAATTGTCTTATGGTGAGTTGGCTGTGGCAAGTTGACTGAAGCAAGTTGGCTATGATGAGTTGGCTGTGGCGAGTTGTTCTAGACCCAAGACAGAACCATTCCATAATCCTTGATCTTCTGCTTAAAAATCACTACTGCACCATACAGATGGTGATATTGGTGGGTTGAATCAGACAACAAGGAAGTAGCCAAGTGCTCACTTGCAAGTAAAAAGTCCTTTGCAAGTAACAATCTACTTGACAATATCCAAAATTCTTGGGTAACCTTGTAGATGCATCAGGCTTGACAAGCACCAGCCAACTACAAGATTCAATATATTTAGATAGGTTTGCCATGGTGTGGCTTAATTAGTTAAATAATTAACCTTATATTCTACCTTTCTATCATTATTTCAAGACTATATGTATCAATGATATCTATATCTACAGTATATATAGTAATGTCCATGGGCTGAGTAAGAAGATATCTAAAGCATTTTGAGTTTTGAACTCACTGAACAACAAACCAATTTTGTGTTTAATTCCTTGAGTAACCTTTTTGGAATTTGTTCTTATACTGTTGTAATTAATCTAGGATAGGAGAATGTTTGTATATGTATGGATTTAATTCTTTTGTTGTTGTTGTTGCACTGTATTTTCAAGAACCAGCTTAAACTGCCACAAGGCATATTTTTTTCTATTTTTCCACAGCTTTCACCTGTTTGAATATTATTTTAATTGCTCACCTTGCTGCCTTTGGAAACAGTAACACCATTCATTGTTTGATATTAAACTGTCCTTGTAAGTGTCACAAGAATTGAAGAATGCCTTGGTGCACTGCTCATTCTTGTCAAGATATATGCTTCCAAGTTCTGATTGGTCCAAAAGTAGGTCATAGTTTGTATCAAGTCTGTTAAACATCCAGCCAAGAGAGTCCTTGCAAATTGGTAAAATGCTGGTATCAAATCCTAAGAGGCAAAGACACCAAGCAATTAATTCACTAATATAAGCATAGCTGACAAACATATCAATATAATCAATGGTGTTCTTTCTCACGGAAACTGTTTTATAGCATAAAACTAGATCAGGTATGTGCTAACGGCATTTAGCAAGGGTACTAGGTGATGCAAAATTTGAATGGACTACTAAATAGCAGCAACACTAGTTCTTTGCTCTAGTGCAGGGGTCCCCAAACTTGGCAACTTTAAGACTTGTGGACTTCAACTCCTAGAATTCTATGCTGGCTGGAGAATTCTGGGAGATGAAGTCCACAAGTCTTAAAGTTGCCAAGTTTGGGGACCTCTGCCATAGTGTTTGCTGTTATCCACCTGGAATTTTGCAAAGTAGATCTGGTGCTTTACTGTTACTTATTATTTTATCATTTGTTTGTTTCCCCAATTTATCATGTATCCAATTCAAACACTCTAAGTATCTAACAAGTAAATATTTTAACCATTATTTAAAACAAACACGGTAATTGGCAACTTCAAAAATTAGTAACATGAATTGCAATTAAAATTAATTCATTTAAAAAAAACCAACCCCTGCTAAAATGGCTTTACATAGCATGATCTTCAACTACCAAACGTTCTGCAGGTTTTTAGCATTCTATAAAATATTACTAATATATGAATCATCATGGCTTGGTATGTCTGTGGAAGTTCCAGAGGAAATGGGCCACCTTTAAGAAAGCCTGTTTCCAGATTCTAGACCAGGGGTGTCAAACTCGATTTCATTGAGGGCCGCATCAGGATTGTGTTTGACCTCGGGGGGCCAAGGTGGGCATGGCCAGGGTGGGCGAGGCCAGCTCGATGTCACTCGTGTCGGAAGCGCCTGTGGTGGCCTGAGCGCTCTGCCAGCGAAAACGGAGCTCGGGAGAGCCGCGGGCGGCCCTCGTGAGCTCCATTTTCAGCTGCGACGGCCTCCTGCAACTCTCTGCCAGCTAAAACGGAGTTCGGGAGGGCTGCATACGGCCCTCCCAAGCCCCGTTTTTCACTAGCAGAGGCACTGCGGGCCGGTCCTTTGCTGTTTCCAGGGCAGCCCTGTGGGCCAGATCTAAGCACCCCGTGAGCCAGCTCCGGCTCCCGGGCCTTGAGTTTGACACCCCTGTTCTAGACCCTCTTACTCTTCAAAGTGATACCTGTAGGCACTGCATGGCTGAATTGGAGCAGATGGACAGATTGCCTCTGGAGATGATGATCCTGTAGGTAACTCAAATCATATACAGTAGGCTTTGTGGGTTATTAACAGCAATAAATTGTTAATTTATTGAACTGAACTTAGAAACACACTGACAACTAATGTAAGTAATATCTGCAAGATATACAGTATGTAATAATCCTACAATATGTCACAGCTGCCAAATACAGGCTGTGGGGTCCTTGGTAGTCTCTTAACTTGGTTGTTAGACAGCATCAAGAACCTCACAGTACAACTTGAGGTACATGTATTTTCTTCTACTGATAGAATACAGATCACTATAGTCTGCACCAATATAATATCTGGTTTGTTTTCCAGGGCAGTTTCCTGTGGAGCATGTTGTACTATTCCAATTGCATTAAGAACACGAATAACTAGATGTCTTGCCACTTTGTCACAAAAACCTGAAAGCAATCATGCAGCCCATCCTTCCCTCTAGATATGGTTCCTGTATTTCATCTTGCATATTTCTTTAGTAAATTAAATTTGCCAAAGATTACCTCCAATATTTCCATCATTTCCATATTTGAGAGGTTGCTGAGATTCATGGCAGAACTGCCTGCCATTCTGCTAAGAAAATACCCCAAGTGTCTTCTGGAAATCATACAGATCCATATGGTACCTGGAGTACATTTACCATGGATAACATATTTATAGACTATTTTAAGAAATAGAAGGCTCTAGAAAAATTATGTAGTGCATGTCTATACGCCTTCTTTTTTCTCCTGTGTATTTGTTAATCACATTAATACTTACAGTTTTATAAATTTGCCTATACTATGGTATAGACAGAATATACTATACTCTGTTTCCTTTCTTTGATGTTGGTTTAATGTATCAAGGATCATTCCCCCCCCCCATTAAACTTTTTACACCAAGGAAAAATATCAGTTACTATAAGATATACATTCACTCTTGGTTTGTATTAGTTCAAGTTCACTATATCTAGTGAAAGTATTCAAAGTATTTTCATGGCAAAGGAAAAGTTCTTCTTATATACATAATTCCAAGAAAAAAATAAATGAGAAGATTGAAATAAGAGTTTTAATTTTAGCAGGCAAGTACAGTAGGTGCTGGCATTCTGGATCACATCACATTGTGGAAATATGATACTTTTATATTCTGGTTCATACCATTTTATTAAAAATTCTATAGATATAAAACTAATTAATGCCATAATTAGTGCAGCAACTTGGTGAATATTTCATAAAACACATCTGGTTATTATTCTGAACAAATAGTTGCTAAAGATTATTACATTTGAAAATACACATATGGCCATTGTTTTTCTTGAAAAAAGTTGCTAGACATAAAAATTTAATAAAGGATGTCTAGCTGCAAGAAAACACAGAATTATTTAACAATGTATAAGTTAACAATGTATAAGTTAATTAGTATGTTTATTTATTCTGTTTATGTATCTCCCTCCCTCCCTCTCTCTCTGAAATCATATTAAAATTAATTAAATCAATTGCATTGAATATGTTTACATTTGATATTCATTTTGAAGCAAAAAGATCTATTGTGCACTGATCTGGGACATCCCCCTAAACTAGACTGGTGTTGTGGTACACATTATAAATCATCCCTCCTGGCAATGACCTTTTTTTTTTTTTAAATTTAATTAGGAAATGAGAACAGATTCCCAAACCAGAACAGGAGCATATTTCATACATCAAGAGCTTCAACATCTGAACTTGTGTGTGTGTGTGTGTTTTTAAAATCACCCATATCCCTGTATGAACTTAAAAACAATGTTAACAAACAGGATAAACACAATAAATATGAAATATAATTTTAATAAGAAATGCATCAGAATTTCACAAAAGAATGTACAGGAAGTTTTATACAGCATTTCCTACATTTTTTTCTCATGTTCAGTTTATATTGTATGTGCTCTGGATTATGTTAGAACAGAGATTTTCTTCAGGATGAAAAACATTATTGAGCTAAGCATTTGAAAAGGAAAGTAGGTCATTAGAAAGTTTTTTAAAAAGGAAGTTTTTCATATATTTCATTGAGATAAGCTAATGCAAGTTAAAATACACAGATGTCGCTTTGGAAAAAAGCCTTGATGGGCCGGATCTAAACTATTCTTCTCTTTGTGTTGCTTTTGAAAGTGCTTGTGGGGCAGGGGGCAGGAACAACAGTGGGCTGGTCATAGAATAGGCCTTTTACCAATTTTATACATATAGCAACCCATTAATTTCATTTTGTTCTGTTTCCTTTCTTTCACACAAAATGCAACATTCCAGAGATTACTATGAATACCTTTGCATTTTTTAGGCCTTGGCATTCCCACTATTAGCAATTATAATGCATTATAAGAAAACTAAAATATGCCCACTGATGCAGGTAGTCTTTGACTTACAACCACAACTGGGCCCAAAATTTCTGTTGCTAATATGAACCATATGCCAAGCATCCGAATTTTGACCATGTGACCACTGGGATTCTGCAACAGTCATAAGTGTGAAAAATGGTCATAAGTCACTTTTTTCAGTGCCATCGTAACTTCAAACGGTCACTAAATGAACTGTTTTAAGTCGAGGACCACCTGTATTCTTTTTTTTATCTATAAGGATGATGTTAAACCCCAAAGTTGCATGTATAATAAATAGGTGGCTCTACTTCTTTGTCCTTTCTTTTCAAAGCCAAAAATTAAAGATGTTTTTAAAAGACATTTGCTACTTTACAGCAACTGAGCAAAATCATGACCTTATTTTGTAT
Organism: Thermophis baileyi; assembly: GCA_003457575.1. Lineage (NCBI taxonomy): Eukaryota > Metazoa > Chordata > Lepidosauria > Squamata > Dipsadidae > Thermophis > Thermophis baileyi. The sequence continues at coordinate 1,929,578 of QLTV01002109.1, read as the reverse complement.
TAATAAATTTTGAACCACACTTTCTCCATTTACAATAAACAGCCAGAATCTGAACTACTTACAGTTTTAGTCAAGAAGTGTATATTTTTATTTTTTATTTATTTATTTGTCAACAATTTCAAGGAAACAGGACACATGAAAAAATGGAACAAATAAATGGATATAAAGAAGCAAAAGAGAGAAATAAACACATAAAATGAGTACATACAAATGGGTAGAGTAGGACAGGGAATTTTCTGCAATCAAGATTAGAGCGGATTACATTTAGTTTGAATCTATTGATAGCCCTAGTGTTATTGCGGTTGAAATTAAAGTAGTCATTAACAGGTAGGACATTAAGGTAGATAAGCTTGTGTACTAAGCTTAGTTCGGAACGTAGACGGCTTAGTTCAAGGTTATCCAGGCCTAAAATTTCAAGTCTACTGGAATAAGGAATTTTATTGCGAGCAGAGGAGTTGAGTACTCTTCTTGTAAAATACTTCTGGACCCTCTCTAATGTATTAATGTCCAATATCTTTTCCAGATATTGATAATCTGGAATGATTAAGTACCAACGGGACTTTGAGAAAAGAATCTGGCATTAAATACTGATGAGCAGGGAGACCAGCAGAGGATTTAGTAGCTGATGAATTGAAGCAAATTAAATCTATGAATAAAAGTCTGACGCCCTGATCACTGCCACAGCCACAGCATGTGTGACAGAGGTTAAGCACATGAACACGGAAGCAGTGGTGGGCTGCAATTGGTTTAACAACCGGTTCGGTGATTGCACGCTTCGCGCACACGTAACGCGCTTGCGCGCAGCGTTCAAAATACAGCAATTTGAAGCTCAGCTGCTTACCTTCTAAGGCAGCCCCAGTAAGTAGAACAGCGTAGGCGCGGAAATCAGCTGTGCCGCGCGAATCAGCTGAGCCAGAAAGAAGGAAATATAGGACAGGATAGAGCAGGGGCGGGAGGCGGGGCCAGCTGATCGTCAGAACTACTGGTTCGCCCAAACCGGTCCAAACCGGCAGGAGGCCACCACTGCACGGAAGGACTTGATGCAGTTCTCAGAATAGTAACAAAATATTATATAGCTTTAAGCAAACCACTTGTCTTATGCTCAGCCTCCCATTTCTGTCAGAGAGACAAAATGATTAGCTACTCAGCATTGTTTATAGCCTGTGATTAAGGAGTAAAAATAAACATTAAAGAACAATAATTAAGACATGCACGTGTGAAGCTCTTATTTTTATCAGGAGAAAAATGCCTACAATTAAACCAAAATGTATTTGAAATTTGGGTGAAAAGAAGTATCATAACTAGGTATACGATAGCTGGTTTTCATTAGGCTGGGATCAATTTGTCATGTTTCAAAAGGATGCTTTCATGGATATACGATGCACTTTAGACTGAGATTTTTCTGCTGCCATAGATAGATTCTTAGAAGCTCACAACATATTACAAAACCATACATAATACTAAGTTAAAGGTACAGAAACTTAGCAGGAAAAAAACACAAATAGAAATAAGCCGAAGAAAGGATATCTACGTTATGTAAAATATCATCAAACTTTTACAAAGGCTTTTCTAAATCAGAGAAAACCAGTCCTAACAAAGGAGTAAAAAGGGAATTTCATCATATACACAACTCCAAAAAGTGCTTGGCAATTGCATATAAGAAAAATACAAAATGTATGAATTTGGTTGTCTTCCTGAAATCAGACAAGTTGCTAGCTTGTGAAAACTCAACTAATGTGGAGACTTTCCAGCTACCGAGCATTGGGGTTGTTATATATTTGTTTCTAAAATTTCCAAAATAACAACAAATTGTATATAATCAATATTTGCAATGATCAACACTGATAAAGCTTGTTTTTGATGAAAATGGTTTTCATGGTACATCGTTTTTCCTCACTTAGCATAACTTCAATTTTAGATGCAGATAATCAGTAAAAATGCAAGCAGTTTTAGTTTTTATTATCTTCTGTATATATAAAAATGGGTGTGTGTGTGCGTGTGTGTGTGTTCCAGCATAACTCTGGAACGCCTTGAACAATTTCGACCAAACTTGGTACACAGATGACTTACCCTCTGGAAACAAATACTGGGGGGGGGTGTATAAGACACCCCTAGCACCCCTCTGTGTGTGTGTGTGTGTGTGTGTGTGTTCCAGCATAACGCTCGAACGCCTGGGCAAGGAGAGCGAGTGCGGCGTCCTAGCGCAGCAATTGTTTGTGATGTCACTTCCTTCGCAGCTTCCTCTGGAAAGGCAGCCGTGATGGTCGCCCTCCAGCGGACCAATGGGAAGCGCCTGATGTTCCCTTCTCTTGGCAGAAGGCGCCCCCGGTGGATTTGGTGCCAGGATCGTAGAAAGGGCGGGAAAGAGGAGGGCATGGGAGGGGGAAGGGAGGGAAAGAGGAGCGCATGGGAGGGGGAAGGGAGAGGGCAGGGATGATGGGCATGGGAGTAGGGGGAAGAAAGGCCCCTCTCAATGGCTCTCTGTCAAACAAAGGCTTCGACGTCTGTGCTTCTTTTCCCCCAATACAGGATTGGGATAAATAAATACCCGGGCAACGCTGGGTTATCAGCTAGTATTCAATAATAAAGAGTGGATTTGCCTTCCGCTCTTCCCCAAAGTTCTTTAAACTAAATGCCTTCTGATCTGGAGGCTCATTTTCCAGTATGGTATCTACACTGTCATGGTTATAACTATCCACTTGGCTTTCTTGGAAGAATATTGGATTGGATTGTTGTTTCCTTGTGGAGAGTTTAGTTCCTTATCAATGATTCACCACAATTTTGGATGAAATTTTTGGGGGAGGGGGAGTCTACATTCTCAACATTAGAACTCATGCCATCATTGAACCAACTTCTTCACCATTACAATGTAGCAATCCACGAAAGGGGCTGAATCAAAACATTGCTTTTGAAACTTAGTCTATATAATATGGTTTGTTTAAAAAAAGAAGGTCATAGTTATTTTTAAATAGTGAGAGATATGAAGACAGCTTAGTTCTTTCATTTTGTTCTATCCTTGTAAGCAGCACTGAGAGTGAATTGGGCAGAGATATATTTTCTTAATAAAAATAAATAAATAAGTTTGGAACAGGAATTAGAGAAATAGTCTGCTCAATTCTACCGCTTGATAACATGTTCAAATATTCCCTTTCCTGCCTATAGAATAATATAAACCTGGATCCTGTGTGTATGCATCTCACTACCGTGTTTCCCTGAAAATAAGACCCTGTCTTATATTTTTTTGAACCCTGAAATAAGTGCTTGGCCTTATTGCCATGCACTCAAAAGCCCGATTGGGCTTATTATCAGGGGATGTCTTATTTGGGGGGAAACAGGGTACTACTGCCGATACTGCTGAATTATAATGCAATGTATACATTATATATGCACCATTGCAATCCCACAAATAAATAATATACAGTTAAAATAATAGAATTTATAACTAATGCAAATTTGTACAAATAAGTACCTGAAATTAAACTGACATGAACAAATATTCAGAATATTTAAAAATGTAAATAATGAAATTAACAAAGAAAGCAGTTAACAGCTGGCACCTATTAAACAACAGACAGGAACTGGCTTGTTGTGTTATTGAAGAGTCCAGTTTTAATGCTTGCAAACTCTGCTAAGTAGGTTTTCTCTGTAGGCTTCCTAACTTTCTTCAATAGGAAACCACTTTCACTGTTCATAATCTCATAAACATAGCCTAGAAATAACTACAAATTCTGCTAATATTGATTTTATTTGTTTCTCTGTTATGACAGCACCATTTAACAGCTGTATGCTACCATATACTATTGATTACCTATCTGCCACTTCAATCCAGTTCTATCCAGTGGTGTCTGAGAGAAAAGCAACATTCATCTGTGAAATCAATTCTACCTAATATAATTCCATACTCTAAAAATTGGGAGTTGTCCCCGCAGAGTTCATAGTTGTAAAATAAAAATAATTATGCTTGTGCAAAATTCCATTTCCATGTTATGTATGTGTAAAATGTATAAACCTATCGTACATAAAATCCCATTCCTATTTTATGCATATGTACAATATGCATAAAATATATATACAGTACATACATAAAATCACATTCAGCTTAATGGACATGCTGCTTTGACAGACATTAATTACTTAATTAATAATACTGTAAACAAAGTGCTATATGCTAGGTTGAAAAGGCCTAGAAATTAATTAATTAATTAATTCATCACATTTATAAGTGTGCAGAATTTGTTGATAAATCTAGGTGCATATTGTTCCATGCTAATACATACACGTGTTTCTATTATCTACAGGGCAACATTTTAAGAACATGAATTTATCAAAGACATCCTAGAAAGTGTTTAGGAAATAAAGTTTGAAACTTAATGAAAAATAAAATCCCTTCTAAATCAGAAATTCTTCCAGAGACATATTAAAGATTGTTAAGTGCTTACTGCTTCTTTCAGGCCTTTGCAAAAGTCTAGCTCTCTTCTGAATTCCACTTTCATGAAGTGCCTTGAACCAGTCTCGCAATCTACTTGCAACTTCTCTGAACTCCAAGTCACCACACGCTGAAAAGCAAAATAAAAAGTCCTTTAATCTCCACAGGCTGCCTAAAAATTAAATCTTTCATATTGTAAATAAATGTAAAGTAGCTACAGGCAATCGTTTTGTTATGACTTCTATTCCCTTTTTCTTTTTCTATATATATATATATTTTTTAAAAAAATGTAATTTACATAAGGCCTTTGAAAAGTTTTATTTGCAATTATTCCTTTATAAATTATTTATAATCCTTTAAAATTACAAAATAAAGCCATAAGAAGAGTCTTATTGAATCTGCCTAGTTTTCTATCTCATTCAAATTTCCATGTCACACAGTGGCCAACTGGATATATTTGGAAAGCTCACAGCCATTGATTACAATCACTGGCAGTGAATTCACCAATTTAAACTATGTGCTATGCGGTGGAAAACTCTTTTTGTCTATAAAATTCTCTATTTGATTTCAATGAATCTCAAGTTTTATGAAAAAGAGATTAAAATATGCTATTTAAGCTAAACATGATTTTTACATATATATCGTATTTCCCAAAATTTTCTCTCCAAGATCCATAGTTATGGAACTTTCAAAATCTCAGAGCAAAAGTATTATGTGTCTCTGATTATAGTTGGTTCTCACTGACATAATGATACAAATGATATAAATTAACTGTTCTACATGCAGGTACTGCTGAAATCATGATAAAGCAAAGGCGATCTAATAAGTATCTTAATAGGTTTTCACCTGGTGACCCCTTGTGTATTTGAAACATTGTGAATAAATGAAGATATTATATTGATGTATTAACCACAATACAACATTTTTATAATTTGAAAGCTAGAATAGAATAATATATAACAAAGAGTTTCTATGTTTTTACCACATACAAGAAATACTTTATAAATTATAATAATAAATTATGCATAAAGTATAATTATAATAAATTAACTGATCTATCAAGAAACTACTGACCATTACAGACCTGTGTTTTCTTCCTACTAGTTCTAGCTAAGCTTCTGCTGCTGTCAGAGTGCTTAATAGTTAACCATTTCCAGTTGCTAAAGAGTATTGAACTAAATTGGTAAAAGTATATTCAGATTCCGGGTAACACAAACCTCCTAACACTTCAAAGGATATTTTTTTAATCTATTCCTTCCCAAACAGGGGTGAAATGCTCCCGGTTCGCTCGTGCCTGTCGGTCGCCGTAGAGTCGGTCACCAAGGTAGCGTGAGGCTCCGCCCACCCCCCCATTTGGGTTCTTTTACCCTCTGCGCATGTGCAAAGCATTCTGTGCATGAGCAGAGGGTAAAAGAACCCAAACGCAGGCGTCTGGGTGGGTAGGTGGAGCCTCGCACTACCTTGGCGACCGGCTCTACGGTGACCGACAGGCACAAGCGAACCGGGAGCATTTCACCCCTGCCCCCAAATAAACAAAACAAAAATGCACACACTACAACAATTAGGAGCAGCTTGGAATAGTTTAATTTGGAAGAAGAGACTATGGCAATACTCTTGTCCTCTAGTTCTATAACATCCTACTGTTTGTTTTAGATGTGATGAACACAGGAAGAAGATGAAGTGAAAATCATAAAATTATATTGAATGTACAGAGCAACTGACTATGGCTGGTATCTGTATAAAAAACAAGACAAACCTGAAAATTAGTAATAATATTACGAATAGATTAGATACAGTAGTGGGTTCTAAAACCCATTGCTACCAGTTCGCTCGTGCACACAACACTTCTGCGCATGCACAGAAGCGTCCCGGGCGGGTGGGCGGAACCTCCTGCTGCCGCAACTACCAGTTCGCAGAACCAGGCTGAACCAGGAGCAACCCACCGCTGATTAGATGACTATTTAAACTATTTAAGAGAAAAACCATATTGACACTACTGGCTCCACATTGCCTAATTATAGCTATAGAGATTGCTAAATATGTGATATTAAATAATTCAGTTAAGTTCTTGGGCTCTGCTACTGCCAGAATGCCAGATTGAGTTTGCAGCTTACTAAGGATTATATCTAGCTAGGTACTCTAATTGCAGAGTTTTCTTCTTAAAATGAAAAAAAATATTTTTATTCTCATGAAGGCATGCTCCTTATTAATCCTTAAATTATATAGTACATATTGGTCTGCATTGATTTAAAATAGGTCAAGATGAGGTAATTCAGATTGATATTTGAACCAACAGGTTGGCAGATGAATCTTTAATGACAAAGACAGACAGTAAAGGTTCTGGAAGGTTATACAGTAATAAAAAATGCATATTAAATCAGATGAATCTACTCAGGAACCTGCCAAGAAGTGCTTTCCTTTTGGTGTAATACTGAGTCATTCTCTTACAAGCAATTCTAGCAACCACTATTTATCCATAAGTATGGATAAATAAAGTTCCCAGTTCAAATGTATTTTAATTGACCATCTTAAAAGTCTAGAAGATGACTAGGTATATAAAAACAACATATTTAACCAGTATGGGGGGAATCTTTCATACACGTCCTGAAAATTATTTTCATAATGTATAAATGCAAAATGGAACCAACTGCTGAATTTGATTTCACATTAAATAAATGCTGCAATTTGGAGTTGGCATTTGAATATTACAGAAATATATTGATTAGAGTCAGAATTTTTGGAATTGCATATTTTCCTTTATTGTTTTAATTTTCAGTGCAAAATCTAATTGTATTATTTCATACTATATGAGCTGCGGTGGCCCAGTGGTTAGAGCGCAGTACTGCAGGCTACTTCTGCTGATCACCGGCTGCCAGCAGTTTGGCAGATCGAATCTCACCAGGCTCAAGATTGACTCAGCCTTCCATCCTTCCGAGGTCAGTAAAATGAGGATCCAGATTGTTGGGGGCAATATGCTGACTCTGTAAACCGCTTAGAGAGGGCTGGAAAGTCTAAGTGCTATTGCTATTGCTACTATGGACTCATGAGAGCATGTATGAAAAAATGTCTAACATTTCTCAAGTAAAATATGCATCTAACAAAGCATTGCTGGTTATAAGATCAGTCATCTCACTTGAATAATATAAGATGCTTCAAATCAAAAACAAAAACATGTTGTCTCAAAAGAAGCTCAGTGTACAGTAGATATAGAATTTTAGATGTCTATGAGTGCATAATAGCTGAAAGAACATTTACCTTAAACAGAAAGCATTCTGTTCAAAACTTACAGCTCTTCTAGTTGTCAAATAATCTGGCAAAATTCTACACAGCACAACTCTATAGCATTCTATACACACTATTAACAAAACAGCAGAAAACATATACCGTATCTTTTTGGAGTATAAGATGCACCTTTTTACTCCCAAAAAGAGGGTGAAAACTTGGGTGCGTCTTATACACTGAATGTAGCCCCACCCAGCCACCCCCACCCTTTGGCCTCTGCCTCCCAGCAATTTACCTCCTTGCAGCAAACAGTGCAGAGCCTGATTTAGCACAAGCAACTGATTATCGGCCTCCTGACCATCAGCTGAGAGGCTGCAGGCTGCTAAAATGAAAGTGTGAAAGTGAAACTAGAACTGCAAGGAGGCAACTTGCTGGGAGGCAGAAGCAGAATTTTATTTTCTTTGTTAATGACTGCTGAAACTGGATGCAAGGAGGTAAGTCCCCTTGTTTTCCTCCCCCAAAACTGAAGTGCGTCTTATACTCCGGTGCGTCTTATACTCCGAAAAATACGGGA
>QLTV01002109.1:1898191-1920892 GCA_003457575.1 Thermophis baileyi | reverse complement strand
ATCCCGGGGGGGGAAGGGGGAAGGGTCGAGGAACAAAGGGGGGGGGGGAATCAGCTACCTTTTTACAATAGCAGCAGGGATGACTTTTACTGGCAGATTGCTTCTAATAAAACTGCCATTTCAGCCGGCTGATAACCTTGCAAGCAATTATAATAAGTTTACAAACAATTACACCTCACAAATGGATTTGAGAGGAAGCCATAAAGTCCCTCCAATGAGCGCAAGCTTGCTTCCATTTCCACTTTATAAATGAATCACCGTTAATTTATGCCCAGATGAATGCAAATTATTGTCACAAGAGGTTCTCTCTCCCCCCCCTCCCCTTCAATTAGACCACTCGGTATTCTGGGCAATGAAACAAAAACACAGCGGATGGTAAGTATGTTGTTCTCCCCTTTTCGAAAATGGGGTTTTAAGTAGTTTCCATGAGCAGATCGTTGCGTTTGGAGTAGATCTATTTAAATAATTGGGAGGAGTTAGTGTGACTACATTTAAGAAAACTTTCTGGCATTAATATACTGCCATAATGTACATTTCTCCAATTCTTTGCTATTTCTATGGGTCAGGCACACATGCACAGAAATACACAGCAAACAGTGTATATCATCTGTACTGTTTGCTGGGAGGCAGAGGCAGATTTTTTTCCCCTTGTTTTCCTCCCCCAAAACTAAGGTGCGTCTTATACTCCGGTGCGTCTTATACTCCGAAAAATACAGTAATTGCATCCTGAGGGCAAGAACAATGGTTTTCAGAGCCCAACTATACAAATGAAATAGAATTGTTCTTGAAGAGTGAACCACTTCCTAATCCACACAGAAAAATAATTTGAAACTGATCAACATCAAGCATCAGAAATTTAAGAAAATGCTTTTACAAATAATTTTAACCTAGCCTCCCTGTGTAACATTTTCTATGATATGGATGTATGTGAAATAATGTGAAAGCATGTGATCTACATACTATATACTGAATTGGTAAGATTTTTAGTAAACCTGTGCCATGTAGTTCTAATTCATCATGTAGCTAGTGGTGAGTTGTTCGCCTGAAAACTTTAAAGCAAAGATATTGTCTGAGCTTGAGAATTTTCCAATGTTATTTTTTTTTGTCTTTTAAGTTAATTATTTCTGTTAAAGGCAGAAAAAATGTATATGCATTTTTTTTAATGTTGAGAAGTGAAAAACAAACAGGAAAGCCACTGTCTTCCCCAAAAGGAAACCAAAAGAGAATAGATAGCTAAATAAGAGCAAGATAAAAGGCTATTACAACTATGATAGTGTGGTTTTTAGAAGTACTATATTGCTGAGAACTGTTCTTATTCATATGCTATGTATGAATAGCAAAGATAGTTGGTGGGTTGTAGAGATAACTGTTATTCCAAAAGTATTTGCCCCTATTTTGTATTATCAGAATTCATGCATATCTTTGCCAGGGAATGTTAACAGAGATCCACATGGATGCTATTGTACAGGGGTGTCAAACTCAAGGCCCAGGGGCCGGATCCGGCCCACAGGGTACTTAGATGTGGCCCGCGGGGCCGCCTAGAAAACAGCGAAGGACCGGCCCGCGGTGCTTCTGCCAGCGAAAACGGGCTCCCAAGCTCTGTTTTCAGCTGCCACGGCCTCCTGCAACCCTCTGCTAGTGAAAAAGGAGCTCCATTTTCACTGGCAGAGGGTTGCAGGAGGCCGTGGCAGCCGAAAATGGAGCTCAGGAGCCTGTTTTCACTGGCAGAGCGCTCGGGCCACTACAGGTGCCCCCGAACAGGAGTGATGTTGAGCTGGCCATGCCCATCCCAGCCACAACCACCCTGGTCCTCCGAGGTCAAACACAACCCTGATGTGGCCCTTAATGAAATCGAGTTTGACACCCCTGCTATAGTATGTTAAGGGAGTCTAAGGGAATAAATAACACTAAAGATTAGGTCTTACAGATATCATTTATTTTATAAAGTCATCCAACATTCAATATGTCACTGTGAAAAGTATACTTAAATGATTAATTTAAAAAGTGGTTACAAAATTTTGCCTATCTCTTGTCCTGGAGAATTGATGGAAAGTGTTCCAACCTTGATTATTTCATTGTTTTATTTACTTTCTCTTTTTATCAGTTTGAATTAAAGTACTTGAAAAAAAGCAGAATTCTTCCACTGCACCATAGTTTTGCTCAGTTTTCATAAACTAGTGCCCTCCTGGTATGGTGAACCACAGTTATAACATCAGCCAGTTCTTCTCTCCTTGATTAATTTCCATCTATTGTTTCTTAGATTGCCCCCCCCCCCTTGTGGCAGCCCCACAAATATTAGAACACTGCTATCATGTCACTCCTGGTCTTTATTTTCACTAAATAAACCCAATTCCTGAAATCTTTGTTCATGTTTTAACCTCCAGCCCCCTAATCATCTTGACTGTTCTTTTCTGCAGTCTTTCCAGAGTCTTTACATATTTTTTATAGTATGATGACCAAAACTGAATGCAGTATTCTAAGTGTGGTCTTACTAAGGCTTTATAAAGCGGTACTAATATACTTCATGTGATCTTGATTCTACCCCTCTGTTAATGCAACCTAGAATTGTGTTGGCTTTTTTGGCTGCTTCTGCACATTGTTGGCTCATATTTAAGTGATTGTCCACCTGGACTACAAGATCCTTCTCACAGTTACTGCTATTGAGCCATGTTTCACCTTATCTGTATCTGTACATTTGATTTTTCTTGCCTAAGTGTAAAACCTTACTTTTCTCTACATTGAATTTCATTTTGTTAGATAGGGGCCAGTGTTCAAGACTGTCAAAATCTATCTGGATCTTGAGCCTATCTTCTGGAGTGTTGGATATTTTTGCCAGTTTAGTGTCATCTGCAAATTTGTTGAGTTCCCCTTCCACTGTATTTCCTTAAACCCACTGCTTCCTTCCTTCCATGTAGATGTAGTTCCATTAAGGACTTCACATTGAATGTGATTTGTCAGCTAATCTGGTGGTGATGCTGTCTATCCCACATTTTTTAGCTCACCAAGAAGTGGGTTGTGGTCTACTTTGTCAAATGCCTTACTGAAATCCATGTATACTATGTCCATTACATTTTGCTGGTCGCCTAATTTAGTCACTTAATCAAAGAATGAAATAAGATTTGTTTGGCATGATCTGTTTTTGACAAACCCATGTTGGCTTCTGGTCTGACAATAACTTTCCTTTTTGCATTAAGATAAATGCAAAGAGTGAATTAAGTAGCTCTGCTTTCTCTCTACCGCCTGTTACTTCCTTGCCATCTTCTCTTGTTAGTGAACCAATTGTTTCCTTGACTTTTTTCCCCTTGTTTTTCTATGTTGAAAGAAACGTTTTAAAATTATTTTTGACATTTGTTGCAAGTTTTACTTCATTCTGAGCCTTAGCTTTCCTGGCTTCATCTTTGCAAGTTCAGGCTATTTGTTGGTATTCTGCCTTAATTATTTTTCCACGTTTTGTACTTATCCTCTCTTTATCAGGGAGTTCTTTGTGTAACCATGCTGATTTCTTCTTTGAATCAGAATTTTCCTGTTTTTCTTTTTCAGTGGTATTGAGCTGGACTGGGCTTTTGTAATCATATTTTTCGGTGTTTCTTAAGCTTCTTGAATTGTGTTCCCCTTTAAGATTTTTATGCATGGAATCCTTCCCAAGCACTCTCCAAGTTTGTTAAAATCAGCTTTTTTAAAGTCTAAGACACTTATTTGATTATGTTCTATTGCTTGTGTTTGCATTATATTGAATTCCAATATGACATAGTCTTCCGCAAAGTTCCTAAATTTTATTTCAAGTTTCTATGAAAACAATTCCAGGAGTTCCAAAACTAGGGAGAAAATTAGATAATTTGTTACTGTCTATGGTATGCTTCTATTCCACCTTCATTCTTGAACTATTGCGATAGACTCATTGGAAGCATGATAGATTGCTATCTGACATCTTGGTTACCTCAGGCAATAATTGAAGCTAATTATCTTTGCTGCAGCCATGTCATTTTGCAAATTAAATGATGGGTAGTTGCAAGATAGAAACACATAATAAGGTAGGCCAGCCAATGTAAAACTTCCTTCCTGTTCAGACTTAAGAGGTAAGTAGAAAAAATTGCTGGGAAAGCCAAGTAATGGCCCTACAGACATATCTCTGAAACAAGGTTAAAATAACCTTTAATTCACTCCAATCAGAACATCAGCTCAGATGAATCTCTACATGGTCAGAGCCTATATACAACTTGTTAATCATTTCAAACTAGAAAGAAAACAGAATTATTAGGTTGCAGAAGGAAAGAACCCGAACCCAATGCTACTTGGATACTACTATTCTATGACAGCTTTGTTTCTTTATTTTTTTTAAAGAGAAAACAAATAAATGCCCTTTGTTTTATTAGAACAGAACAGAATAGAAATTGCAAATAAAAGCCATATGATTTGCTACTTAACTATTTGAGTTTTATACACTAATTATTCCATGTTATGAGATAATTAATATAAATACTGTGAAATACAAGGGAAGTTTTTTACTACTTTAAATTAATGTTACATAGAGACATTCTGTCCATGACTAATGTAGCAGAAAATTTAAAATGTTTTCAATTAAATTAGATACCCAGTAGAGGGATTTGATCAAACTGTCTCCACACTGCTGTCAAGCATGCCTCATTCTGTCATCAAAAACTACAGGATTATATCAAGGTTTACAGCATGGAGATCTGACAGCTTAAGACAGATCTGAGATATTTATTAAGAACAGAGGTTTTTCTTTGGGCGGGGGAGATATGTTTATCTTAAATGTTGTGCTTCTTTCAGTGGATTGAATTAATACCAGTGGTGGCAGCTGAGAGGAGAAGGCTGGCATTGGGAAGAAACTGGTACACCTAGTCTAAGACCCTGTTTTATATATTATATATTTATCTATTTCTAGCTTAAGGTCTGCCATTTCTCTTAGGCACCTCTGTGGCTCTTCTGTTCTTTCCTTTATAGTTTTTAGTTTTTGTTTTCTACTCTTTGTTCTCATGTTAAATATTGTGGACTTTTGTTTTGAGTTTATTTATGGCTGTTTTACATTAAATATTTCACTTAAAATATTTACATTTGAGAAACTTTTCTTTCGTATTCCTTTATCCTTTGTGGTTATCGGCCCATAGAAATTATAGTTATGCTTTCATTATAACTGTTCACATGTTTTGTGATGAAGGCTGGATTTGTTTTGAATTATTCAACGTTTTTCTTTTATCAATCCCTTTTACTAATTTGTGCCTTTTCACATACCTAGGATTCTTCTCTGTTTTTTGTAAAATGCTGGCAGTCACCTAAATGGAAAAGCAAAAACATTTAAAATAGCATGCTTTGCTCATCATTGTGTGTGTGTGGAGAGGTAGGTGGGTTGTCTGTATCTCTATGATGTATGTGTCTATGTGAATCATATTATTTTTGGTCATCTACATTGTCACAGAAGTGTGTGTGGTCCCAGTTTATATATATGGTCTTATCAGTACATATTCCATAGACAATTTTGGAATACTACTATGCAAGAGAGCCAATTTGGTGAAATGGCTATGGCACCAGGCTAGAAACTGGGAGGTTGTGAGTTCTAGTCCTACTTTAGGCACAAAGCTAGTTAGGTGACTTTGGACCAATCACTATCTCTCAGCCCCAGGAAGAAAGCAATGGCAAACGTCTTCTGAAAATTTTGCCAAAAAATAGAAGAACTACTCTAGGCAATTCTCAGAAGTCAAGACTGACTTGCAGGAAAAAAAAATTGCTTATAAAAAACTACTAGAAGACTCAAAATCATTCCAGTGCACTTAATCTATATGTCCTTTAACTATAATTATTTGCATTAGGAAAACTAAAGAATCATCTTGAATAGAAACATAACATGGATTTTATTGCTAATATAGTTTTATAGTTTTAATAAAATGATATATATTGTTTGTGCTTTTATATCTTGTATTAATATTCAACAACCATATATAGATTCTTTCCAATTTCATAAGCTGGCATTTATATCTGGTAACACAGCTGATAGGAAATCAGTAGGGGAAAATTATTAAATTAATTTTCACCATGACGAATAATCAAAACTTTATACACAGTGAATATGAAGATACTAAGTCTTAACTTTTGACTGCATATATACATAAACCAGTTCTTATAGTATTATGGAATGTCCTATCAGGAAGACTATGTACTCTATATTACGTAGTGAATTATAGCTTCACTTTCAAATAAACTTATTATTGTCAGTAAAGCTATTGTACTGCAAACACGTTTTGCAACAATTTATAATATTGCCCATTGAGATATTTTTTAAAAGCTATTTTAGTGTCACATCTACAAGGACTTTTTTAAAGTGGACATGAAATGCTAAGCAACAATCTATACAGCTATTGTTGTTGTTGATGTTGTTATTATTATTATTATTATTATTATTATTATTATTATTATTATTATTATTATTATTATTATTATTATTATTATTATTATTATTATTATTATTATTATTATTATTTAATAGAATACTGTTATTTGATTGAAGTGGCTGTAATTATCAGCCAAATTACTTTTAGCTGAAAAGAACTGTTAAATCATCATCTCTGTGTTTCTTTTATCACTTGTATCTTAGAGTAACATCATGTATTTTCCCTAATATCTGTATCACTAATCTATACTGCTTACAAGATTCATGAAACTGAGACTGATTAAATTGTTGATGTCAACATTAGGACTTCATTGAAGACAGTCAGAAAATAATCTGTCAATAACTGATGCTTGAAGAAAAATTGTTTCAACTGTTCATGTAACATCAGAAATGCATTACTATTGAAGATATCCCCGAAAAACAGCAAGGAATATTCACTGTGGAATGTTATATATTATGCTAATCATACTGTATATTTTTACTAGTATATTTTACTGTATATTTTTACTATATTTGACAAGTTAAACAACTTGATTACAGAAATGGATATGTAACATTTCTAACTTGGATCCCTCAAAATAATCAATATATTATAGAGAAAGCACAGGGAATATGTGATACTTCTGAAATTTATTTCAGTATAGCAGTATAATTAGCATTTAGTAATTTTAGAAGTTTATTATAATAAATATATTACAATGAAATAATTATATAATTATATAATTATAATAACAAACATTACATCTCCCAACCTCACTTCCCAAATCTCTAAAAGTCCCCAAATTTGTTATATGTGTATGCTTCAGTTGAATAATAAACAGTAAAAAAATAGCCTGTAATAGCATTGATCTTATATATGACTTTCAGTATGCAATATACTGCCACTATTTATAGAAAAACTTTTTAATAATCATATAACGGAATACTGCACTATATTCAAAGATCGACACAGGATTACTCAAACAGAAACAGCAGCAAAAGTATGATATAGTATGAAAAGTATGAACAGAACAGAACAGAACAGAACAGAATAGAATAGAATAGAATAGAATAGAATAGAATAGAATAGAATAGAATAGAATAGAACAGAACAACAGAGTTGGAAGGGACCTTGGAGGTCTTCTAGTCCAACCCCCTGCTTAGGCAAGAAACCCTATAGCATTTCAGACAAATGGTTATTCAATCTCTTTTTAAAAACTTCCAGTGTTGGAGCATTTACAACTTCTGGAGGCAAGCTGTTCCACTAATTGTTCTAATTTATTGGAAACGATTATCATTTATGACATATCTTTATTATGCTAAGTAGTAGATCCTATTTATCTGCTGCTTCATAATCTGGATTGCATGTTGAAAAACAAGTTGTTTCATATTTCTATTATTAAGCAAATGAACAATCTTTTCCTTGAAAAACAGCTGATTATTGCAAATATGATCATTTGCAATGTGAAATGAAAGGAATGAAATCTTCTGAACCTATTGAGCCTCCAGCCTTCCTGGTTGACTGGTACAGAACACACTTTTCAGCATGTATTGCAAACTATTAATGCAAGTGACATGCAGATTATGTGGAAAAAATGTTATATCTATAAATACAATTTTAAGTTATCCAGAATTACAAAATAGGTAGCACTGATGTCAGAATCTGGCAAGATTCTTTGGTGTCATACTTCAATGCAGGACAGACTAGAACAAACATTTAGGATATGTGACTGACTATTTTGTCATAGTAAAATCACAATACAATATGGTATGTGGCTGACTGTACCAAATGAAATATGTGACCATCACTTATTGGAATAAACCATATTGCCCAAAGCAACATTGATTTCTAAAAGCTGTTTTTTATCATGATGGATAACCTCCAAATTATCTCTGCTGTAACTTGGTCAGAAGAGGAAAGAGCTGCTACCAAAGTGGTGAGTATCAAGCCTGATTTACCATTATCTGCTGGGCTCTTAGGCCAAGGCTTTTTCAATGCTGAGGGAAATTAATGATTCACAGGAAGTACAGCTGCCAGTGAGGAAACTCTGCTTCTCTTAACAGGCAGAAAGAAGCTTGAGGGTCTCTTGAGTGAGGCTGGAGGTTAAAGACTTGATATTGACAGTGCCCTTTTAAACATCTGTATGTTGTAGAAGCTCAGTAACTGGAGAACTCTAATTCCCTAAGTCAAAACTCATTGGTAGGTCTTGTCTAGACAGGAAAATTGAAACTCAGGTGCTAGTACTGCTTTTAGTTTTAAAAGCTTCCAGGAGAAAGAACAGGTAGCTCCAGAATTTTAATAAAATTGCAACAGCCAATAAGACCTTGCAATTCTCAAGTTTTGAGCTTTTATTTCAAAGTGACAGTTCCATGTCCCTGTGACACTGAAAAATTCACTGAATTTTTACAAACAGCTTAAGTCTTATGCTAGACAGCAAATGTTATTGTGGCTGCAAACAGCATCAAAGGCATCAACAACATAGGTGGACTGAAAACAAGACTGTCTAAGCCAGGGGTGTCAAACTCGTGGCCTGCGGGCTGGATGCATCACGCGCTGGCCACGCCCACCCGTGGTTTGGTGAAGGGGAAAAAAAGTCACAATACATCACGTGACGACAACATGACGCCGCGAGTTTGACACCCCTGGTCTAAGCCCAACAACACTGATGGTAGCCAGAGGTTTTCCATGGATTGCTTAGTTGGTCATAAGTCACTTTTTTCAGTGTCATTGTAACTGAACGGTCAATAAATGAACTGTTGAAAGTCAAGTACTACCTGTATTTGGCCTCTGTTGGAAGGAAAAAAATAATCATCGTGGAATTAGATTTAAAGTGCAAAAAACAATATTATTGGGATTCAATAAGTTCTGATAAATATAACAATTTTCAATTAAAATGAAAGCACTTTTTCTATCTCCTTTCTTTCAAAGAAATGGCAATGCGGGTTAACAGTGTCCTTGTTAAATTAGCATATAAATTCTTTCAAATACCACTGCTTCTCAGTTTTTTTTAAAAAAAATAAAAAAAGTAATTGAAAAATATGTCCTCAGATCAATCCTTTGAAGGTCTCTCAAGCTGTGTACTTCAACTACCTCAAAAGACCAAACCACATAAAAATTCTATTTCCTTTGTGTTTCTAAGCTTTTCTATGGCTTGGATTTTGTTAAGGGTGTATGCAGTTTCTCAGTTGCATCTGAAATTAGATTCCTTGTAGAAATAAAGTGACAAGAGTGGCAGATAGTAAAACGAACTACGGGCTATGGGAGATGTCTTTCTAAATTCTGTAAGGATATATTTTACTAGGAATGACAGCATTTTTAATTTCTGGGGAAGTAAATATTTTATTTCCTGGCAAAGAAAGTAGATATATAAATCCATTTTTCCCATTTTCTTTTAAAATTAAATAGGTCATCACTCTAGTGGACAGGCAAGGAGTACTAAAAGCTCCTAAAGCAGTATTCCTATCCCTGCATTTCTATAATATCTTGAACTATTTCTCCCATATTTCATTCATACATACACACAAACATTCATAAATATGTAATATCAGATGCTTGGCAAAGTACAGTTAGTAATGTAGAAAATAAATTAATTTGAACTGAAATAAATAAGGTATTATATCATTTATATACAATATAAAATTCCATCATAATGTTTCTGGAAGTTCAACAAGCTAATCTAATTTTAGTGGGAATTATTGAGTCTGTCATTTGTACCTCTATAACTGTCTGGTTTGGCACAACAACCAAACAGGACAAGCAAAGACTTCAACAGATAGTTAGGACTGCAGAAAAAAAAATTGCAACCAGCCTGCCTCCCATTGAGGACCAGTATACTGCACGAGCCAGAAAGAGGGCTGAATGCCTAAATACCTCATATCCTGGACATAAACCGTTTCAACTTCTTCATTCAAGACGACGCTATAGGGCATTGCATGGCAAAACACTAGGCACAAAGAGAATTTTTTCTCCCTGGCCATCACTCTGCTAAACAACTAATTCCCAAAACACCGCCTTATGCTCTAGGACAGTGGTTCTCAACCTTCCTAATGCCGCGACCCCCTCCCTGCCGCCGCGACCCCCTCCCTGCGCACGATGAGGTAACAAAGGCGGCGTGGCAGGCTAGTGCGCGCTTAGCCGACTCCTGTGAAAGGGTCGTTCGACCCCCAAAGGGGTCGCAACCCACAGGTTGAGAACCGCTGCCCTAGGATATGAAACCATGCAGTAGATCTGTATTACTATTATCCTTCTTATCTTTCCTATTACCTATTCCTTTAGCATCTTGTGACTATCACTTTGTTGTCTGTATCTTATGCTTTATGTTGATTGCTTTTATTTAGTGTCTTATGACTATCACTGAGTGTTGTATCTTATGGTTTATGATGATTGTATTATGGATATGATCATGATTAATCACTTGTTCCTTGTATGTTAAACAGAGTTTATGCACTGGAGACAAATTCCTTGTGTGTCCAATCACACTTGGCCACTAAAGAATTCTAATTTAAACAAAATGAAAAATGCAATTGAATAAACTTCCATCATGTTTCTGGAAGTTCAACAAGCTAATCTTAATGGGGGTTCTGTTACATAACACCAGGACCAGGAAGAAAAAACATATTTACTCACTCCCATCCCTACCACCAGGATCTTACAAAAGGGAGAAATAACAAATTTTCCATATCTTTACATTGGATGGTAGAATTCTAACTTTTGTATATAGGGAAGTATTGTTTTCCAAAAAGAACTTTAATAAGGCACAAAGCTAGGACTTTGCATCTCATATGCCTTTAAAAAAAAGAGAGTCATTTTTGTCTTATTTTCCCCCTTTTTCCTTCCTTGTAGTGGGAGAAAGATCAATAAACAGTAAAATAAATGAAGAACAACTACTTCTATACGTTGGATTTCAACTCTCACACTTGGATATAATGTGCCTTGTTCAACATACTCTCAAGTTACATATGGATCAGTGGACTATTTTAAGGCAAATAACATTGCCTTCATCAATATGGAAACTGAGATTTCTGACCTGGTTTCTGGGTGATTCTCAGTAAATGGTTTGTATTGTTTAGTAATACCAACACTACTATTATATTTTTTTTCCATTTAGGCTGCTGAAATTAAGAAAGAATGTGGATAACAATGATTGCTCCCAGATGGAAAACTATTGCAAGCTTAGTTCAGATTTTATTTTGAAATTGAGTGCTCAAAGTGCCAGGGAACCATTCTTTTATGCTTCGTTCTGATTGTTACTTTAAATATAGCAAGCATGGGTTCTGCTCATGCCCAGTGAATATGCATAGAATGCTGACTTAGTTTGTCACATATTATTGTAATTTCGAACCAGCTAGGCTTACCATTTTGAACCAAGCTAAGTTTACCATGCTGAAAGTCTTTTTTAGATTGATGTTGCCATAAGGAAACACACTAGCTAAAACAAAGGGGTAGGATTAAAATTTTAGGGACAGACCAGTAGTGGGTTCTAAAACCCGTTGCTACAGGTTCGCGCACGCGCTTGTGCGCACGATGCTTCTGCGCATGCGCAGAAGCGTCCCAGGCAGGTGGGCGGAGCCTCCCACCGCCGCCGCTACCGGTTCTCAGTACTGGGCCGAACCGGGAGCAACCCACCGCTGGGACAGACAGTAAAAAGTTATCACTGATTTGCTCCTTTAAAATATAAGTGATTTTTTTTTAGAAATCCATAAGTACAGAGCCAATACTGTTTAATGTTCTAAGTATGTATCTAATACTTTTGAACATTACATCATTTCCAAATATAACAAGAGTTACAAATATATAAAATTAAAGCAAACATACTAATTGTGATTAAACGAGAACAGTTTTAATAATTTTAAACTTAATTTTGTAATCAGCTGGTAAACAAGCTCAGAACCCATACTAAACTGGAACAGAAAAACAATTGATTAGTTTTGATGAATAAGCTGAAACCCAAGCAACAAATGCATTATATTTTTTTAATGCTCTTTGGATTCTTCACATACAAGGCATTGGATTTAGATAAATACATGAAAAAATGTAGTATTTTATTCATTTAGAACAGATGTTATATGTATGTATAATACTGTCAACTGTTAGGAGTTTTATAGGATTCTGGGATATATAAGGCAGACACACAAACAACTGTTTGCAAAGGGGGGTCATAGTTTCTCCCCTCCTCAAACCTGCTTACATACTTCACGCTAAACCTGATACCAAAACTCACTTAGGTGGTTAAAAGTCACCCAAATGAACAGTGCATAAAGCTTGGTTTGCCTGCTTAACCTGGCTACTTATCACATTAATATAATCATATTATTTACGTAGCTCATAATTGGTTGAAATAATCAGGAAGACTACATCATGGATTGTAAACCTTTGTTCTCCAGATGTTGTTGAACTTCAGCTTCAGCTCCAGCTTTTATGATCAATAGTGACCTTTCATGTTTCAAGTGTAATTGTCAGCAGGAATCATGATTCTACTTTATTTGCGGTCTGGATAATACAGGCTGGGAAGGGAGAGGACACAATGCAATCACAACTGCATTTTCTAACAGTTTATACATTCATTTAGCTTAGTTATACATTCATACATGCAAATGCCTTAATAAACCAAATCTATATTTGTATAATATCTGAACTTGATAGTATTTCTGTCATGTAATTCCATTATGATTTTTAGCTTGATTTGACAAGGAAAAATTATAACTCTTTTTGTTTTGACAAATGAAAGAAATAACATCAAACTTCAAAGAAATAATATATTATTATTTACAAATGAAAAATTAACACAATTAAACATTATTGCATAAGCAATTTAATTTGTATTGTTAACATCACTTTTTTCATAGACAGTATTTAAAATTACAAATAGAGTAATGTCCATTAATAAAAGTACTTTAAGGTAAGAATTAAAAAGGCAATAAAAGTGCTAATTAAAATAATAGAACAAGTGAGGAACAAGGCAGTTACTAGATGTTAACAAATAAGAATTTTTTTAACATCTACTATTGGCATGAATGTGAACATTAATATAATAAAAAATGGATATGAAATGCTGAAAGTGAAGTACAAGGCAGTTACTATTAATAAGAAATAAGAAATTGTTAACATGTACTGTGACCAAGGATGTGATTGCTAATATCATAAAAGATGGATATGAAATGTTGAAACTGTAATTTAAAGCAGACTAATATAGTCTGCATTAAAATAACTGTTCTCTATTTCTGTAGTAAATTTCAAGGATAATTTTTATTACCTTATTTTAAATATGAATATTAAACATAATATTTTGTAAGCTATTAGAAAACCTCCATAATAATTTACATACAACTGATGCAAACTTAATGACATTAAAAAGGTATAATTTGAAAAAATAACTCAATTCTGGCTAAACGAAAAACAATCCCAGATCATCTTCCAAACAATGTCCCTCAAGATGTATCAGTGGATTCTCAGAGCATTAAAAATTATGTTGTAACTTTTGCTACATATGACTTCAGAAGTTCTTCAGAAATTCCTTTGCCATGGTGAATCAATGTGGAGAGTTCTTCTCTGTGATGAAATTTGTATGAGATATTTTTAGTTAGCCTGTCAGTTTAATGAAGTACTAATATTAAGTGCCAGTCATTCTTCCTTTAATAAATCGATTGACCGGAGATAAGTGGGGAGGATTGAGATTATTATTTTTCCTAGTGGCAAATCACAAATTGGATGACTTTGTTTATGGAATAAATGAATCAAGCACCAAACTTTGCTCCTACCTCTTCATTCAGACCAGAGTATTTACAGCAAGCTGGGATTTTGCCAAAATGATAAAAAGTACACTATGAAATTGAGATGTCTTTTGTGTGACATTGTAAGAAATAGCAGAGGAGTTTGCATTGAACATCAAAGCACATATTCCCAGCCCACATTGCCTCCTTGTTTAATCTCCTTGCAGACATCTATTGTTCTGATTCCCTTTATATGTTAGCTGGATCCACATGAAGCTCTGATAATATTGATTTCCAAAGATATGCAAGAAAATTTGAGGAGTGAATATTTTTCTATAGAATTCTCTGTGTTCTTCTGTGTGTACATGTATTTGAGATTGAAACTTACATAAAAACTGCTCCCCTAACATTCTCTAATAAAGACCTTCATGAATTTAGCACAAGGAGAACTAGTTAAGGGCATCAGATTTATGGGCGGAATTCCCAATTATGAGCAAGTTAGTAAGGACATCCAATAAAATGCACTTACCGTACATTTTTACCAGTCAATGTTGGACTGCTTGGACTAGTATCTGAAGTTTTTTGTCAAGATTTTTCAGAAGTAATTTGCCACTTCTCCAAATGGAGGTAGTGACAGATTTTATTTTCCTGGGCTCCAAGATCACCGCAGATGGGGACTAGCCAAGAAATTAAAAGACGCTTGCTCCTGGGGAGGAAAGCCATGGCAAAGCTAGACTGCATACTAAAAAGCAGAGACATCACCCTGCCAACAAAAGTGCAGGTGCAAGGCTATGGTTTTCCCATTTGCAATGTATGGCTGTGAAAGTTGGACCATAAGGAAGGCTGAGCGCCAAAGTACTGAGGCCTTTGAACTATGGTGCTGGAGAAGACTCCTGCGAGTCCCTTGGACTGCAAGGCGAACAAACAAGTCAGTCCTAGAGGAGATCAACCCTGACTGCTCTTTAGAAGGCCAGATCCTGAAGATGAAACTCAAATACTTTGGCCACCTAATGAGAAGGAAGGACTCACTGGAGAAGAGCCTAATGCTGGGAAAGATTGAGGGCAAAAGAAGAAGGGGACGGCAGAGAATGAGGTGGCTGGATGGAGTCACTGAAGTAGTAGGCGTGAACTTAAATGGACTCCGGGGGATAGTAGAGGACAGAAAGGCCTGGAGGAACGTTGTCCATGGGGTCGCAATGGGTCAGACACGACTTCGCAACTAACAACAACAACAATTTGCCATTGCCCGATTCCTAGAGCTGAGAAAAAGTGATTGGCCCAAGATCACTCAACTAGCCTTATTAGAGTGCCTCTCGTAATGCACACACAGAAAACTCAGTATAGACAGACACTTTCTCACTCTTTCTCTTTAGATCCCAAATTCTGGGTTTTAGAAATTATCATCTGAAAAAATAGCATTAACATGTACAGTACACATTAGTATTCTAATGGCTTGTTTTTTTAAATCACATTTGCAAATTTGTTTATGACAAGTATTGGAGCAGGGAAGTGGCGATTCGTTTCTATTGAAAACAGATCAAAAGTTCTGTTGCTACTTTATTAAAAAAATAATTCTGCCATTAAAAACAGATTTTTATCTAAGTTATTATGGCTAGATTAAGATTTGTCTTGTTAATGGACTTTTCTCGTATAAATATAAATAAATTCAGCATCCAGCATATCAAACTAGCAAGAGTTGAACTCAAATATATCTGAGGGCCCTCTGGTCAGGAAAAATAGGTTAGAATAGCTTTCAATGTGAGAAGATTATTCCTTGACAGTTTAGAAATATGACATAATACTTGGCTTAGGAACTCCCTATGTGTAATTATACATTTGTACAAAAACAAAGGGTACTCCAAACATTTAAAATTTCTAAGTGTCAAAAATAAATCCATGTATTTTGCTGATACTCAGCTTATTTCAAAAAATAAATGGGACAAAATGTACATAATTTTAAGGTTAAACTGTTATCTTCATTATATTCAGCAAATTATAATAGCTATTCAACTGTAACCATTTCTTTTTTAAAAAAATGACAAGCATAGTGCAGTTAATTGCAAAGGTTAATACAACATTAGGTTGTAGAATATGTCATCTTACCATAATTAGAGCTGTTAGATTTATTAAACAGTCAACAGAATTACAAAGGCAAGGGATGATTATTAAATGTGTTCTCTTTCTGAAAATTAAAAGAAAAAAAGAAAAAAAAACAAGAAAAAATTCCTAAGCATTCATAAAAAGAAAGGCATTGCTAAGTGGATCTTTAATAATTATGGATATGCCTATAAGAATCAGTTTTGATTCAATTTGAGCTGGAAGTTAGAAATATAGAGAAGACATGATTCAATCTGGTTGACAAGCTTGGTTTTGAGGAAGCCAATTTAATTAAAACCATTCTGAGATTAAATATTAAAGAAAAAAACGAGAGAGAGAGGGGAGGGAGGGAGAGATTAGACTTGCCCAGATAAAGCAGGCACAGTCTTAAACCTTGCACTCATTTTGCCTGTGCTATCCTTTCCTCCATTAGTTATTTAGTAAGTTATTTATAACTTTATTTAATTATTATTTTAATTTATTGACGTGGGGATTGTACAAATTCAGTTATCATTTTGCAAGAATTCTGCTGTAAGCTACAGGTAGTCCTCAAGTTACGAACGTAATGGAGTCTGCCAACCTGAGGATTTGTAGGAGTGAATCTCGTAACTTGACCGCGATCACTCCCTGCTTTCGCCCATGCATTCGCTAATTGAATGTTCGGGTCGTTAAGTGCCCATGAGGTATCTCAGAATGGGGAAGATCATGGGGGGCCTAGCGATGGAACAGGCCACGTGCTTCAGACCACTCAAGGCCTTGCCCGACCCACTAAGATACCTCATGCTCCCTCCCCTGTGGTCCCCACAATTGTTCCCCTCCCATCCTGCCATGCCGTGTCACTTACTTTCTGAAGATCTGTCTCCTCTCCAGCCTCTCTGCCTTGCTTTCTTTGCCTGCTTGCAGTCTTGGCATGAAAAGTGTTTGCAAGCCGGCGAGACTTTGGGGCAGCGAAATAGCCTTGCTTCAAGCCTCCCATCAGCTTGCAAATGCTTTTCATGCCTTTCCAGTCTCGGCACGAAGAGTGTTTGCAAGCCGATGGGAGGCTTGAAGCAATGCAATTTCGCTGCCCCAAAGTCTCATTGGCTTGCAAGTGCTCTTCGGTTGGAACTGATACAGGCTTCGGTTCGCAGAGAACAGAGGCTTAAAGTACTGTCATGCAAGGTCACGCAAGTGCTGACAGCAAGATCAGTAGCGTGAGATCTTGTGCTACTGATCTTGTGTGATCTCTCACTACTTTAGGCCTGTTTTCTACAAATGCACTGAAGCAGGCAAAGGAACTGATGGCTCGTTAGATCGTTGCAAGTGGGTCTCCACAGGCCCAATGGCTGTGGAATCCTGGCATGGTGGGGGAATACGCAGGGCGAATGTTGCAGTGCCTCTGCCATCATTCGTAAGTGTGAACAAGCACTGTGGTACTGCAACATTCATAACTTTGGGAGTGGGTAATAACTACTTGTGGGGGGCTATGTCGTAACTTTGAACAGTTGCTAAGTGAACTATCATAACTCAGGAATTACCTGTATATGGGAAACAGAAAATATTTCTACAACTTTATTTGTTTTTAATCACAGGGTTGGATGAAATTAGAAGAGGAGATGGATTCTTTGATATCATGATACTAGTTTTACCACAATCAGTTCTTGAAATATGTATTTTTTAAAAAGATAGCAAGGACAAAGAACATTACAGCAACTCTAAATTGTACAGCAAAGAACCTTATAAACCAATAATAATAAACCAGTTCAGGAATCAAACCTATTCCACCTTTTGAATAAAATTTTCAAAGAGCTATCAAAGTGAGCTCTTATTTTTCCATATGGTCTCCTGAATAATCAGTCTCTCTTGAATAATCAGTCTTGGCATGATGCCAAAAAGTATCTACTAATTTACTCGGGTGAATAATCAATCTTGATATGTTGTCAAAAAGTATCTACTGATTTGCTGGGGAGAGTTGCCTCTGATTCCTTAGTGCCAGGAGAGTTGGCATAAATAACTAGTATGCTGGCTCTGTTCAGGAATATCTCCCCTTATTACTAGCTTTGATAAGGTGACAAGTTAAGTAGAGTACCTTACTTACCACCTTATCAAAGTACTTAACTTAGCAAAGCTTGACCTGTTATGTGCAGAATTCAGGGGAATTTATCTCTGACTTGGCCTTACATACCGGTAGTACTGCAGTTTTGTAATCTAAGGACTGCTGAGTTTTCCCATGATCCCTAGAAAGTTGCCAAAGCAGCTTAGCAAGTTTTGCTTCTTCCTCGGGAGGTGGGGGTGGAAATCTCATCACTGATCTAACATTTGTGATACCCTGTGTAATTAATTAGAACATGGCACAAAGCTAGGAAGCCACACACACACACACACACACACACACACACACACACACACACACACACACACACAAAGAGTATGGCTCAGAGAAAATAGCCTTTAGAGCCTTGCATCTCCTTTTTTGAGTAATAACTATTTGCATGGGAACCTTTTAATATTGATTTGGCCCAATTCCCAACTGAGACTGCTGAAATCTGAATTAAACTAAAGTCACGTTGTCAGAACTAACAAAGAAATGTACCATTTTACTACCATAAGAGACAGCAAAGTTTAGAAGAGAGAAAATGCATGAGGCACCATAAGCAGTTCTGGGCCAAATTTTGCCTCCACAAAAGAACCATGATAAATACAGAAGGAACTTATCAACCAATTATTCATGCTAATGTCAGTGAGCCTATCTCAACATCATGCAGCTCCCAAGCTTTCTCCATATGAAAATGAATTTGCAACTTCACATATTGTGTCTTACAGTCAAGAAGCAATAGAAAAGCCATAACATAATAGAGGAAGAAGAGGTTTTTTTTTTCATTTTTATTAAAATACTCGAGTATGTATGAAGCTTGAAGGAGCAGAAAGTCATTTGTTACATACCTTTTTTTAATTTTTCAACACTCTTTGCACTTTTGTGTTTCTTTACTTTTTAATATTTTTGTTAGTTTGTATTACCCTGTTTCCCCCAAAATAAGACATCCCCTGATAATAAGCCCAATTGGGCTTTTGAGTGCATGGCAATAAGGCCAAGTGCTTATTTCAGGGTTCAAAAAAAAATATAAGACAGGGTCTTATTTTCAGGGAAACATGGTAGTTTTTATATTAGTATCTGTAAATGTATTGATAACTCAGCTTTTTTTCCAAGTAAAACCAGTTAGCCAAATGGTACATACAAAAATAATTATTAAAAATATGCCAACAAACCCTTGATTCTATATCGCTTTCTGCTAAAGATATAAATAAAGACTCTTTTAATGTGGTTTATGGTGACTTCATGGAGATATCAGTAATGGTTGAAACTGGCACTGAACGAACCAGGCTTAGAGACATCTGTTATCTGGGTAGCTCAGCCATCTAATGCTACCAGGCAAAAGGGCCAAGTATCCATCAATTAGAAAGGCAGAAAGAAGAAGCCAAAAATTTACATGCTGGAACACAAATACAGAGAGGTTCTGCATGAGCAATCAAATAACTTGTTAAGGCTTGTTTGCAACAAAGACTCTAAATTAGCTAGTGGTGTATGGAAATTTTCTGCTAAGTCTAGGTGAGAGCTGAACTAAAGGTTCAGCTGGATCCTAGCCTGGAGAGCTAGGATTTACTTCCAAGTCTGGGTGGTTAAATATAGCAACACTCATGTTATTTTTTTGTCAGAAAGACAGAAGGCCGTTGCCGTCTTGTTCTCTAAGCACTTAGAACAAGTACAGTTTCAAATAAGCAATTCTATTTATCTTTATAAGCTGGCCTTTAAAGTCATTTAGCTGTTGAAATAAGTCATTAATTACTTCTTCTTTTTTTATTTGCAGACATACCAATTGCTGAAGTAACTGAGAAGTCTAACATGAACATCAAAACTTACCTCTCTTATCACTTCTGCCTGCACTTGTGGACTTTTCTGAAAGGCAAGGACAACGTCCTTCACACTTAGCTGAGATATGTTTTCCTGAGGCACAGGATTGATAGTCTAGTTTGCACTGTAATAGAAAAATAATATTAATCCTTATAATAAACAAATGTAATGTAAATTGCACTTCAATAAGTATTTTTGAGGTAGATGGAATTAACCATTTATTTACATGTTTACTTATTTATTTTGCAACTAATTAACTTGGTAAATCCCAGAGGTTTACAGAAAATAAGCATAAAACGAACACCAAGGCAAATGATGGTGTAAAGTCATTAGACCAGATGTTATTAAAATGTGATAAGGAACAGGCTTTAACTCTATCTCATAGTAGTACAGGTAAGCCACCTCATTAGTCAGGTAACTGTGCTATTACCTGAAGACAAATTGTAATTCTTGGCTGTGCTGAAAATTCTGGGAGCTGAAGTCCACACATCTGAAAATTGCTAAAATTATAAAATGCTGTATGACCCCCAATTAGGCAGCATGTTCCTGACTTCTCTTTTTATTTGGTACCAGCTCTCCTCTATAACCTGCATAATCTTCCTATTCCCTGTATTTTCTTTCTTCTCCTACATTTTATATAGATTTAATCAAATAATGTGTTCTGTTTGAATGCTCTACTGATTCTTGATTTTTAAAAAAAATTTTTTTAATGAAGCCATACATTTCAGCAGTTTAAAGTCTAGCCTATTATGTCACCATTTTTTCTTCCCTCTGGAAATATGGTCCACAGGTCTGAAAATGTGTTCTTTGGGAGTACATAAAATAGGATACAGCACACATGTAGAAAAATCACATATAAAACATCTCACTTGCATTTAATTCTCACAATCATATTAAACAGAAACTCAGTTTTAGCTTCAAACAGAAGATGGAATTGAGGGGTTAGGACAGGGGTCCCCAAACTTAGCTGGCTGGAGAATTCTGGGAGTTGAAGTCCACAAGTCTTAAAGTTGCCAAGTTTGAAGACCTCTGGGTTAGGAGGACAAAGTGACTTGCCTATAACTCTAATATATATTCATAGCAAAATGGTATTCAAACTAATACATTTTTGTTCATAGCATGTGGAACAATCCTTAATATATAACAATGCAAATGACAATACTTTTAGCTATTTTTTATTTAAATTGAATCGAAGCATCCTATACCCACTCCAAGATAAAAGGGCTAACCCTAAAACCTGTTAAGAAAGCAAAACGGTTCGGATTAGTGAAACATGCAGTAGATAGTATCGTAGTCTATTTTATTGCTTTTTAGATGGTCAAAGCACTTCTGTATTCACAGAATATGTAATATGTTCTTTACTAATCAGTCATTACAACTATTACAGAAGTTAATGATTTGGACTGCTTACTTCTTGCCACAACTTCCTTCAATGGGAATAAGAATAACCACTGAAATTTTAATAGAACAACAAACAAAATACTGAGACCTGATTTGGGGGTTTGATAATTTTTTTCAAATATTAAAACAGTTGTTTTCTTATAGACTAATATCAACCTGTAATATAGAAAAATATTTTGATAAGTGTTTAAAATTTGGATCCATTTTGGTGCAACACGAAAAAATATGCAACAAATATATTTATTTTTCTAACCTTTGCTATAGCAATAGCACTTAGACTTATATACCATTTCACAGTGCTATACAGCCCTCTCTATACATTTTACAAAGTCAGCACATTGCGCCCAACAATTTGGGTCCTCATTTTACCCACCTTGGAAGGATGGAAGGCTGAGACAACCTTGACCCAGTGAAAATTGAACTGCTGGCAATTGACGGAATTAGCCTGCAATACTTATAATTAATAGTTTATTACAATAAGCATTGAATTTTATTCAAGAAGTTCAGTTATTCTCTTTCTTCTCTACATTTGTTAGTGACTCATTTATGAAATATGTATCATACTATAATGGTTATTATAATTTGACTTCTTGATGCTGTACCATTTCTTAAACAACACCCACTGATTGCATTGCTAATTTATCAAGATCAATTTACTCAATTATCTAAAGTTTAAATATTTATAAAGTTGTAAGTGAACTGAAATATCACATAAAGGGCATGGTCATTAGTATTATCGAAAGATTTATACATAATCAGCATATTATTTGCTGCTTTGGGTAAAAAACTGTTTTGTGAACTTTTACATTTTTTCTTTGCTTTTTACTGGAATATTTCACTATGGACATTAGTAAATTTTGGTAATATTAAATTCATGCATAAAAATCAGCACCACCACTGTTAGATAGTGGGTAGAGATGACAGGAGACAGACTTCCAAAGCAGCTCTTTATTTCAGCTCTTGTATCAGCAACCAGCGAAGAGCAGTCTGACAGCTTGCCCTTTTATAGGGAGCTGTCAGACAGACCAGCCAATAGCGTTTGAGCTTTTTCCCGCTCAAACGCTGGACCTGGTTGGAACCATGCAACACAGTTTAAACAGTTAGAACATAACACCCCTCCCCTCCTGGATGGAGCTGTCCAGCATACGTAATCACGCAGGTAGGCGGGGCGTTTTGGAGCACTACTAGACCTGCGCAATACAGATGGTGGTGAGGCAGC
>QLTV01002109.1:1880634-1891662 GCA_003457575.1 Thermophis baileyi | reverse complement strand
GGGTGAAAAATGGTCATAGGTCACTTTTCACCACATTTTACAAGTTGGCCGCTCCCACCCAGTCACACGACCGCCAAGCCACTCCCACCCAGTCACATGGCCGTCAAGCCGCTCCCACCCAGTGGCCGTCAAGCCACTCCCAC
The DNA here is from genome assembly GCA_003457575.1 of Thermophis baileyi. Taxonomy (NCBI): domain Eukaryota; kingdom Metazoa; phylum Chordata; class Lepidosauria; order Squamata; family Dipsadidae; genus Thermophis; species Thermophis baileyi. The sequence goes on along the minus strand of QLTV01002109.1, from coordinate 1,891,519 downwards.
CTGGTCACATGGCCATCAAGCCACTCCCACAAAATTAAGCCACACCCACAGAGTGGTAGTAAAAAAATTTGGAACCCACCCCTGTCCCAGGTGAAATATTGCAACCTGTTCTAAATGAGGCTCCTTTTGAAAATGATCTGGATTGTATAATTGGCCCACAATGCAACTGTGCAGACAGTAATGGGTATAAGGCAGCATCATGTAACACTGCTATTCCATGGCTTGCTGTATGCTTCTGATTACAATTCAAGATGCTGGCTAATAATTCTTCCTTGTTTTTAGCTGGAATTATTAAGCTATTTTTGTTTGTTTGTTTATTATACACTGTCCAAAGTTAGATTGTTTGAGTTGAATCACCATATAAATGTTTCAAAAAACAAATGTATTCTTTAAATCAGAGTTCCCCAAGCTTTTCGGCTTTGTGGACTTGCGGGGGAGGGGTGAGGGAATGGTTCCACATGTGTGGTGGGCTTGCCACGTGTGGAAATGGAGCGCACATGTATGCGTTTTGCTGCCACTTCTGCAAAGGCTCAAGGCCTTTCGTAAGTAGAAGTAGAAGGAAAAAGAAGATGAGGAGAAGCAGCAGTTACATGGATAGAATTAGTTATAGTGGTAATGGGTATGCCTTTGGAAGACATGAAGGACCAGAATGGAGACAGATTGTCCTGGAGAACAGATAATTAATGGCAATATAATTAATGATAAGATGCAGATGAGGAAAACAGCAGAGCCTGAGTAACTGAATTTAATATTGAGATCTAACCTTATGACAACATATTTATTCCCATTAGTATTAAAGTCATAAAAGCCCATCCCGTTAGTAATAAAACAACGTTATTTTGGTTCAGCATATTTTAAAACAATGCTTGAACTTTAAAGCAATGCTTAATTTAATATTCAAAACATTAAAATTATATTAAGAAAATAAACATAAGCAGTAATGCATTCTAAAACTGAGTTTGTGACTTGCTTTTAATGCACTACAGAGTTGCTATAGGTTACTGGGAAAGGGAAGAGTTTTTGCTGCTATGTCAAAAACTGATAATTGAACAATCTTAATTTGTTTTCTTCAACAGGACCTTTAACAGCCTGAATGTTCTCAAAAGTTTGGAAATCTATTTGTCAATTTGTTTTCTAAAGACTGGAATTAAACTAAGTGCTACACAAACCAGACGTTGCCTCTTTTAATCTGGCACATTATTGTATGCAGGATATTTACAATACTTTCTCTTTTTTTCTATTTGTTATTCCAACATTAATTCAGCCCTTTAATCCTGTTTAAATTATGAATCTGTACTTAAATTATTTAAATACAGTTCACGTAAATGAAACATATCGTTTCATAAACAGTTTGGGGGGGGATAGTCATATTTTAGTTTTCTGACTTTTTGTCTTGGATATTAAACAGTAAGACTTTTTAAACATAAAAAACTGTTAACATTGGATGCTACATTTTCTTTATTTTGTCAACAGTATGTATGAAAATCCATTACAAAACTTATTGTTTCTCTATCAGCTGCTTATTCAAATGATTCCTTATATACAATCTCTTTTATTACGAACTTATTTATCAAACATTTATGGGATCTATGTTTACTTAAACATGAAATTAAATGTTATTGTTTTAAAATTTATCTTTTTGAAAAATAGACAAAAAGACTGTTATTTAGTCAAATCTCTTATGATCAGTGATCTGGAAAATGCATAAACAAAACTGCTTTGATATCTGGCTGGAAACTAAGTCTCAAAAACCAGGTTGTATAAGAAGTAAAATTAGTGGCAAGCAGGTTTGCATGGGCTATTTTGTAAAAATATATTTCAAAGTCTGAAAGAACATAATATAAATACCAATATACAAAAGGTGTTCTCTGAAAAGTAGACAACATTCTACTTTCTCAAGTGCTTCTGCCAATGTAAAATGAAAGATGGGACATAAATTGAAAAGAAAGATGTAAAAATAAAGACTAACATGTGTCTAATACAAACTGTATAGCATTGTAAAATTACGTGAACAGTATGATTTTTTTTTAAAGATATTGAGTTTCAATAAAAATTATGACAAACGTAGACAAGAAATTTTGCTTCATTATCAGCATTAGTTTCATTTTTATACAAAATGAACAAAATAAAGGTTAATAATAATGATCAAATAGAATATACTATTTTTAAAATGTAGGCATTTGTATTTAGCAAATAATCTCCAACATTCAACTTTCTTAACAATACTGATCTAAAGGAAGATGAATGAAAAAAGAAAACTGTCTACTTCAGAGATTTAATGCTTAACTTTCAAAAGTTTGAAAAAAATGCAATATAACATCAAAATGCTATGCAATATAACATCAAATCAAAGAAAGAGGCACCTAATTCTTGCCCTAGCAGCCAGCTACAAGCAGCAAAGAAAGCAAATATTGTGGATCAGAGGCAGATACTAAGGGCCACTGACCATACCTAAAAAAATATTCTCAATATAATTATGGCCACAATCTTTCATTTGCTACTTTTAGGTATACAGTAATTTTAGGTATACAGTATAGCAAATGAATCAGATAGCAGACCAACTACCTGAAATACCACACTAGCCACACTATAGGTCAAATTTAAGAAATTAGGGCTAGAGGCCCTCTCATCCTTAGCTAATGGCAAAACCTTACAGTTAGAATAAGACGGCTAACTTGGAGCTGGATGTTTTTGCCACTTCACCCCAACATCTCTTAGGGGCACCCTGTTCCTTTAAATGAATATCACCTCAGTGCCACTGAATTACAAAGATTCTGGCAAAACCTTTTGAAAGTAACAGAATAAACAAAATAATCACTATTTCAACATTAAAAATAAGGAAGGCAAGGACTCACTAGTCAGATAGACAGAAGGGTAATATCCTTCCCAGCACCACAGCTGCCTATAGTCCATAACAATTATAACCATAATTTACAGCAGTGTAATAACGTTGATATACAATTTTGAGTGGCAAAAGTCAGCAACAAAAAAGCTAAACCTTTGGATACTTGTTCTTCTGGCTCTGGTCTTACAAGCCCTATCTTTCTGACAAAAAAAATCTCTGCTTTGATTCCCAGGACTTGTCAATCAGCCATCAACAAAACCACTCCTCAGTCCCACTATAGGACATAGAGCAGCGGTTCTCAACCTGTGGGTCGCGACCCCTTTGGGGGGTCGAACGAGCCTTTCACAGGGGTCGCCTAAGCGCGTGCTAGCCCGCCATCTTGGTGCCACCGTCGCAGGGGTGAAATGATCCCGGTTCGGGCGTGCCTGCGGGTTGCCGGACAGCTGGTAGCGACAGAAGCAGGATACTTCACCCACCCGGCCGGACGCCGCCATTTGGGTTCTTTTACCCTCTGCACATGCAGAACCGAACCGGGAGCATTTCACCCCTGGTGCCACACCCCCTTTGTCACCTCATTGCGGGCGGGGGTCACGGCGGCGGGGCGGGGGTCGCGGCGGCGGGGCGGGGGTCACGGCATTAGGAAGGTTGAGAACCACTGACATAGAGAAACATATACTTGTTTTAAGAAACACATAGACAATACTTGTTTTACTTGCAATATAACATCAAAATGCTATGCAATATAACATCAAATCAAAGAAAGAGGTACCTAATTCTTGCCCTAGCAGCCAGCTACAAGCAGCAAAGAAAGCAAATATTGTGGATCAGAGGCAGATACTAAGGGCCACTGACCATACCATACAATTTTCATACAACATAATATTTTCCAGCTTTCACATGTACAGTGTGAACAGTGTGATTTGAATGGCAGAGTAAAAGGGAAATTAGTGAAAGACTGATGAAATTTAAGCATAAATTACAGAAATTAGATAGTTCTTCTGCACTAAGGATAGTAGTCTACATAATTTCTGACCATTAAAAAAAATTCACCCAATTATAATTCCTACTGTACTTTGATTAGACTATCAGAAGAGCCGTGATGGCCCAGTGGTTAGAATGAAGTATTGTAGGCTAATTCTGCTGACTACTGACTGCCAGCAGTTCGATCCTGACCGGCTCAAGGTTGACTCAGTCTTCCATCCTTCCGAAGTCAGTAAAATGAGGATCCAGATTGTTGGGGGCAATATGCTGACTCTGTAAACTGCTTAGAGAGTGTTATAAAGCACTGTGAAGTGGCATATTGCTATTTTTAGGTTACATGATAATATATCACAAAAATCCTAGAATAAATGTTATAAAGAAGGTGATATTATACTATTAAGCATTTATTTTCCTTCTATAGCAGTAGTGCAGATCTTGAAATCTTCTAAAAAATGCATTGTATAATTTGCAGAAATCATTTGACATGCTGCAAATAAAACAAAGTAGCTAAACCATACAAAGCACAAATCTTTTTTTCTTTTAAACAAAGTTTATATACCTTTTCTGGAAATTTGAACACTGATTACCCTTCAAAATAATCCTGCATTTGTATAATACAATGTGCAGTTTGAAAGACTCTCCAAATGACCCTGTCTTTAATAGGATAGAGAAACAAGCAGCAAGTACTTTTAAAAATATGTACTATTATATTTAGTTATTGCAAAAAATAACTTAGGGTTACTCTAAAAAATTCATATTACTATGTTTTCTCTAACATACCCTCCTTTCTCCCCAGTCACCCATTTGCATTGATTAGAGTAAAATAAAAGCCTTCAGGGAGCACAATTTAAGAATAATCATTTTCTACTCATTTCCATGATGATTATAATTTCAATATTGGTCATCTGTATTACTGGACATAGTATAAAGCAATAATAATAAGCTCATACAATTCTGCATTTGTATGACATTCTAGTAGGAAGAACCATATAAAGCATTACTCATTTTAGGCTAAAGATTGCCAGCAATTTTGCATAAACACAGTAGAAATTATTCAGAATGATGTATTTTACTTTTTATTCTGCCTTTATTACTTTGTAAATAATGCACGGCAGAAAGCATACCCAATACTCCTTTCTCTTCTATTTTTTCCATAGCAACAACCCTGTGAGGTGAGTTGGGCTGAGAGAGAGTGACTGGTCCAAAGTCACCCGGCTGGCTTTCATGTCTAATTCAGAATAAGAACTCACAGTTTCCTGGTTTCTAGGCTAGCACCTTAACCACTACACCAAACTGCCTGTCAAGAGCTGGATCCACTTGTACGTGTGTGTGTGTGTGTGTGTGTGTGTGTGTGTGTGTGTGTGTGTGTGTGTGGATGTATGTATATGTGGAACTGAGTAGTTAAAACAGTCTTCCTTGCTCCCTCCCTGGTGGCCCTCCATTCCTGTGAAAACATGAAATGGAATAAAATATACTTTAAACTGAATAGATAACAACATGGGGAAACGGAATTCTCTGAAAATAAGCCGGAGGCATTGTCTGTGTGTAGCTTTCACTAATGGAAAGAAATGTTCAGCTTGCTTCATTGAGGAGTCAGAATGTTCATATGTTGCTGGATTGCTTGGAAAAGAAAACCCTAAAAATTTGCTATTCCAACCCCAGCAAGAAAAAAAATGATACTGTTTTCTACAACTTAGTTCAGATACAAAATCAAAATGAGAATTTCCACGTGACTAAATGTGGATAATCTAAGTATGTGTTTGACATGTCTTTTGACTACGAAGTATAACCCTTTCATGCTAACATGATTTATCTTTCACCATGAAAGAAAGAAAAAAGTGAAAATATAGCTAATGCAGGGGTGAAATTCTCCCGGTTTGCTCGTACCTGTCGGTCGCCGTAGAGCTGGTCACCAAGGTAGCGCGAGGTGCCGCCCACCTGCCCGGATGCCGCCATTTGGGTTCTTTTACCCTTTGCGCATGCGCAAAGCGTTCTGTGCATTCACAGAGGGTAAAAGAACCCAAATGGCGGCGTCCGGGTGGGTGGGTGGCGCCTCTCGCTACCTTGGCGACCGGCTCTACGGTGACCGACAGGTACGAGCGCCCTCTGTCAAGGACCTAGGGGCAGGGGTGAAATGCTCCCGGTTCGCTCGTACCTGTCGGTCGCCGTAGAGCTGGTCACCAAGGTAGCGCGAGGTGCCGCCCACCTGCCCGGATGCCGCCATTTGGGTTCTTTTACCCTTTGCGCATGCGCAAAGCGTTCTGTGCATTCACAGAGGGTAAAAGAACCCAAATGGCGGCGTCCGGGTGGGTGGGTGGCGCCTCTCGCTACCTTGGCGACCGGCTCTACGGTGACCGACAGGTACGAGCGAACCGGGAGCATTTCACCCCTGAGCTAATGTCTGTATCACAAACTAATATCTACACAAACACACACACACGTATATAAATGTGAAACAGTTTAATCTCCCTGCCCTATGTATTCAATTGAGCATTTGTGATATCAAATAAACAATGGAAAAGCTGGTAATAATAATCTTTTAGTGTAAAAATTAATATAAAAAATCTGTGACTCTACTTTCTTTTACTTCGCTTTACACTGTTTCAATTGGATTTAATATTTCCCGGTAATACTAAGAAAACTTTTAAAATAGTAATAAATAGCACAATTACCTGGTATCATGATTCTTATTTATTTTTTAATTTCAATTTATTAAATTTGTTTGCCACCCATCTTGCTTCCGTTGGAACGCTTAAATGAAACACACAGATAGGTCCCAGAAACTGTCCTTTGGCCAAATGGCGCCTCACCAATGCTGTTGATTTATGGACGCGTCCTTTGCAGGCCCAGCAAAAGGTCTATGGGTCCACCTCTCCAGCCAGGGGGCCCAGAAACTCCATCCTGGACCAAGGATGCAGTCACTCCAAGTCTCTGCCTTGGGTTAGAATTGTAAACCCCCCCTTCTTCCTCGGATCAAGTGAATCCAGCATTCTCACCTAGCAACCTTTTTCTCCCCTTTTATAACTTCTTCTCCAATCCCCTTCTCCCAAGGCTTTCCCTTCTTTTCTCGCTCTGAGCTGCTGGAGTCTGTAGTTCTACTCCCAAGCACTCTGATTTACAGTAACTGCTTCTGCTGAAAATTACATCTCCCAGGAGTCTACCTCAGTGTCCTTTCATGTTCAAATTCCAGGGTGAGGCTCTAGCCAGCCAGTCAATCACTGAATGCTGGCTAACTTCCCTGTCTTCTTATCTGTGTCAAAGTACCAGAGCAGCTTAGGGAGGAAAATAGCCAGTCAACGACAGCTGTAAGTCTTTGTGGGATTTATAGGATGAAAGAAAAAAGAACTGCTGAGGGAACAAGGCTATGATATTATGTCAATTCAATTTTATAGATTTAAACAGGTTTATAATATAGTTATTTAAACTGAACAAACCATACAATGTTTGACAATAGAATGGTATATATTGCACAGAATAGATAACAATTCATTGGCTTACCTGAGAAGAATATGTGTGACCATCAGATCCACAAACTGGATTTGTATAAATTATAGGACACTGTTTGCATTTTGATGAAAGAGAACCAACTCTCCATTGTTTATGGCTTAAACCAGCTTCTTTCATTCTGAAAGAAATCAAATCAGGTAAGAAATGTATGAAAAGGTGATCAGACAAGTTATATATCGGCCGAAAGGCGAAAGGAAGCAGTATGCTCCCTCCCATATTTGGTTATACCAGGTGATTCAACAGAAAAAAACATATATATCCTTGTCCCTGGAACAAGCTGATAGGGATGAAATCCTGTGGCTCAGAGGTTAAAGCATTTGCCTAACAAGGCAAGCTGCCAAGGTTCGAATCCTATAAGGGGTATGGCTAGCTGATGAGAGCTAAATAGCTTGAAATAGATCTATACTAGTCTCCCTTTATTTATTTATCAGTAAAAATCTCTCTCTCTCTCTCTCTCTCTCTCTCTCTCTCTCACACACACACACACACAGACACACACACACACACACACACATATATATACCACAATTTGTTGAATAAGTCACAGTGATTGTTCATAATTAATGCAATGATTAGTCATTTTTATGTTATCTTTTGAGGGTCACAGAAGAGCAAACACAAGTCATGTGATGGAGCAAGAGTAAATGAAGCCAGATCCAAATCTTGATGGAAACTCCATACTTTTTTTGTCTTGTAGCTTCTTTGTCTGTTCTAAACAGCAATTTTTAGAAAACAACCCATATTAAAATATGACTTGATACCTTGAAAAAATGTTTATGAAACCAGTTTGATAACTACATGAAATTAGGCTAATGATGGGTTTATCCACTACATTACATTCAAAACAACAAATTGCACTGTAGCTTACTATTATTTGAAAACTATGCCACTTTCTTCGTTAATTTAAACTAATATTTGCATCTTATATTAATATCTTGGCTACTGCAGAGAAATATTTACAACTCTATAAGAAAGATCAAATCATTGTTAGGACTGAATAACACTAAACAGATTTAACATCTTGCATAACCATGACCATTGTGGCTTATTATGTTGTTCCAGTTTGATTAAAAAAAAACACAGATCTTGGCCCAATTTGTCAACAAAGTCTATATGTCTTGATATTCTAGCAAAACTATTTATATTTGAGGATGCTGGAACACCTCTAAGAAAGAGAGATGATTTTTATTAAGGATCTATTGTTCATACTCAGAGAAAGACTATGCAAATTCAGATTAGAAAGTGAAATATATGAATCATTATGAAAGCTACCAATATAAACCAATATTTAAGAGAGAATAAAATGATTACTGTAGAGTCAGCCAACAGCAGACTAAGCATTCTAATCAATAAATTAAGAACAAGCCATGTATTAGAATACTATGTTAAATCTAAGTACTTAGCTTAACTGATCATAATTCTCCACTTTTTTTAAAAAAAAAAAGCTTACCAAAGTAACAGGGATAGAAGAAATTACAAAATGAAATCAATTTCAAATTGATGGTTTAAAATTTTGCTACGCATTTGATAGTTGATTAATGTAATAAGTTGTATCTCAAGGTATAAAGAAGCAATCAAAAAAAGAACAGAAGGACAAAGTATGTATTCCTTTGGCGTGCATATATCTGAGCTTCTTAAGACAAAATATGTCATGTCCGATTTGCCTTGTTGATTCATGATGCTTCTTTCTTAATTCTATGACCAATTTGCTTTATGAAACCATGCATTTCTAAAACATTTTCACAAGATAAAGGTAATGGAAAAGTTCCCGTTTCAAAAATGTTTCTGTGGAAAATATTTCATTTCATATCACTGAGATAAAGCAGCAGACACTAGCAGAAGGCTGCACAATGGATATACATCATGAATTAAACTGAACAAGCCAATTAAATTTAGCTACAACTCTCCTGTTTTCCATAATGTTCAAAAACTATCTTACAATTTGGCAAAATGTTCATCTGAACTTGAGTAGTGTCTCTTATCCACATCTGACTCACTATGAGATAATTAGAAGGCAGTAACAGCACAATTAATTCATTTCATGTCAGCTAAATCCCTGTTATTTCTTAATTTCACAAATAATTAAAGTTACAGTGACAACTTTTGTATCCGTATATAGAGTTCTTCTCCCTCTCTTTTAACTAAACATTTGGGGGAAAATTAACATTTTTAGATAAAATATATATTATAATGAATGTTAAAAACATATATTTAAACATCTTTTTAATTAAATAATCTTTTTCCAATTCTTCCATGCCTCCTATATTAGCTTGAAGCTATCAGGATTATATTCCTTTAATACTGTATTTTTTGGAGTATAAGACGTACTTCCCCCCCCCAAACGAGGGTGAAAATTTGGGTGCGTCTTATACACCGGATGTAGCCCCGCCCACCGGCCCCACCCTTTGGCCTCTGCCTCCCAGCAATTTCCCTTCTTGCAGCAAACAGCTAACAGCCTGTTTCAGTTTTGGCTTCAGCAGAGCCTGATTAGCACAAGCAGGTGATTATCAGTTGGATCGGCCTCCCGACCATCAGCTGTTTCAGGCTGCAGGGAGGCAGAGGCAGAGGCAGATTTTTTTCCCCTTGTGCTAATCAGGCTGTGCTGAAACTGAAAGCGAAACTGAAACTGGCTGTTTGCTGCAAGGAGGCAAATTGCTGGGAGGCAGAGGTAGAGGCAGATTTTTTTTTCTTGTTTTCCTCCCCCAAAAAGGTAGGTGCGTCTTATACTTCAGAGCGTCTTATACTCTGAAAAATATGGTAATTATATTTCTATATCACCAGTAATCACAACTCTCTCAGTAATTCACAAATTTAGAAAGAATCATTAAACAATGTTTGAGAATGTTATTTCTATTTTTATCCAATACTACAAGCCCATTAATATTCATGAGTGAATACAAGTGAAAACACTGGTTGACATACTGATAGTTCAAGATATACATCAATTAGTAAGTAAGTTATTTGTTTCCTAGACTCACTAGTTCTGGAGAAGCAAGAATAGCAGTACTGATTGAGAGATACTGTAGCTGTGGAGGGTTTTCCACTTATTATTTTTGTTGTTGCTGTTATTATTATTGATGATACAGAACTCCAGGGGGTAGGTAGAAGAGACAAAAGATAAGAAAGTAGTAATTCGTTTATAATATTTTCTTAGAATCACTAAACCATAGTTTTAGTTTACCAAATGTTTAAGAACTTAATTCTATTCAATAATATTTCATGACAGTGAACTCCATAGAGCCACTGCTGCAGGGGTGGGTTCCTACCGGTTCGGACCGGTTCCCCTGAACCAGTAGCGACCTGCTAGTGACGTCATCCGAACCGGATCGGTGGTTGCCGGTCCGTGGGGGCCGCCATCTTTTTTTAAAAAAATTTTCTGAGCATGCTCAGAAGGTGACTTCCAGCACTGTGCATGCGGTCGCCATCTTTTTTGGCTTTATTTATTTTTTTTTTATTTTTTTTCTGAGTATGCTTAGAAGGTGACTTCCAGCACTGTGCTTGCAGTCGCCATTTTTTTTTGGTTTTTTTTATTTTTTTTTTTTTTTTTTTTTT
>QLTV01002109.1:1860037-1879994 GCA_003457575.1 Thermophis baileyi | reverse complement strand
CAAAACATTAACAGAGTTGGAAGGGACCTTGTAGGTCATCTAGTCCAACCCCTTGCTCAAGCAGGAGACCCTACACCATTTCTGACAATTTTGTGTGTTTCTGTGTGATAACTGGTTTTTGAGGTAATTGCTTCTTGCAGCAATCACCTTTTATGTGACTCCATGGCTGCTTTCATATGTTCATCTGTGTGTGGCTTTTAAGTGCAGGTTGGTCCTTGACTTACAACTAGTCATTTAGTGACTGTTCAAAGTTACAATGGCAGTGAAAAAAGTGACTTATGACCATTTTTCACACTTAACGACCGATGGTCGTTAAGTGTGAAAAATGGTCACAAGTCACTTTTTCACCACATTTTACAAGTTGGCCACTCCCACCCGGTCACACGACCGCCAAGCCACTCTCACCCAGTCGCATGGCCGTCAAGCCACTCCCACTCAGTCACATGGCCGTCAAGCCACTCCCACCCGGTCACATGGCCATCAAGCCACTCCCACAAAATTAAGCCACGCCCACAGAGTGGTAGTAAAAAAATTTGGAACCCACCCCTGCACTGCTGTATATAAATTGTAATGCTAGAACTATAACATGCATAATAGAGTATAATATAATTCACAATTCAGTTATTCTTGACTGATAAAATATCATGAAGACAAAATGGCAAAAATAAAAAATCAAGAGGGCAAAAAAGCATAGAAGAATTATAATTGCTTAATTGTAAATCTTATCTATGAATGTACTCACAAGATATGTTGACAGTATTGGAGTAGCTTCATGAGTAGAATAATGAAGCTATTCCAATACTATCAATGTGCCTTCTTCACGTTCAAAAGGGAAATGTATGACAATAAAAGGGACACACATGGGATCGCCAATATCAGGAGTCATTGCAGAAACAGTGCTGAGCGAACTAGAACACCATGATTTCAAAACTACTCACATACATTCTGGTACTGCTACATGGATGACAACTTTGTCATCATCCAAGAAATGCACTGAAAGACTTTCATACCATACTGAACTCCATCTTCTCAGACAACCAGTTCACAAGGGAGGAAGAAACAGCTAGACAATTACCATTTTTAGATGTGCTTGTCAACAGACAAGAAGATGGAAGCCTAGAAACCAAGTTTATCACAAGGCCATCAACACTCTACACATTCTGAATTTCAACAGTAACCATCCACTGTCACACAAAAAGAGTTCCATCAGAACACTATATGGCAGGTTGAGAACCCACTGTAGTACCCAACAATCTAACAACTGGAGAGCAGGTACCTACGTGAACAATTTAGGTAGAATGGGTATCCACAAGCATTTATTACAAGATATCTGAGCAACATGGTGGGAAGAGAAAGGAAGAAACAAGGTATAAAACCAACTGCCATACATCAAAAACATTTTGGAAGCAGTAGAATGCAGCTTCCAAGATCTGCAAGTGGGCATCAATGCCTAGAGGATACCATATGAGGACAAATTATACATTGTAAAGATTGATTGTAGCTGAGAGATACTTCCAATGTAATCTACCAGATCTCCTACATGGATTGCTCCTGTGACTATATAGGACAGGCAGGGAGGAAGCTATTCACCAGATTGCAAGAACACAAGTGAGTGGTCAGATGAGGAGACCCGAACTCATTGATAAGTCTCACATTACAATGAACAAGGACATACATTCAATTTTGCAGTTACTAAGATTGTTGGATGAGCAGATACAAAAACAGCCAGGAAAGTGATTAAAGCTGGGAAATGATTCACTCATCAGTCAACTGGAGTGTTGATTTACCACCAGCTTACCAAGTACTTAGGGGGCGAGGGCTTGGCAGCACAAGGAAACAGCAGCCAATGACTTAACAGCCGGCCATCAACACCCCAATCAATAACTAAAAAGCCACACACAACCAGGCACCATATAAATAACACATACAGAATAGCTACTCTGTACATACTCTGCTAGACGGAAGTTCCCTGAGGATGGGCTCCAGCATGAGTCTGAAAGCTTGGAAGACTAAACCTCTGGTCCTGATGACTGGCCCAGATTGGATCCTAGAGATTTACTAGAATTATTTCATGGAAATTACAAATAGACATGGATAAAGTTAGGAATGTTAAGAGAAGAGGCAAAGATAGTAGAAGAAAACAGGAATTTTCCAACAAGCCAGCATCCTTACCACACACGATTGGAAATGGGAATTCACTTTCGAGAAGGGCCAGCCTCCCTTGTGCACGACCAGGGAACACTGCTCCCCTGCCTCCTCCTCTTGCTCTCCAGAGATCTATCAAGGCAGAAGTTGGACTCAGAGGAAACTGCTTCCTGCAAACTTTGCCCTCCAGGTTTCTACATACAGCAGCATTGTCTTCTTCTCCTGCTTTGCTGGGAGGGGGCCTCAGACAGGGAAACGCCAATGATGTCTGAGGTTGGGAGAAGAACGTCTCTTTTGGTGTGCTGTGCACATACACGCACCCCCCCCCACACACACACACCCCACACAAACCCCATTCCATGCTTGGAGACTTTTATCCGCATCTGAGCTTACAAACTGCCAATCATGGCTGGGTTTGGGGAGAAGGCCCTCTCATTCCTCTGTGGATAAAAGTCCCCAAACTTGGAATGCAGTGTGTGTGTGCGCGCGCATGTGCAGTACAGTACAGCATTGCCCATTTTCCACTGATAACGAAAGTCCCAGGTTTCATTAAAGGCATATAATAATAATAACCTTTTAAAAATAAAGGTTTCCCTCAGTGAAACACTCCAACACAATACAACTCACAGTGAAGACAGAAAATCCCTAACCCAATAAATCATATTAACAAACACCCAGTCCTATTGCACCAGTGGGAACATGTTACACGTTGCGCCGGCCCTGCAAGTCCATCGTACTATGTAGTTATGATGTTATTTCGCATTCAGGAGTCTGACAGCCCACGGATAAAAACTGTTCTTCAGCCTGTTTGTGCGGCTGGCTATGCTTCTATATCTCCTTCCCGATGGTAGGAGGGTAAAGAAGTGCTGACCAGGGTGTGAGTCATCCCTGAGGATTTTCCTCACTCTTCTAACTTTTCTATGAGGTTCTATTCTTTCCTTGATACATAACTTCCATCATCTGTATGACATGATAGCAGTGTTCCAATATGTCAGGGGTTGCCACAAAGAAGAGGGAGTCAAGCTATTCCCCAAAGCACCTGAGGGTAGAACAAGAAGCAATGGGTGGAAACTAATCAAGGAGAGAAGCAACTTAGAACTAAGGAGAAATTTCCTGACAGTTAGAACAATTAATTAGTGGAACAGCTTGCCTCCAGAAGTTGTGAATGCTCCAACACTGGAAGTTTTTAAGAAGATGTTGGATAACCATTTGTCTGAAGTGGTGTAGGGTTTCCTGCCTAAGCAGGGGGTTGGACTAGAAGACCTCCAAGGTCCCTTCCAACTCTGTTATTCTATTCTATTCTATTCCGTATGCCAATGTATAATCCCACATTTTTGACATATCAGTATAGAATGTTATACTTATGCAAGAACATTGTTTATTATTTAGCAACCACAAATCGTTAATTATGGTCTTGCTGTATAAATAAAACACACAAGTATCATGCACCTGGGCCAAATCTTTTTAACCCTTACTTCTTCCAACTGCATAAAATTAAGGTTGAGCATACTTATGCTTTTCAGGGTTTGAGAAACGAAAATATGATGCCTTGTGGGATAGTGTTAAGAATCATCACAATTGCCCAGTTATAGAGTAATTGGACTAATCAAAGCTATATAATGTTACCATTGTCACTAAGAAAGTCCTACTCATTAGTCCATTACAAAGGAATTACTGTAAATTCAGCCTACGTGCAACATCACTTCCTGTACAAATAAACACAGATAATAAAACAAGCTTGAAATTTTTCCAAGCTACCAGATTGGCAGCACAAATTACAGAAACAGAAAGCTTTCACTAGATTCAACAGAGCTTGGAACATAAGAATGATTAAATGTTTCTATACACCAAGTACACATCACAATAATGAATCAGACGAAAAATTTCCAAGAGATTCAACTGTGCCAGCTGGGCTTCTTCAGACAGCATCATTATAATGCAAAATGATGACATTCTAAATAGCCTTGTTTTCAGCTTCTGTGCAATCTGTCTAATGCCATGCGTTTTAAAAAGCAAGTGAGGCAGGAAGGAGGAGCAGCACAGGAGAAGACCATAATTAAAAAGGACTACAGCTTCCACATGCCTGTAAATAGAAGAAGAAATGAAAACTGTCCTAGGTTTTCTTTTCTTTTTTAATCCAAAATCAAGAAATCCTAACATCCTTATTTCTCAGCAAGTAGGTGATCCATTTATTAATACATATATAGTTATACCCAGGGGTGGGTTCAAACTTACCTCGCTGCTGGTTCGCTTCCTCCCATGCCGCATGGGCGCGTATGCCTTTCGTGCGCGTGCATGCGCAGTGACAAAAAAGCCCCCCAAAAGCCAAAAATTAGATGGCAATGCATGCACAGTGCCGGGAACTCGGCTTCTGCACATGCGCAGAAGGAAAAAATTTTTTTAAAAAAATCCCCAATTATTTTTTTCAAAAAAAAAAAAATTCCAAAAAAAGATGGTGGCGCCCACGGATTGGCACCGACCAAACCGGCTCCATGACGTCACCGTGACGTTACCAGCGGGTCGCTACCGGTTCAGGCGAACTGGTCCGAACCGGGAGGAACCCACCTCTGGTTATACCCTTAAATTGATGATACCACCTTATCCTGTAAATTAAGACTGTAGCTATGAGTAACAATAAAACAAAGCAATTAGAATGCATATAAGAAGAAACACATGCATGCTTACCAAGCAAAGTCATATGTTTAAATCAGATTGAAAGATTTATGATCCCTGAATAAAAAAAGAGGAAAACACAACTTTCTGATGTTTACATTATCATTAAATACCAAACATTTCTTTACTTCCTCAAGCACTGGTAAAGCTAAAACCTATGTATTCAGAGACAATACTCCCACAATAAAAGTTAACAAAACTTACATAGTGCAATTTTAATTTAATAGACCCTCTCTGTGTAGATTTGATACAACAATCTACATTTTTGTTCACACATCCCCCAAAGGAATGGACAAGGCCATTATAGTCAGAGTCAGGGTAAGGCATTTAAATTTTACATCATTTATAGTGATATGCATCATCTGTGTAATAAAATAATTACTTAATTTATGCAAATCATCCTGAATGCCATAATTTATAGATTAATGGACATTCTGGTCTAACAGACACTCAGCCAAGCCATGATATCAAGGTTTCACTATAGCAACAGCACTTAGACTTATATACCGCTTCACAGTGCTTTATAGGCCTCTCTAAGCGGTTTACAGAGTCAGCATATGGCCCCAACAATCTGGATCCTCATTTTACCCACCTCGGAAGGATGAAAGGCTGAGTCAACCTTGAGCTTGGTGAAGAATTGAACTGCCGAACTGCTGGCAGCCAGGAATAAGCAGAAGTAGCCTGTAGTACTGCATTCTAACCACTGCGCCACCACGGCTCTTGTTTTATTTTACATTGGGCATGAGAGTTGTACCATAAGAATGTGAAACTTTCTTCAGTTGAAATATGAAATCCAATTTTCTCCTGTATACCTTATGTATAATTTCCCTGAAGACCATTCCAAATGATTAGGGGGAAAATGAAGTGGGGAGATACACCAAGGGAGCTTTTATCCATTGCCATATGAATCAAGCTAAAAAAATCACACTAAGAAATATAACAGGAAAAAAAATATTTTCAGATCTCCAAAAGTGGAAACGACTTTAGACATGCCCCCCCCCAAAAAAATCCCCATGTTCTGAGGAATCCTGAAAAGCACTAAGATGCTCTGAGCTTTTCTGAAGAACTTCAAAGACTTCTAGAAAATGACAGAACAAAAAATTTCCAAAGAATGCCAACACATTCCACCAAAGCATAGCATTTTCAGTCAGTAAGACAAACAAACAATATTCAGTAAGAGGACAGAAAGAAGCAGAATGCCAGAACAAACTTTTGATAACCCTGATTCAGCAAGAAAGGTAGCAGAGAGAAACAGACAAGGATTAGGGTGGCTATGGGATTGAAAAATAAGACTGTTCCAAATAAGAAGGCCCTTGTGAGTTTGATCCAAAGCTTCAATGTGCTGGAGGTTCCCATTTTTCCTATGCTGAATCTGAATAATGTGCTAACATGTTTACAAACAGGCATTTGAAATAAATCTCCCAACTAAACTCTACTAAATATTAGTAGAAATATTGCTTTAATTAAATGTACCATGCAATCCAATTCTTTAATAATAAAAGTCATGTTTCTTTACCTTTCCTCTATCCTTACCTTACCTTTCCTCTATCCATGTTCAACCTACCAACTCATCCATCATATAAAACCTATTCCCAAATGGACATATTTAAATAAAAAGATTACCAGTTACATCTACCTCATATTTTCTTATACAATAATAACAAGAGAGCAACAAAACTTAAACATACAATAATCTTAATGATTTTACATGCTTAGTTACATAGTTATTAATAGGAAAAAAAACTTAGTGGAAGAGTTAGTGGAAGAAGCGAAGAAATTCTAGCTGAAAAATGATTATATAATGCAAATAAGAAAAGAAAGATGTTTCCATCTAAATTACTGCCTGTGCAAAGATGTCAGCTCTCCCAGGTAAACCACACAGGAAACATGACTAGATGAACTAATTCTATTTTATTGCAAGGCTACAGTAACAAAATCTTGCAAGTCTGAAACTTCCCATTACCACTTTTAACTGTTTAATTCTTAGGGTGGTCCATTCCTCAGTTTCTTTCTCTGAGCATTAAGTCACTGGGAGCTCCTGCCTCTCTTATCTGATTGTTTCCTGGGCAACATCTCTTCCCCCTGTTCCCCAAGATCATCCACACATTCCATTACAAAATATAAGAGCATAATAAGTCATTCCATAACCTAAGTCATACAGGAAAAATGGTTTCTTTAAAAAAATAGTAAATAATATTTATTTGTTTGTTTGTTTGTCAAACATGTACAAGATAGCAGGTATAAATATGAACATGGACATGAACGAAGGAAATGTAATACAAATAAATGGGGACAGTAGGACAGGGACGGTAGGCACGCTGGTGAGCTTATTTGTTTGTTTGTCAAACATGTACAAGGTAATAAGTATAAGTATGAACATAAACATGAACAAAGGAAGTAAATGGGGACAGTAAGACAGGGACGGTAGGCACGCTGGTGCGCTTATGCACGCCCCCTTTAAGGACCTCTTAGGAATGGGGTGAGGTCCACGGTAGACAGTTTAAGGTTGAAGCTGTGAGGGTTTGAGGATGTAACAATGGAGTCGGGTAGAGTATTCCAGGCGTTGACCACTCTGTTGTTGAAGTCGTGTTTTCTGCAATCGAGTTTGGAGCGGTTTACCTTGAGTTTGGATCGATTGTTTGCCCGTGTATTATTGAGGTTGAAGCTGATGAAGTTGTTGACAGGTAAGACGTTGTAGCAGACAATTTTGTGTACTATGCTTAGATCAGACCGCAGACGGTGCAATTCCAGATTGTCCAAGCCCAAAATTTCAAGACTGGTGGCATAAGGGATTCTATTGTGGGTAGATATATATATATAAAACACTATATATTATAAGAATCTATTTAAATAAAGAATATATTTAAATAAAGTTGGACTCAATCCAACAGTTCTTATATTTTGGCTTGTTTTTTCCAGCAAATTCCAGAACAATACCTGGGAAGATCTTGGAAAAGATAATCAAGCAACAAATCTGCGAACAGCTAGAAGCAAGCAAAGTTATAACCAGAAGTCAACATGGGTTCATCCAAAACAGATCATGCCAAACAAGTTATTACATTTTTTGACAAAGTGACTAAATTAATGGATCAGCGAAACACTGTGGATATAGTACACTTAGATTTCAGTAAGGCATTTGACAAAGTAGACCACAACCTACATCTTGGTAAGCTAGAAAAATGTGGGATAGATAGCATCACTGCCAGATGGATTTGTAACTGGTTGACAAACTGTACTTAACATGTAGTCCTCAATGGAACTACAGCCACATGGAAGGAAGTAAATAGTGGGGTACCTCAAGGTTCCGTTTTAGGCCCAGTACTCTTCAATATCTTCATAAACGATCTAGATGAGGGAATAGAAGGAGAATTTTTCAAATTTGCAGATGAGACACTAAGCTGGCAGGAATAGCCAACACCCCAGAATATAGGCTCAAAATCCAAAAGGATCTTGACAGATTTGAACACTGGGCCCTATTTAGCAAAATGAAATTCAATGTAGATAAAGTAAGGTTTTATACTTATGCAAGAAAAAACAACTGCACAGGTATAGACTAGGTGAAACGTGGCTTAATGCCAGTAACTGTGAGAGGGATCTTGGAGTCCAAATGGAAAATCTTTTAAATATGAGCCAACAGTGTGCAGCAGCAGCCAATGCAAGCCTAGGCTGCATTAATAGAAGGATAAAATCAAGATCACGTGAAGCATTAGTACGGCTTTGCAAAGCCTTAGTGTGGCCATATTTGGAATACTGCATCCAGTTTTGGTCACCACAATATAAAAAAGATGTTGAGACTCTAGAAAGAGCACAGAGAAGAGCAACAAAGATGATTAGGGGGCTGGAGGCTAAAACATATGAAGAATGGTTGCAGGAATTGGGTATGTCTATAATGAAAAGAAGGACTAGTGGAGACATGACAACAGTGTTCCTATATTTGAGGGGCTGCCACAAATATGAGGGGGCTAACTATTTTCCAAAGCATTAGAAGTCAAGACAAGAACCAATGGATGGAAACTAATCAAGGAGAGAAGCAACCTAGAATTAAGGAGAAATTACAGTGAGAACAATCAACCAGTAGAATCGCTGACCTTCAGAAGTTGTGGGTGCCCAATGACTAAAAGCTGGACTGGACAGCCATTGCATATAGGTACAGAACTTGTGTAGGGAGTTGAACTAAATGATCTCCAAGGTGCCTTACAACTCTGCTATTCTGTTAAGTTGAAATCTTCAAACATTTACTACATATAGGAATGTCCGAGATATATGTATGAGTATATGTATATCTCTCTCTTTGTATATAAGTGTAAGAATATAATATAATAATAAACATTAGGAGATATCTATATAATCTATATCTACTATATTTATGTGTCATCTATCTATCTATCTATCTATCTATCTATCTATCTATCTATCTATCTATCTATCTATCTATCTATCTATCTATCTATCTATCTATCTATCTATCTAATCATTCTATGCAAAAATGTAGATTAGGAATATGAATGAATATTATATATGTATGTATGTATGTATGTACCCACACACACACACACACACACACACACCTGATCTAGAAGTTTCTGAATTGTCAAAAACTGCCTTAGGCTGAAAAAGAACTAAAGTATCATTTTCAAAATTTGCCTTCTTTTTGTTTTACCAACTATCAACACTTTCACCTATTGAGAAGGCAGTAAGAAGCCATTTTCCCCAACCTACTATCCTGAAAGGTTTGGGTGCCAAAAATAATAAACTTTTATTTTTGTTTACAAAAGAAATTTGTTATGCAAAAGCTATCAGATTAATTATTTAAATATACACAAGCTATGATTGTCACAGACTACGTACCCTCCTATGATAATCTTCTGTATCAATAGTTTAGCTGAGGAAATGTAATCTTGGTAAAGCTGTATTTACAGTTCTAAAATTCTTCTAATAACATAGTTAAAGATTATTCTAATTATTTTTCAACAATATGTAGTCTTCTTTACTCTTTCTAAGAGCTCAATATGTAGTCTTCTTTATTCTAAGAGTGTCTCATTTCTAGTATAAAATACCTGGTCAGAAACATTGAACAGTTATTTTGAGGGGGAGGGGGGGAAACCAATGTCTTTTTCATTCACCCACAAAGTGTTTTAAATCTGAAACATATTGGAAGTGTTTTGAGATCAAAACATAATGTTTCAAACTCAGAGTACTACTTCCAGGGTGACTAAAAAGCCCATATTGCACTTAGAATCGGTTCTTTGCATTTGAAAGGCAGCATATTGAATAGAAAGGGTTTTGTAAATCCCAAATATGTATGTATGTATGTATGTATGTATGTATGTATGTATGTATGTATGTATGTACCGTATTTTTCGGAGTATAAGATGCACCAGAGTATAAGACGCATCTTAGTTTTGGGGGAGGAAAACAAGAAAAAAAAATCTGCCTCTGCCTCCCAGCAATTAGCAAACAGCACAGATGATATACACTGTTTGCTGTGTATTTCTGTGCATGTGTGCCTGACCATAGAAATAGCAAAGAATTGAAGAAATGTACATTATAGCAGTATATTAATGCCACAAAGTTTTCTTAAATGTAGTCACACTAACTCCTCCCAATTATTTAAATAGATCTACTCCAAACATTTCAGACTATACTTGTACTGATGCTGTTAAAATTGATGTGGCTTTCTGGAAGTATACATTATTCTCTGCTATTTAAAAGAAGATACAATAGCGCTGGGCCTCTTCAGATCAAACATTTATTTTAAAAAGCTTCTTCATTTTGTTAAGTTATCTAGAACAATAATAAAGTAGTCTTTAAAAAATAAGTCTAATAATTTGAACATTCTATAGACATTTATAGTTATTGACTTACCTCCTTGCATCCAGTTTCAGCAGTCTGATTAGCAGTCTGAAGAAAATAAAATGCTGCCTCTGCCTCTCCCTCCCAGCAATTTGCCTTCTTGCAGTTTTAGTTTAAAAGTGATGCTCCATATGTTTTGGAATTGCACCCATGGTGCATATTACCATTGGGGCTATCTTTGCATATCTATGTATGTATGTATGTATGTATGTATGTATGTATGTATGTATGTATCTTTTTCTCTTTTTAAGTTGAATATACAGTACATGTACACTGTACATACATTTGATTGAAGCTTTGCAGGATGTCCTTTATAGCTAAACTAAGACATTTAAATCAGCGTTTTTCAACTTCAGCTACTTAAGATGTGGGATTGCAACTCCCAGAATTCCCCGGCAAGGAAAATAATTCTGGAAGTTGTTCCATACATTTTACATTTGCTTATGGTTGCAAAACACCAGTTAAATAATGGCAGTGTATTTTCTTCAATTGGATCAGCTTGTCAAGCTGTTCCAATCGAAAATCAAGTTTCACATAGAAATTATTTTAAAGCATACTTTCTTTCAATTTTTAAAAACAAAATATTTTACAACACTTACAAATCTTTTCCGAAGGGCTATGCTTTATGAAATCTCTGGGAAAATATAAAGAAAAGGAACTTCAGATTAAATTACCTAGTGTCAGAGATGAGCCAAAATAAATGATATTGCTTTGAATATTGTGCAAAATTGAGTGTCTGGTTCAATACTGAATTGTTTTTAGCTTTTATAATGTCACTAGTAGCTGGATACCTGTGCTTCGCTACAAAACTTTGTGATCGGGCTTGATAAATTGACAGTTAAAGCTTGAAAATTAATCAGTAGTTACGATCGGGCTTGATACATTGACACTTAAAGCTTGAAAATTTATGTAGAATGTGTAACTCCTTAGCATCAGAGCGTGTTAATATAAGGCAACTGGCAGTTGTAACAGAGTTCTTTTCAGGTGGGGAGGTGGAGTAGAATGTCTAAACTCGCAGGCCGGATGAGTCACGTGCTAGCCATGGCCATGGCCAGTTTAGCGACGGGGTAGCATCAGAGCGTGTTAATATAAGGCAACTGGCAGTTGGAACAGAGTTCTTTTCAGGTGGGGAGGGGGAGTAGAATGTCTGACTCCTTAGCACCAGAGTGTGTTAATTAATAGTGTATAAGAAATACTAATGATCCGATGGTCATTTCGAAAAATCCTTTCTTAGCGAGCACCTAGAAGCCAAGAGGAACATACGTGCCAAGTTTCAAGTTTGTAGGCTTTACGGTTCTGGAGATTTCGTGATGATGCGTAAGTGGTATTTCACTTTTATATATATATATATAGATTAATCACAAAGAACAGTAACCAAGTAGAATAGAATACATAGCTGATTAGACAAAATATAGGGGAGATATTTTGCTCATGTTATTATAGGACAGAATCAGGAATGATTAGGATAGAGACTGTGGAGACCAGTACAAAAATAAATGAATGAATTTGCTACATTTTGTCCCTAGTTCTTTACTTACAGGAGAAAAATAAAACAAAAAAACTCAACTATATACTTCACTCAATCAAAAACTTTTAATCATGAGACTTTATGAAAATATTTCACTGGAAATAAGATGTGCATAATCTAATATGTCTAATTTCTATGTGTATTTACCCATGTCGTATGGCTGTAGTATTATTATTTATCCTTATTATCTTCTTTATTCCATCTTATTGATAGTATTACTATTATGATTATCATTATTCCATTGATTTGCATGTACACTGAGAGCTTCTGCACCAGAGACAAAATCCTTCTGTGTCTAATCACATTTGGCCAAATAAATTCAATTCAATGTGCCTCAAATGGACTTTTTGCACCAATCCAGGGGTGAAATTCAGAAGGTTTGGACAATAGCAATAGCAATAGCACTTAGACTTATATACCGCTTCATAGTGCTTTACAGCCCTCTCTAAGCGGTTCACAGAGTCAGCATATTGCCCCCAACAATCTGGGTCCTCATTTGACCCACCTCGGAAGGATGGAAGGCTGAGTCAACCTGGAGCCGGTGAGATTTGAACCGCCGAACTGCAGCTAGCAGTCAGCTGAAGTAGTCTGCAGTGCTGCACTCTAACCACTGCGCCACCTCGGCTCTCATAGTTTCTATAGAACCGGTGGCGGCTCTCACAGTTTCTATAGAACCGGTGGCGGCTATTATACACAGTTCAGAGAACCGGTAAATTGCACCACTGACTGGCCCTGCCCCGTCCCACCCCTCCCACTCACTCCTTCTCTCCTCCTTCTCAAGCTCATACACACAGAGCAAACATGAGAAGGAGGCGAGAAGCAGCCAGGTTGAATGCTAGAAGACTTGGCCGAACTTTTCTGTCAGTTCTGAGGGCGTGGCTTGGTGGGGTGGTGCTGCCCCACCTTGCCATGAGTGACATTAAGTTGGCCATGCCCACTCAGTCACATGACCTGCCCCACCAAGCCACGCCCACCAAGTCACGCCCACAGAACCGGTAGGGGAAAAATTTGGATGTCACCCCTGCACCAATCCCTGTACAAAGCAAGTGCGTCCTAACTCTCCATCTTTCCAATTTTTACATTTAGCTCAGATTCACTCTGACTTAGGCTCTGACTAGGCAAAACAAGCTGAGTCTGGGGATATGATTTAAGACAAAATTTGAGGCAGCAACCCCTGAGGAAATGGACAGAGTTGTCAGTGCTGTCAGTTCAGCCACTATTTACTGGATCCAGGCCTGTGCTGGATTGTAACAGCAGCCAATGAAGTTTACACGTGATTGGCTCCTTGCTGTGGTGTTGACCTTTCTGAAAGAGGGGGTGGATACCTCCTGCCTTGAAAAAGGTGGTGGTGTACCACCTCAAGACGCCATCCTCTTCAATGACCAGCAACCATAATCTAATATTCCATTTTGGGGGAAGGCTTCTCGGTCTGCAGGCTCCTGGAACTGTATCTTTTCTGTGGCAGTGCCTGCCCTCTGGAATAAAGTTCCCCCTAAGATCTGGATGGCCTCCACACTGTTTAAAAGAACTACGACAGCTCTCATTTCATCCTGCATACCTTCTTTTATCTTTATTTGTTATGTTTTATTGTGATTTTTATTGTTGTCAGCAACACAGAGTTGTTAAAAGAGTCAGGCAGCATGCAAGTTTAAAAAAGTATTATCATCATCATCATCACCATCATCATCATTTCGTTAACATTCACAAACAAGGAATTTCATCCCTATAAACTTACAGAGTCATATAATACATAATACAGACAAACCAATCTCAGTTCTTTAAGCTCTCTGTAAGACAAATAGCAATAGCATTAGCACTTAGACTTATATACCGCTTCACAGTGCTTTACAGCCCTCTCTAAGCGGTTTACAGAGTCAGCATATTGCCTTCAGCAATCTGGGTCCTCATTTTACCCACCTCGGAAGGATGTAAGGCTGAGTCAACCTTGAGCCTGGTGAGATTTGAACTGCCGGCAGTCAGCAGAAGTAACCTGCAGTACTGCATTCTAACCACTGCGCCACTGTGGCTCAGTGGCATAAGGCTCAGTCTCCAAAGCCCTGCCTTATACTATAGAGACAAATCAATCATTATGAGACAAAAATCATAGCCTTTACTAAGTCTTTAATAAAAGGCTCACTATAATCTTTACTAGAAAATAGTGAAGTACACAGATATAAGAACAAATTGAGACCTTTAAATATCTGGGAAATATTTTTCAATCCCATAGCAATAGCAATAGCACTTAGACTTATATACCGCTTCATAGTGCTTTACAGCCCTCTCTAAGCGGTTTATAGAGTCAGCATATTGCCCCCAACAATCTGGGTCCTCATTTTACCCACCTCGGAAGGATGGAAGGCTGAGTTAACCTTGAGCCGGTGAGATTTGAACTGCCGAACTGCAGCTAGCAGTCAGCTGAAGTAGCCTGCAGTACTGCACTCTAACCACTGCGCCACCTCGGCCCATGATTCTTAAGGAAACAAAACAGGGGGGGGCGAGTATCTTTTTTATATACTATAGTTATAATACTTAGCCTTCTACTTTATAGTTCACAGGTTTACTACTGCAAATATTCAAGATGCCTTTAAGTAGACTACAAATCAAATATGTTAAGATCTCTATTGCACATTCTTCAAAGTATATCTAACTCTTAGTTATAGTGGAGAGCAGTGGCTCACGTGGTTAGAATGCTGGGTGGACAATCAACAAGTCCGCATTCGAAACCCGAGTGCTGCTGTGTGATGGGGTGAACTCCCATTATTCACTCCAACTCCTGCCGACCTAGCCATTCGAAAGTGTGTAAACGCGAGTAGATAAATAGGTACCACATTAATGGGGACATGTAAGGAGCCTTGAACCAGGTGTCAACAGTGATATCACCGGCTGATCCTTTCAACCTGAAAACAGTGGCTCTGACTCAAATGGGACGAGGTATCTTATTAGAAGTATTAACCTGCTTCTTAGATAAAATATACTTTAGATACAATAAAAATAGCAAACAGTTTTCTGGTTTATCAATAAAATATTGGGTTCAATCATTTCTATTTGGCTGCTCTTGCCGCACTACCAGAAGCTAGCATTTACCATTCCATTTAGCATACTTAAACCAAAATAATTAAACCTCTAAATAATTGCTATGTCTGGTAGAATTGTTCTTAGGTTATTATTGAGTTGCTCTGTATTCTTTTCTCTTGATGTTCTGTTTATTCTGTAAACCTTGCATATTTCAGTGATCACAGTTGCTAATCATACTATGTAGATTGTGTTGTGGACTGTTATTAGCATAAAAGATTTGAAAGTGAGCTTTGTATAGTATTAAGTTTCTTTAAAAAAAACTGTTCAAAAAATTAAAATGCAAATCCCCCCCCCAAAAAAAATTAACAAACTAACAAAAATGGACAGAACATTTTTTAAACAGTGCATTAAAGAGGACAAAAAATAAAAACACATATACAAATAGTATCCCCCCCGGATGATTACTAATAAATATATTGCAGCAATGTTAACTTCTCTCCCTTGAGAAGCAGGCCCACAATCTATAAACTTCTATATCTATTTACAACCAACTTAGCTTGTCATCTATCTATTATATGTAAAAACAAAATACTTAACAGGTAAATCAATAACAAAGTTAAACTTCAAAGTCCTCTGTTATTTAATTGTATCTAACTCATAGAAAGTCTACAATGGCTTCTTATCTGCCACAAGTCACCACAATCAGCTCATCTGGGATCAATAATAACAACAACAACAACCTAAGATGCTGGCAGCAACCCGTATCAACCATCAGCGCCAGTCAATGATATTTGTGATACATTTTTAAATGTTCAGTTGACTGAGTTTCATGTTTAATGAATAAAGTATATAATAATAATAAAAACTTTCCCTTAAAATTTTTAGTGGAAGCTTTGCCAACAATGTCTCATTTTCCAATATCCTAAATATTGGATATATAAATATCCAATATTTTTTGGATATAAATATATTTATATATAAATATTTATATGCTATCAATATTTCTACCACATTCATTGTTGAAGCAGTCTCATTGTGAACCAAGGCGTAAAGTCTTTTGTCAGTTGTTCTCTGTTTAGGTATAATAAATCCATTTTCCAACATCAATCCATTTTCTCAGGAAAGGGCAGTCCAAATTCTTTTATCCATTCCATATGGTAAGTCCATCTTCTTAAGAGAGTCACTCATCAAATCTGCTAATTACAAGTTTGTAAAATCCAGATCTCCTTCAAATTTCTGCAACAGGTCCTCTGTTTTCCAGCCAAACTGCACCTTCTTCAAATCTTCCAGCATGAATTTAGATTACAGTCCATCCAGTTGTAGGTGTGGCTTGGCTGTGAGATGCTTGGTTTGCATCTGGGTATACTCTTTAGGTTGATTTGGAATCCAGGTAATTTTATCAAGCCTTTTACCAAAGTTTTCAATGTGAACTTATAGACTAAAAAAAAATATTTTTTTTCTGTGAAGGTAGCTCACCAGGCTTTATTTTTAACTTGGTGCATTATTTGCAGTTTTAACATTAAGTAGACTCTCTTGTATCTGAACTTACATAGACAAAAAAAAAAATCCTTTCAAAGACAAAATGGGGAAAATGTACTTCTAACGAAATGGCCACAAAGAACATTAAAATGATATTTTTTTCACAATGAAGGTGTGAAGAAAAAAAGGAAAAGGAAAAATTCCATCGAAAATTAAAAAAGAAAAAAAATCCAGATCAGAGCTTTTTAAGAGTTAAATTCTGTGTGAAATGCGATATAGATGTGAATCCAGTCTGGTCAGTTTCACTGCTCGGAAACTTTAGCTTCTATACAGAAAGTAATTCAGAGCCAAAAAACAAACAACAACAAAAACAGGAAAGCTAGTTGCTTTCCTTGCTTTCCTGGTATAGGGTTAGAATCCAAGGATAGAATCATAATAAATTGATAACCACCATGCTATTCATTAGCTAATAGATCTGAGTTCTATAAAATATTTGTTATTAGTTTCTTTCTAGTTATAAATGAGGTAAAGGAAATGGAGGCAGAAGGGAATGGGGGCAGTATTTCAATCCTGTTCCAGTCTTCCAGTTAATGAGATTATATAGAAACTCTGCTAGCCTTTCATAGGGCCCTAAAAAACCTAGTTATGTTCCTTGAGCCTGGAATGCTGAATATGTCAAGAGCATCCCTGGCTATATTGCTAACTGGCCAAGTATTTTGCTCCCATGTAATCTGGATTTTTTAATTGGTTTAACTGCCTTTACTGTTTTAAAATGTTTTTAATATTTTTAATTGTAATGCATTTTTGGAATTGTAAGCTGCTCCGGAGTCCTTGACTCCAATGGGAGACCATAGAAATTGAGCAAGCAAGCAGATCCAGGAAAAATAGCACCATTCTCTTTTTTCTGTACTATTTCCCCGAAGAAACCCTATATTCTACATTGTATTGCACTGTAAACCAAGCCACTTTAGAGTCGGTTGATAGAGAGTTGGGCAGCATACAAATTTAATAAATAAATAAAATAAATAAATAAAAATAAATAAATAAATAAATGTTACAATAAGCAATACTTTATAAAGTACTGGTTAAATAAGTTATATCAGCATCAGAGGTGGTATTCAGCCAGTTCGGGCGAACTGGTAGTAGCGACCTGCGGGTGGGGGGCCCGCCCACCCGCCCCGGCATTATGCCGTCCTATTTAGCCACATTTTCAAGCTGCATGCATGTGTGCAAGCCACGCGTGAAAGCAAAGCGCACGCTCACATTGTCAAACCAGTAGGGAAATTATGTAAACCAGCATTCTAGTTTTACATTTTGCATACAGAAAAGCTATTATGACTTCCATCCATTTCTCTGAAAGGAAGGGGATTTGAGGTGTATTAAATAGCAATAGCAATAGCAGACTTATATACCACTTTACAGTGCTTTACAGCCCTCTCTAAGCGGTTCACAGAGTCAGCATATTGCCCCCAACAATCTGGGTCCTCATAAATCAAGACACAAGTGTCCATTAGGAAGTACAATTCCTCATAATCTTATGTTTAATCTTATTAAATCTGAAGTTCAGCAACACAAAGTAGAATTTCTGTGAAGGAAAAAAATCTTTTCTAAAAGTTGATACACCTTCTTCATCAATGCAGTTGTACTCAATTAAAGCTATCTAATTTGAGACCTGTGCTTATCAGCCGCCAATGATAGCATAAGCTTGGCAATAAAATGTGTTCCCTTAACTTGAAAAGGGGTGGCTCATCTTGTTTTTTAAGACAGCCAGCTGCATTACAGGAGGAAAATCTATTAAACAAAAAGCAAAGATTATACAATCTATCTAAACGCTTAAATGACTGTAAAACTACTAACACACATAGAAGGCACAAAATACTGGATATTGTCTTTCGTACTTCCTCACTGAAATTTTACTTGTGTAAAATTCTAGCGTCTAACTGCTGCCCTAAATTTCACATTTGATATCCAATCATTTAGAACTACTGTAGATCATGCTGATCAGCAAAGAAATATCTTTATGGTTCATAGCAATCTGTGAACAGTAAGTAAAACCCTACAAAATATGTACACATACTGTATATACATCAACTACATAGATATAAAAAATACAGGAACAGGCATGAATATAACATCATTGTGATTCTTACAAATTTACTTGGACTGAATGATATGATTTGTGATTCTGCCTAAAACAGAGATTTTTTAATAGAGAATTTTCAGTTTCAAGCTTAGATTTTCCGTATTTTCTATGGAGATATCAAGATTTCTGGCATGAAAGCAGATACTCAAGTTTTGAATTTTCTCCCTCTCAATCAGACTATTACACTGTATAAAATGCATAGTTCTTTTTTAACTGTTTATAAACAGTTTAACTTATATAAACTGGAAGCAACCTCCACAGTCACTGGCACTGGTGATGTGACCAAGAAGGATAATGAAAATGTCTCCAAACAAACTCAGAGATTACACCAAGGATGCCATAGCTGTTACTGAAATGTATCCATACTGCATCTAGTATCATAGAACATCATTAATTTTAAATTTTGAATTCTAATTCACTGTAGAGAATTATAAAATGTATAAAATTCCCCCAAAGGTCACAATAGCATTACGTTAATTTTTCACTAATTTTCTTGTTGCTCACTGAAATAGTTCAGTCTTTTACAAGCATAAGCACTGGGAAAATAGATCACTGGGAAAATAGATCTGGACTGCTCTGATTTTTTTTTTAATTATTTTTATTTCCATATAGACATTCATACTTTTATCAGTTCATTTCTCTTTTACATCTTTTATACATTCATTAGATATTTTATATATATTTCTTATACTTATCTTATAACATTATTTAATTCAGGGTTGCTTTTTTTTCAATCCCCTCTTCTTTTTACAGCCCCTCCTTCCCTTTCTCCCCTCTCCCTTCTTCTCCTCCTGAACTACTTCCCTTCCCTCTCTCTACTCCTCTTCTCTACTTCCCCTCCTACTCTCTCTCCTCCTCTACACCCCTCTTCCCTCTTCTTCTTACTAACCTCCCTCTCACTCCCCTCCTTCTTTCTTCTATGCTGTACTTTCTCCATTCTGGGATGAACTTCCAGCAACCCTGAGTTCCTTTATAAATCTTACTTTATTTGCTATTTTATCCCTTTCACGCCCCCTCTCCCTCTCCCTTTTTGAAGATAGGGATGACTGTGGCGAGTGACCATAAGTTGGGTAAGTATCTAGTCCTGAAATATTTATCTAAGATGATGCTAAGAGGTTCAG
>QLTV01002109.1:1832352-1859483 GCA_003457575.1 Thermophis baileyi | reverse complement strand
TATTTTTAGATCTCCTTTTTCTGTTAAAATATCCTTATATCTTATAATCTTTTTAAAATTAACTATATTCGGATGTCCAAGTGCTTCCATTGTTGAAAGCCACATTGGAATTTTCATATAATATTTCTTCTTTACTTTCTCCCATGTTAATAGTAAACTATTCCTTACGTAATGACTCTGAAAATATGAATGTGCTTTACTCTTCCCATACCACAGGAATGAATGCCAACCAGTTTGTAAGTCGTGACCTTCTAATGTTAATAGTCTAACATTTCTCAATAAAACCCATTCTTTTAACCATGACAGTACAGCTGCTTGATAGTAAAGTTCCCAGTTAGGTACTCCAAAACCACCTCTCAGTCTTGCATCCTGCATAAGTTTCAATTTAATTCTTGCTTTTCTGCCTTGCCAGATAAAGTCCCTTGTTATCTTGTTTAACTCTCCCAAAAAACTTTTCTCTAGTTTTGGACTGCTCTGATTTCAAGAAACAATTACCTGCAGAATATACAGATAAAATGTTTGCATCACTGAAGAGTTTATAAAGGTTTTGGTATTTCTTTTCTCTCATCCAGGAGCTCAATAGTTTTATAGTTCCATATTCTTCATAGGTGCTCCTTCTGATAAAACTCTAAAAGAGGTGGGTACATCAGATTTCTCTTCAAGGTACAGCTTTGTGCCTGACTTCCTTGGTTGTTCCTGGGGATGCTGGAAATACTTGGAAGGCACTTATTCCATGCGTTTCAGCAAGGAACCCTGGTGGGTTGTTTTTTCTGTGTGAAACTTAGTTACCCTTACGAAATTAAATATTAACATTCTTAATTGAAGCATGAATGTATTTTTCCTTTAGATTTTTAAAAAGATTTTTATATTAATTTGATACACGCTATCCCAAAACTTTGTAGAAAGTTTTGTAATGGACCAGTGGCCTCTTGTGGTCTACTTCATCACATTATCTGTTCCCTTGTATTCCTTTTTTTCAATTTGCTGTTTTACCTCAATTCTAAATAATGGAATTTATCTATTTCACTATTAAGTATAAAAGAAAGATACTTTAATAAGTTTTTATTAAACTGTAATCTTGTTTATTTGTTTTATTTATTTATTTTATTTGTTTATATTTGTATGCCGCCCAACTCCCAAAGGACTCTGGACGGTTTATTTCTCACAAGGTGATTTATATCCCAACAGATGAAGGAAGGTTTGAAACTTCTAGTCACATGTCTCTATGCCATATAGCTAGGACAGGGGTCAGCAACCCATGGCTCTGGAGCCGCATGTGGCTCTTTCATCCCTCTGCTGCGGCTCCCTGTCGCCAGTCGGCTCCACAATTGATAGGGCTTTCGGTTAGGACAGGTAGAGGAAAAAGGACGCCGCGCTAGGAGGAGACTCTATGGTGGGGGAACCGGATTTCCGGTCCGCTCCAGAATTGAACCGGGGGGGGGGAGTGCTTCCGGTTAGGACCTTTGTGGCTCTTTGAGTGTTTAAGGTTGCCAACCCCTGAGCTAGGAGGTAGATGACCATGGGAACACTGGAACTATTGTAAGTGTGAAAAACGGTCATAAATCACTTTTCTCAGTTCTGTTGTAACTTTGAACAGTCACTAAACAAACTGTTGTAAGTCGAGGACTACCTGCATGTAATTGTCAGCTTTATTAGGTAGACCAGACAGGAAACACAACCAGATGGGCTAATTCTTCTTTATTGTAACAGAATCTTGCAAGTCTGGAAGTACTTCTCTTTCCATGATCCCTTTAAATTCCAAAAATAAAGGAGGTTCATTTCTAAGCCTCTTGCCTTGCCTACATTCCTGCTGAGGACTCAGCTGCCTTTTATGTGACCAGTTTCTTGGATGGGTCTCTTTATCCTCCAAAGTTCATTCCCACATACTATTACAGAAAGGTAAAGGGGAGTGTATTTTGCTTTCAGTATTTCCTCCTTCTGAAAGAGATATTAATTTCCCAGTGAATTTTAGTGTATAAAACACTTTGTAGAAATTCTCACATGGTGTTTCTGTCAATGTTTAATTTTTTTTTATACTAGCTGAAATACAAATTAGTATCATTTAAAAAAAAACACCTCACAATAATATAGTATGTCGGAAACTATTCCCACAGGAACCTTATTGAAAATAAGCAAAATCTGTATAATACTAAGTTCAACCCTCAATGAAGGCTCTGTTGAGGATAAGTTACCTGCTCATTGAGTCTAGGAAGGAACTTTTCATGCACAGAATGTTCACAATGGACACATATTCTCACACAGTTTGTTTACTTCGGTCCGAAATGATGCAAAAATGGAGCAGTGAATACAAATATATATATTAATAGCCGTGATTACAGATCGATAACATGGAGATATTTACCTGTGTGTCAGTCTCCGGTGGCTAATGCAAACAGCCGTTTGTTGATCTTGTGCAATGCATACCTTATGACGAGTACATTTCATCTTTAAGCATGGATCTTTAGCTGGGTCTAAAGCTAAAAACAATTGTAGAGAATATTTTTTTAAAAAAATACACCTTTTCTACAGATATACAGAAAGTATAAGTAACCTATTAGCTCCCCAAGGGCAATGATGTATCACTGATCCGCTAAGAAGACCAGGTCTTTTCCCCGCAATAAACAATTAACAGTTAGCAGTGAATTGGGTGATCTTATTAAATTCAGCTGACTAGAACTGAGGTCCTTGAGGACTTGCCTGCTGAATAACCCCCCCTCTCCTTATTCAGTCATTTTTCTCCTTATTCCTTAGTTTCTCTTCATTTCACTTCGTAGTGCAACTATCATTCCCCTTTGCGATATCCATCCTGACTTTTGTTTGTTTTGTTTAGTTAATGAACAGATTTCAAATTATAAAATACCACATATTTCAAGCAATTGTTTTTAATTAGCAATTGTTGCTTGTATATAATATTGATCTTACCCATTTTTTAAATGTGGCAAAGAAACTCCCAACAAGAACTGTATCCCTAAGTTAACGAAGTTCAGATACTCAGTGGGCAATATATATGATTTTGGTTTACATTTCTGGGTCAGGGGGCTGGGGTGATCTTTTGCAGGGCCGGACAGAAGATCTTGTACAGCACCTGATAGACAAAATTGCTTGTATCCTTTCCCAGTTGGATACCATGAGTGGAAATAATCCATGTGAGATGCCAGGGAGAAGTCTTGCCATTACCTGGGAATAGTTTGATCATATTGGCCCTGATTAAGTGGACAGGGCCCTTGATGTTGACAGTGCCACAACTTGTCAATTACAGTATATTTTTGTCCCTCCTGAATAGTGAAAGCCCCCAAGATAGTGATTAAGTGATCCACCAGTGATTAATATGTCACTAGAGGAGGGAACATATCCAGATGCTTTTAAGGAAGCCCTGGTTTGCCCTGACCTTTAAAAAGCCATCACTAGATGCTACCTGCCTGGACAATTTTCATCTAGTTTCCAACCTGCTGTTCTTAGGGAAGCTTGTGTAAAATGTTGCTGCAGAAAATGGATGAAATGGATTATCTGGATGCCTTTCAGTCAGAATTCAGGCCGAGTTAGGGGACAGAAACAGCATTGGTGGTGCTTGTTGATAATCTCTGACAAGAGCAGGATGAGGTAGTGCAATCATCTTCACTCTCCTTGACCTCTCAGTGGCTTTCAAAACCATCGACCATGGTATCCTTTGGGGAGCTTGGGCTGGAGCTGGGCACTAGTTTTGCACTGGTTCATCTCCTTTCTCTGTAGCCGGTCCCAATCGGTGTTGATAGGGAGTGAGAGGTCCAGCCCTCAACTGCTGTTTTGTGGTGTGCCACAGGGCTTGGTACTCTTTCCACTGCCTTTCAACATCTGTATGAAACCACTAGATGAGATCATCCATCACCAAGGGTTGAGGTATCTACAGTATGCTGATGACACCCATATTTCCATTCTTGGTGAGTCAAGTGATGCGGTGGGCTCCCTCTCCCTGCGGCCTGGAGTCTGTGGGGGCCTGAACGGGGGACAACAGGCTTCGACTGAACCTGGGCAAGACCGAATGGTTTAGGGTACACGAGGCTCCGGGATCCAGGATTTTGTCTTAGACTCTGAATGGCACTGGCACTGCCCCAGACAGATACAGTTCATTAACATGGGGGTTACCTGGACTCATGATTCCTGCTCGAGGAGTAAGTGGCAGTTGCAGCTAGGCAAGCCTTTGCACAACTTTGTGTTGTGTGCCAGTTGTGACCTTTCCTGGATCAGGATTCCCTGAGATCACTTGTTCAGTCCCTAGTCATCTCATGGTTGGACTACTGTAATACACTCTACAAGATACTATCCTTGAAGACCCTTCGGAAGCTACAGCTAGTGCAGAGTCTGGCTACACAGGTAGTTTGGGGCCTCAAGAATGCCCCCTGTAACATCACTGCTCCGCAAGCTGCATTGGTTGCCAGTCTGCTTCCGGGTACAATTCAAGGTGTTGGTGATCACCTTTAAAGCCCTTCATGGCATGGATCCAGCCTCCTTGAGCAGGGTGGATTTGATTCAGTACTGCAGGCTACTTCAGCTGACTGCTAGCTGCAGTTCGGCGGTTCAAATCTCACCGGCTCAAGGTTGACTCAGCCTTCCATCCTTCCGAGGTGGGTAAAATGAGGACCCAGATTGTTGGGGGCAATATGCTGACTCTGTGAACCGCTTAGAGAGGGCTGTAAAGCACTGTAAAGCGGTATATAAGTCTAAGTGCTATTGCTATAATTCGATTTAAATCACTAGTAAAAAGGCTTGATTAAAATCAACTTGATTTAAATCATAATTTTTAAAGAGCAACTGTCATCTCTGTCCCGCAGTGGCTCCTCCTCTGGCCCGCTGTTGACTCACCGACAGTCCCATTCACTTTAATGGGACGGCTGGTGATGCGGCAGTGACACAACAAGGTGAGGCGGCAGTGACACAACAAAGGTGAGGGATGTGGCGGGCTGCAGGTGAGTGGATGCCGCTAACAGGCGCTGCCATGATGGATCTGAAATGACAGGTGCTCTTTAAATGTAAGGGCTCATTCTTGTTGGTAGTTAGAATCTTTAATATTATTATTTGCAAACAAAATGAAGGTTTCCTATTTAGCTTGCAGAGCTTGGATTCATTGAATAAGTTTATCAAAAATGTAAATATTGCAGAATATACAGCCTCATGCTACATAACTAAACTCCATTTCATGCTGAATAAATTAAATTATTAATGTATCTTAAATATAAAACTATCTTTCGATAGATTTTTTACTCCAAAAGCATTTTATTAAAATAAATTTGATTAAAAAAATCCGATTTAAATAAAAAAACGGGTTTTTTTTAAATTGATTTTTATCCACCATATCCTTGAGGAACCATCTCAACTTACTGGGATTCGCCTATTCCATTCATGCCTGCAGAGGAGGCATGCTGTGGGTCCAATCAACCCAAATATTCTGGCTGGCTGGGTCCAGGAGGAGGGGCTTTTTTCCCCTCTAATGTGAGGTTGGCCCCAGCCCTCCTATCCTTTCGTTAAAGACCTGGCTCTGCCAGTTGTCTTGGGACTCCAATGGGGAACAGCGCAATGAAGGTGGTTGATTCAGTAACAAAAAATTCCACCTCCCTCCACTCTGCCCTTGCACTCCCCACATGTCATTAGATTTAAATGTTTGTGGTTTTAATTTATTTGTGTTTTTAATGTATATGTATAGATATTTTTTTATTACTTTAAGGCTCTTGGAGTTACCCTCTGGTAAGATGGCCAATACATTTTATACATAGATACATAGATACATAGATACATAGATACATACATACATACATACATACATACATACATACATACATACATACATACATACATACTAAAAATTTTAATTTATTTTTATCTGCTCTTCTTTGACACAATGGTTGTCTTAAATTCAGAGTAGCCTTTCTTTGGGAAAATACTTTATTTACATCATTGGTTCTTATATGTACATGCATGTGTATTCATGTTGGCAGGCGCAGTGTGGTAAAAGTTGCAATTTTGCAAAAAGATACACTTAGGGCCAATTAATGGATTAATGCCTAAACATGATAAATGGTGTAATCAGTTATATCCTAAATAAATGTTTTATTAACATTTCCACACTGAATATTCTGCCAATGCTTTGAATCCTGCTGATCTTTCTTTATACAGAAATTCATAAGGGCATGGCTTTATATAATGAACACAACAGTCATATGACAAATTGCTAATGAAAAATTAATTAAATTGATATGGAAGGACAGAATTTTGATTAACTGTGATTACCATACATCAGCAGGCAAACATTTTACCATCTCAAAATCAAAATGTAAAATAATTGCACAATCAAAGTAACTCAGTAAGAAGGAACTCACACCACTCTGCTCCAACCATATTAAATCAATATTCAGTTTTATGATATTATGCAAAGTATGGATTTGACCTGTGTTAATTTCCAACTTAAAGTAGTTTAAATGTGTAATGCATCAATTTTCTTATTAAACAACAATTTTAAGGTATTTAATGCTTAGCAGTTATCATTTCCTAATGGGGAAAGTATTTTATCTAGTATTGCTGTTATAAAATTATATTTATTTCTTCACAGTTAGAGAAGTAGGAGCCAATGTTCCCAATTTAATCTTTAAGTGTAAATATTACTCATTTTGCAGTGGAAATTGTCTATGTCCAACTCTAGCCAAAATATTCTGGATATGTTAGCATTAATTTATTCATTTTCATAATAATAAGGGAAGTATTCATAAATTAATAATTAAGCATCACCTGCACATTTGCAAAAGTAAAAAAGAAACATCCACGCTACTCTTTTGTTACGTTAAAATAAGTATTTTAATATATTTTTCATGTTCTTACATATAGGAACTAAAATAATCTGAATTTGGATAGATCAGTATTGATACATTTACAATTTGTTTTTTACAATTTCAACTCCAGCACTGAAAAACCAAATGGAAGCAAAGCAGCTGCAGTAACTATCATTGTATTTACACCAGCAAGCTTACAATAGGATTCAGAGCCAGTGTAGAACAAAAATTAAGATTGTAGTAGCAGCTGCATCTTCTTCACCTGGATTTTCAGTTTAAAAGTATTAAAATGTCCTCTCCTACTTGCCAAATATGAATCCTCCCCCCTCCCTCCTGTAATAAAGCTTACAGAAACTAACTTGTAGGAAGCTGTTTTAAACTTAGACAAACTTTGCTTTCTGAATCAAATCCTCTCACAGAAAGCGAACTCAAAAATAATTTGGCCAAGAAACAGAATTTGCAGCACAGATGAATGTCTAAAATCCATATCCCATTTTTCCTTCAAAACAAAACAAAGTAATTACAGTGTTTCCTCAAAAATAAGACCTATCCCGAAAATAAGCCATAGCATGTTTTCTGTGCATTTACCCAATATAATCCCTACCCACAAAATAAGCCCTAGTTAAGCACCTGCACAGCCGGCCTCCCACCCATACCAACGACACAAGGTGAGGTGAGGCAGGGGATGGAGCTGCTCCTCGCGCTCCGCACCAGCTTACCACAGGGCTCCCGCAGCCAGGCCTTCCATGCCCCGACACCTGCCTCGCCTTGTGGCGGCTGCTCTGACAGCCCCGTCCAGCAATACTCCGCATGGCTCCTGGCCCACTTCTTCTCCTTGCTCACGTCTGCAATGGAGCAGGTGGCCAAGCGACACGCTGCTGCTGCGGCCATGAGTCAAGGCAGGTGTTGGGGCATGGATGGCCTGGCTGCAGGGGCCCTGAGGTAAACCGGTGTGGGGCGTGTGGGGCAGCTCCACCCTCCCCCACCTCATGGCAGCAGCATTCAAAAGAAATAAGACAGGGAAACATGGGTACTTAGAAGACAAACTGCTGCTATTCAGCAAAACTGCATTATACATCATTCCTAAAAATATACACAGAGTTTACACAAAAGAAACAAACATACCCAACATTAAAAAAAAAAATCTGCTGTTTCCAAAGCCACTTCTTAAACCACCAGGATATCTGCTAGCTTATTGATTATGTATCAAAATAAAGACCTGGCTTGCAGCCATCCATCTTTTTTTAAAATTTTTGCAAGAATGCCTCTTGACCCATGGAGCCTTGAAACATTATTTATAAAACTGGTTTGAAGATTGATAGAGTTAAGGCTTCATATACATGTCACTTCACCATGACTGCCACCATCAGAGCCTCAGCCATCACCAGTGGATGCCTATGACATCATCTATGTATTCAGAAATTCTGGGTTTCATACCCAAATGTAAGCCTGCCTAACCAGGGGTGAAATCCAGCAGGTTCTGACAGGTTCTGGAGAACCGGTAGCAGAAATTTTGAGTAGTTCGGAGAACCGGCAAATACCACCTCTGGCTGGCCCCGGAGTTGGGTGGGAATGGAGATTTTGCAATATCCTTCCCCCAGGAGTGGGGAGGGAATGGGGATTTTGCAGTATCCTTCCCCTGCCACATCCACCAAGCCACGCCCACCAAGCCATGCCCACAGAAGCGGTAGTAAAAAAATTTGGATTTCACCACTGTGCCTAACTATACATAAAAAGAAATGAAAACATTTTTATACCAGCTGTATTGACAAATCCTAGATCAGTGGTTCTCAACCTTTCTAATGCTGCGACCCCCGCGCCCCCGGCCCCGCTGCCGCCGTGCCCCCCGCCGCCCCCGTGACCCCCTCCCCACGCGGGCTGCGGGGAGTGGAGACTTCGCCCACCCACCCGGACGCCGCCATTTGGGTTCTTTTACCCTCTGCGCATGCGCAAAGCGTTCTGCGCATGCGCAGAGGGTAAAAGAACCCAAATGGCGGCGTCCGGGCGAGTGGGCGAAGTCTCCCGCTTCTGTCGCTACAGGCTATCCGGCGACCCGCAGGCACGGCCGAACCAGGAGCATTTCACCCCTGCAGTGCGGTGGCACCAAGATGGCAGGCTAACGCACGTGGCGACCCCTGTGAAATGGTCGTTCGACCCCCAAAGGGGTCGCGACCCACAGGTTGAGAACCGCTGTCCTAGATGATTGTTGACTTAGGTATAAGACAATTTAATAAACCTGTTTTAAATTGTTACACACCAGCAGCTATCTAGATAAAAGACAAAAGTCTGTAGTATAGTAGAATAGTATAGTAAAATATGGGAATAGTAAAGAATAGTAAAATACGGGAATGGCTGTCTATTTATAGAAAATCTGTCTTACATACACTGCATCCAAACCCTGGTTTATCTGTTAAAGGATAAAGATTCAATTTGAACTGAGGAGGTCCAGATTTCAATCTACTTGCGAAGGTACAGATTTAATTCTAAACCTAAAGTTTGATACTACAGTACAATAATGCTATGGGTTAACATTCTCCAAAGGGCTGATGTTTGAAAATAAAATCAGGAAAGATAATTATAACTACCACCAAATCAGGAAAGATAACTATACCTACCACCTTTATCTTTTGGAAGAAAAGTAAAATATAATATACAAATTAGATATAAACAAATTAAACTGTCATTCATGTAACATTAAACTGTCATTCATGTAACATTAATCATGTTATATCTTCCCCTTTAATCTTCTCAAGGTTAAACATAACCAGTTCTTTCTCTTCATAGGCTTAGTTTTTAGTGCTCTGATCATCCTTGTTGTTAGGGTGATGAACAAAAGTGGCCACAATACATGGTACCTAAACAAAGAAAAACTTCTATGCCTTTCGATCTTACTGTTAAATATAACAAAAATTAAATTATTGTAATATATTCCTCATAGGGCTACCCTTTAATACTGTTTAAGAGTATTAAGTTGTACCTAATATAAATTCCAAAAATGAATGAAGAACGTGAATTCAAGAACATAAGACTATGTAAGCAAGCTCTTACTCATTAAAATTCAAGACTAGCTATTGACTATATTCTCTAAATATATTCAGAAATATTTATATTTATTGAATGCCCGTATTCAGGAAACAAGAGTAGAGCTCATTAAGTGAAACAGTTGTGCATGCACAATGATATATAGACAACCAGGAGTAGTTTTCAAAAGCAGCCAGTGCAGGTAATTTAATGATTTGAAAATGTATTGGTTTTTATGCAAACTGCAGTATAACCATTGCAAAGCGCTTCTTTCAAATGTTTTGCATTTCATGAGATCTCCTGAATACGAATACTTTGCCTGTTTGCCTCGGATTCAAAAGACCGGCTAAGTAATTTGCAAAATAAATATTCCCACTTTACATGCTTATAGAGAACAGCTTGCATTTCCCAATATCCTGTTCAGTTCTGTATTCTGACTTCACCAAGTGAAAGTCAGTGAAAATATATGGAGGGTACTAAAATGGGGAAGATTGATACAGACTAAAAACCTAATTAAGAATAAAATCTAAACTTCTGACAAGTTGATCCTTAGGTTTCAAACCATGTTTTGTTAGTTTTTTAAAAAGCCATAAGCCTTGGTGCATCTTTTCTTCAAAGAGCTAAATGATTTAATGATAGCTTATGTACTCACTAATAAGACTTACAAAGGTAGCTGTAAAAACAGCAACACTTTCTGTATTTCCTTTGATATGCCGTGGTTATCCAGGTCTGGTAGTTAGTCCATAGGGCCAAATAGATGCTCATTAGCATTACAACCTGTTTCCACACACCAATTGTTCTACTGCAATTGGTATTTGAAGGAATACCACCTACAATACAGAAGAACATTTATTCTTTAGCAATTATAGTCCTTGATAAAATAGTTTGTGATTTAGCCATCCAAATTAGTAGTCATCACTATGTCTTGTGATAATGAATTTCATAGGTTGCATATGCAACCTGTTTGTTACACGTTTGTTTGTTTGATTGTTATTAAACTAACAACAGGGACCTCAAGATTTGTTTTTGGATAATTACCAAATATCAGGCTTCAATGATTGTTGATATATGTATTGTTTATATTGTTTGCATCTAGATTTTAAATGCTGTTATCCTGAGTCACTATAGTGAGGTGAGTGGCTATATAATTGATGTAATAAATAATTAAATTAAGTGAGGCATTTCTAAGACAGCACTAAAGTGGGGACATAAAACAGGGAATACATGTACTTATATTCACATTGTTAGCATTCTACAGTTAACATAAAATGCAAATGGTACTGATATAATAGCTCCAATCACTCTTGGCAATTTAAATTAACCACCCAAAGTGTACAGCTCTTGTTTTAATTTTATGAAATGGTTATTGTCATAAATCATTTTTCATCCAGAGATCTACCAAGGAAAATACAACCATTAACAAAAGCATTAAAGGCTTTAAAATTATTTAGATCAGCTTATAGAATGGACAAAATTTTTCTCTTTGGGCATGCTTTTCTGATTTCTGAATCTGGCAGATATTAGTATATTGTATATAATAATTAATAAAGCCCAAGGGCCCATGTCGAGGCGAGTTGGCGCAGTGGTTAGAGTGCAGTACTGCAGACTACTTCAGCTGACTGCTAGCTGCAGTTCAGCGGTTCAAATCTCACCGGCTCAAGGTTGACTCAGCCTTCCATCCTTCCGAGGTGGGTAAAATGAGGACCCAGATTGTTGGGGGCAATATGCTGACTCTGTGAACTGCTTAGAGAGGGCTGTAAAGCACTATAAAGCGGTATATAAGTCTAAGTGCTATTGCTATTGCTATGTCCAATTGTTGTAAACTGCAAAATTCACATACACAGTATCCGCAAATGTATCATTATGTCTGCTTATGTTGGGAAAGACCCTAAACATACTTTATATACAAATAAAATACACAACAGGATGCCAACCGAATACAACCCATTCCTGTAATACATTATTACAGTTTAGCATCAGAGAAAATTTTGGACCATTTTAAATATTATATCCAATTTGTTTCATTTGTTCAAAATTAAAGAGAAATTTCTCACAATGTAGCTTTTTATGTCCAACTTGAAATTCTCTTTGTAATAAGCTACTTCATAGATCAAATAATATATACTTGATAGCAATTAGACTTATATACCACTCCATAGTGCTTTTTAGTACTCTCTGACCCATTTAAAAATGTCAGCATATTGTCCTCAACAATCTGGGTTCTCATTTTACTGACCTTGGAAAAATGGAAGGCTTGAGCCAATCAGGATTGAACTCCTGGCTGTGGGCAGAGTAATACTGCATTCTAACCACTATGCCACCATGCAGTATGGTGGCGGTTGTTTTGAAAGAAAATGTATAACCATAGCTTACATATTAATGTGCTTTCAGAAATTAAGCTTCTATCTAAATAACATACTTTATAAATAACATACTAGTTTATCTGGATAAATATTATGAAGCTCAGAGTTTAAACAATTAATTATATATACAAAGTTATGTGCAAACTATTTAGTATTCATGGAAAGGTTTATGCAGGTGTACATTTTAATAGCCATAATCATATTAAATCTTTTCCATGTAATAGATATTCCTGTAAAAATATTCAGTAGTAGTAACTACAGAAAAATATTGAATATGTTTAATTGCTAACAAAATGCATGTTATGATTTTTTGTTATGATTTGCATATACATTGCTCATAATGGAAATAATGGAAATTGCTCATTATGAGCATACATTGCTCATAATGCATGTTATGATTTGCATACATTGCTCATAATAGAAAGAATGAAACTTAGAAAGATTAATGTTTTCTTATAATTTCCAGTAATACAATATAGGGTTGGTGCAATAATTTGACTAGACCTAATTAAGTTGTAAAGACCGAGTTATAAATCATTTTACAGCCTCTGTCTGTCTACCTATATTTGCAGCTTTAAAATCTGTATCTCTAAAATGTGCAACTCCCATAAGGTAGTCCTCATCTTACGACTGCAATTGAGACAGGAACCTTTGTGGCTAAAGAAGGTGGTCTTAAGTAGTTGTGCCCAAGTTTACAACCTTTTTTGCCATGGTCATTAAGTAAAACACTGTGGTCATTAAGTAGATCATGTAGTTGTTAAGTAAATTCAGCTTCCCCCATTGACTGGCTTGTCAGAAGCTGGCTGGGAAGGTCACAAATAGCAATCATATGGCCCCCAGGGCTCTGCAACCATCATCAATACATGCTAGTTGCCAAGTTCCCCAAAGTTTGATCCTGTG
Source organism: Thermophis baileyi (assembly GCA_003457575.1). Lineage (NCBI taxonomy): Eukaryota > Metazoa > Chordata > Lepidosauria > Squamata > Dipsadidae > Thermophis > Thermophis baileyi. The sequence goes on along the minus strand of QLTV01002109.1, from coordinate 1,846,402 downwards.
ACCGTAAGAATCAGTCATAAATTTACTTTTTTCAATGTGAAAAATAATAATGAAAGGTTGCTAAACGAACAGCCATAAGTCAAGGACTACCTTCATCCTTGAATGCTAGAAAATTGACATGCAACACAACCAGAGGTGGGTTTCAGCAGGTTCTGACCAGTTCTGGAGAACTGGTAGCAGAAATTTTGAGTAGTTCGGAGAACCGGTAAATACCACCTCTGACTGGCCCCGCCCCCATCTATTCTCTGCCTCCCGAGTCCCAGCTGATTGGGAGGAAATGGAGATTTTGCAGTAACCTTCCCCTGGAGTGGGGTGGTAATGGAGATTTTACAGTATCCTTCCCCTGCCACTCCCACCAAGCCATGCCCATCAAGCCACGCCATGCCCACCAAGCCATGCCCACAGAACCGGTAGTAAAAAAATTTGAATCCCACCACTGAACACAACAGTTTGGAAACATTCCAGACTGGAGAAATTTAGTTTAATTTAGGTTTTTTTATACATTTACAATTACATTTAAAATTGTTCAAACTCCAAAGTTATAATACATGTAATTTATTAGTTAAATCTAAGGACATTTTACTAAATTGTATAGTAATGTTATGTAGCTAGTCAAAATTTTAAATAACCACAAGCAGTATTCTGTATGTGTGTCTATGTTACAAGAAAAAAAAAAAAAACTTCAATTATCAGCCAAATGTGGAGTTTTTGTTACTTTTTGTTAATCAGCACAAACTAACATTTATATCTGGCGTCATAATAGTATTGGCCTATTTAGTTATACATAAAGATAAACATGCATATTTGCATACACATATCAGTTATATATGTAGAGTTGATTGCATTCGTAATATTCATTATATACAACATTAACATCTGATTACAAATTAATTAAAACACTACATTAAAATCAAATCAAAGTGAAATCTCAGAATTTATTTTGTGGTTTATTCTACAAATATAGAGCGAATGTGTAAATCAAACTCAGTTCAGTTATTCATCTCAATGCCTGTGGGCTTCAAACTGAGCAAAGTCCAGGTCCTGCTCCACATTTTACCCAACCTTCTCACCTGGCTGTATACTTGTTAATTTCCAGGAAGTAGGAACTACGGGATGGATTGCCATCATAGAATTACAGAAATGGAGTGCCAGTCAATTTTAGTGCTCCCTGAAATATAGTAGAACACAGCACCTCAATGTAATCTTGGGTCCCTGCATCATATTTACAGTGTTTTGTTGAATTTGTACTGTTTAAATGAATATATTACAACACTGAGATCAGTGTCTTGCAAGACATGCTGAAGTTCATGTTGAAGAGCCTCATTATTGATGTGGCTTGCCCCGAGTTTGAACTTAGAAAATTCTTTATCCCATAAAGGGTTTAGAAAAATAATGATCAGGGCTATTTTTATCAGTTTAATTAATTGTGGCAATAACTGTCAGAGGTGGGGTTTTTTTTACTACTTAAAATATCAGCCATTACTTTAAGAGCTGAACATTTTATATTATGTTCCTTGGCAGTTTCCATTTGCATAAAAAGTTTCTACTCCACAAGCAGTTCTGTAAAATGTGCACTGCAAATGCTATCAACAATGTCACAGGGGGGTTTTTTATGGGATTGGGGTGGAGCTCCTTAGGAGATTCAAATTGGTAGGGCTTGTATTCAGAATAATGGATCGAGGAACCATTTTGTTCCTAAGAAGACTTGGACTCCCTAATTGTTCCATGAGTCTTTGTCCAGAATGATTCAAAGTTGTTCTTCAATTGCTTTGTACTTTTCTTGGCAGAAGCTAAAATAAGATTTCCTGTGTTAGTTTAGTTTAGGGAGCCGAATCAGCTAAACAAAGTAATATTACAATGTGTGGCAAGTAGCAAATTTCTGTATATATTCCTCTGCTTTTGTCCAAGATAGAACTTTGAGAAATCAAATGAACTTTTTCTTTTTTAGGAAAAAACAAAGTCCAGTTGCCTTTTGAAAAAGCACATTTGGGACATTGGCTGAGAGCAAATACTGCAAAAACCTTGTCCATTTTAAAATCATATTGGAGCCAGTCATGCTTGTTTTCAATTAGCACTGAACTGACTTCTGTTTCAGGGTCCAACCTGTGAGATCTCTCCTCTATTTCTCACATTCACAACTGATTTTGAATCCTACACCAAAAGTACTGAAAGCTATTATTCCTCATTAACAGCCTATGGAATTAACAGAATAACAGAGTCGAAAGGGAACTTCTAGTCCCTTTTCTTCTTCTAATCCAATCCCTGTTCAAGCAGGACACCCTATACCATTTCAGACAAATGGTTGTTCAGTCTCTTCTTAAAAGCCTCCAGTGTTGGAGCACCCACATCTTCTGAAGGCAAGTCATTCCACTGATTCATTGTTCTCACTGTCAGGAAATTTCTCCGTAGTTCTAGGTTGCTTCTCTCCTTGATTAGTTTTTATCCATAGCTTCTTGTCCTGCCTTCAGATGCTTTGGAGAATAGGTTCACCCCCTCTTCTTTGTGGCAGCCTCTTAGATATTGGAACACTGCTATCATATCATCCCCTAGCAGTAGTGGGTTCTAAAACCCTTTACTACCGGTTCATGTGTGCGCATGCGCAGAAGCATCCCGGGCAGGTGGGCGGACCCTCCCGCCGCCGCTGCTACCGTTCTAAGAACCGGGCCGAACCGAGAGCAACCCACCGCTGATCCCTAGTCCTTTTTCATCAGACTAGACATGCCCAATTCCTGCAATTGTTCTTTGTATGTTTTAGCCTCCAGTACCCCATTCATCTTTGTTGTTCTTCCCTAAACTCTTTTTAAAGTCTCAACATCGTTTTGGGCAGCTGCAGCACACTTCTCGCTCATATTTAAGTGTTCAGTTATTTAAGAGTTTTAGTCCCAGGACTATTTGCTTTCTTATTAGAAATCTTTCTATAGTAATGGAAAATTGTGTATTTTTAACAAATGCAAGTTGACCAGCTCAGCCCAAAGACCAAGCCACCAGTCTGATAAACAGAGGCAGATAGAGCAGAAAACAGGACAAATATGTACTAATATAAATGTTCTATCCATCTTCCATATAATCCATCCAATGTCTTCTAATTTGCCCTAGTAAATATTCACTAAGTTAATATTACACATATTTATTAAGCATAATTTAGCTACCAGTATATGAATTTTGAAATTACTGTCCTTTAAAGCATAGTATCAAAGCATATAAAGTTAAAATACCTGTAAAAATTCCTACACTAAGTTTTTATATAAGAATCTAGAGATGGGTTTTTATTTATTTATTTATTTATTTTATACATTATTTACATTTCTATGCCACCCAACTCCCAAGGGACTCTGGGCGGGTTTTATTTTCTATTTATTGCAGAAGCTTTCTAGACAGAAATCGGTAAATACAATAAGAAGGAATGGTAGTAAAAATACCCAAATCATTATGTCTTATTGGAATTCATATTAAAAATTTAAGTGTATGCTGTATCTATTATCTACATGTATTTATTGTCCTCAATAAATACATGTGCTGCAGTATAAGTATTAAAGAAGTTGAAAAACCAAGGACTGTTTTATTTCTAATCAGAAAAATTCCAAAATTCCTATTAGATAATTTATTTTATTATGCCGGTAAAAAAGAAAATCAAAACAAAATAGAATTGATTGCTGGTTTTTAAATTCACTTAAGCTCTTCATCAAACTAGGTGCCAAATAAAAGAGAATGGAAAAATGCTGAACCTTGGAAACTGCATTAAGTCTGGCTATTAAGATGGAATATTGAGATAATAGAATGTAATGTACCGTATTTTTCGGAGTATAAGACACTCCGGAGTATAAGACGCACCTTAGTTTTTGGGAGGAAAATAAGAAAAAAAAATCTGCCTCTGCCTACCAGCATCCATGGTATTTATCTGGCTAGCGTCCTGTCAGTGTGTGAGAGAGTTGAAGGCTGTTTGGAAACTGAAACAGTATTTGCTGTGTGAGAAACAAGGAAGGAGACAGCAAGGAGCCTGGGCGTGGCTTGTTCTGTACTAAAGCTGCAGGCTGTGCTGATCTCTGAAACTAAAACTGAAACTCCTCTCCTCTGCTTGTGTTTTGCTTGTATTTACCACGTTGGAATTGCTATGTTGGAAAATCTGCTTTTGGTAGTGTATATTTTTACTTCATGTGTTATATTATATATAAAGAGAAGTTATTGAATCCTGCTGAATCAGTTACTTGTGTGTGCTTTCTGGATGTGATTGCTGCTGCAAACTCTGACACGTCCTTGCAGCAAATAGCGAACAACCAGGTCAGCTTCAGCAAATTATTGCAGCCTGATTCAGCACGAGTAGCTGATTGGTGGATGGATCGGCCTCCCAGAATACCCCCAATCAGCTGTTCCCAGCTGCAGGGATTGCCACAGACCATCGCCCTCCTCTGTGCCTCGCGTTTTTGGTTACATTCGGTGTATAAGATGCACCCAAATTCACCCTCTTTTAGGGGGGGAGTGTGTCTTATACTTCAAAAAATACGGTAATTGTTTAGTAACTACTATGCAAATTTCAGAATGTATCTAAAACTATAGGATCAAAACAATGGTGGATGTTCTTTTCTGAAAATAGACTATCCAAATGTGATCCAGATTTTTATCTTCATCATCCAGCAAAATCTGCACATTATGTTTGTTAAAAGCTACATACTGTATAGGCCGATTGTGAGTAAGCATGACAAGTAGCATTCCTAATTGACAGGGTTATGTATTCATTCATCATAAAACATTGTAACATAAAGGAAGATACTATTACTGTACTCTATCCACTACTGGCTTTTTTTAAATGAGATTTTTTAACTAAGTAAATTCATTAGTATTCTATTATAATAATGTGACATTTAGCATCAAATTAAGTTATTACCGTGTTTCCCCGAAAAGAAGACCTGGTCTTATTTTCTTTTGACCCCTGAAAAAAATGGCTAGGGCTTCTTTTTGGGGGGTCTAATTACTGACTCGCCTCACGGCAGTGACACTAACAGCCCCACCCAGCAGAAGCCCGCTGCCGGCCCACTTCTGCAGCCACTTGCCACCACTCGCACATATCGTCCCTGGCCTCCGTTTCACCATCAGAGCCTTACGGAAAGCCCTCTGCACCTGAGAAATGGGCTCCAGATTGACACGCATTGCGCCCCCTGGCTTTCATTTTGCCGTCAGAGCCTTCCGGAAAGCCCTCTGCAGCCGATAACAAAGCTCTGGATCAGTCCGGAAGGCTCTGACGGTAAAACAGAGGCCAGGGGAGATGCGCGCTGTCAGAGTGCGCACAGGGTGACTATTTTGAGACAACCCAGGAGCAAAATCCAGTAAACAGAAGTTTGTCTTTCAAATAGTGGTTTATCTACAAGGAATATATACATACACGTACTAGGCAAAGTCGGGCAATCAATCATCAACTATAGCACAGAAGCACACACGGAGAGAGAGACGCCTTCACAGGGCCTCTCTTATATATACAGCCTCTTAAAGTCGTATCAGCCCAAAAACCTTGCTGACACATTCCCTGCCTTATATCATTGTACAGCTGGTCAGCTCTTAAAGTATTTCCCTGGCACACGTATCAATCCGGACCTCATTTCTTGGTTGTAGAGGGCTTTCCGGAAGACTTCTGACGGCAAAACGAAGGCCGGGGGTGACACACGCAAGCGGTGGCAAGCGGCCGCAGAAGAAGTGGGCCTGCAAGGCAAGGCAGGTGTTGGGGTGTGCAAAGCCTGGTAAGTAGGTTAGCACCACCACCCCATTCCCACCTTAGCTTAATTTTCCCCATGTGCCTCGCCCCACCCCCTGCACCCCAGGGTGGGTGGGGTCTTAATTAGGGCTAATTTTGGGGATAGGGCTTAATTTTAGTGCATGCGTTCAAAAACATGATAGGGCTTCTTTTCAGGGTGGGTCATATTTTCGGGGAAACACGGTACACATTTTTATAATATTAATTATTGGTATTTCAATTCATAATAGCTGTCTTTGAAAAGTTAAATATTTCCCAGTGAAACCTGGTTTAATTGGTTACAGAATGTAAACTGTTATACTCTTTGTTATTTAGCTAACAAAATTCAAAACTAGAATCAGAATTCAAATATATACTTCATATCCCGTTCCTTTTTAGACAAGATAGCTATGCTTTCTTCTATTACCACTTTGTAAGGGACCAAATTTAAGGGACAGTACAACTATCTTTTACTGTCAATTTTTCTAGCTTCATAGTTCCACTTATACTTTGCATCTATTCTCTTTTGGATTTCCAGATCTCTGTTTTGTTTGAATGATTAATTACTGGGAGGAGGTAAACAGCCCTCTGAACCTGGAGACCTCCAGATTTTTTGGACCACACCTCATGCCATATAAACTGGAAACTGGAAATGTTATTACAGTAGTAATCAAACATAAATGGGGAGGGGGGGGGTCACAGAAGGCAGTCATAGATAATGTGGAAATAGGACTAAGGTAAGCTGTTTTGTAATAGTGCTCTTCAATTTAATATTAATAGCAGTTTAGAGAAATGAATTGCCAAACTGTATCTGTTTGTCTGTTCGTATGCAATGCAGTTGAAAAATAAGGTTAATCAGGCTCTGGAATGTAATGATTAATCTCTATCCCTCTATATTGCAGTTGCAATTAATAAATCACAAATGCACTCCAAGCCACTAATATCCTTAGACATATATGAAGAACCCATTATTAACTGTTCTTTATGATATCAGTTCTGGGGATAATAACAATAAAAAAGAGATCTGGATCACATTTGAAAAGGAAATAAAAATGGGTGATGTACGAACCACATTTTTAAAAATCATCTCATCCGTCTCCTGAGACACAATTTTATACAACTGCTACTGGGAGTATAAAGAGTCATCCAACAATTTTTGGCTACATGATCTCATGTGATATTCAAGTTTTCACGAGGGAGTGGGGGAAATGGCAAGTTTTATTGTGATACAAATTGAATGATGACTTTATATCTTAAAAATCCTTTACTGTGACAATTTCACTGATAATAGTTATCAATAAAAATAAACATGGAGTGATTACCATTTAATATAGAAAACATATAAACTAATCTATTAGGAAATAATTCTCCCAAGAAGGAAAATTAATCTAATTTAACATGCTATCACTTTCTTCACTTTTTTGTTAATTAATGTCTTAAGATAATGCACTTTTATATTATTATTAAGTGTAAGACACTTAATAATAATATAAAACTTAGACTTGCTTTAAGTTCACTTTGTAAAAAGTAGGTTCAAGGAGAATACCTAAAAAGATAACTTAAACAGCAGCTTTCACTTTTCTGCTCATCATTATAAATATAAAGAACATTAAAATTACCCTTTTTATTTGTATAAAGATCATTTCTTACCTTGATCAAAGGATGTAAGCGGACTCCATGTACGAAAATAATCATCCTGCAGCAGAAAAAGAAAGCATGTGCTTAGAATGGGAAAAAGAGTGCAAATACATGAATGGGGAAAGACAGAAATGCATAAAAGATATACAAACCTCAACTTCCTGCACATGGTGCGCAGCAAAAAACACAAAGGAAAAAGATACAATTATCATATGGACACACTAATTGCAGGAAATACAACTTTGCTAATGAAAAAAAAATTGAAAGAATAAACAGCTAGTCCATAAACCAGATGGAAAAAGTATCTGAAATAGTCAATATTTTAATTCAGCAGTTATATTTCAATAGTTTCCAAACCTTGGGTTTAATTTTATATGATTACCAACTATTCTGACAGTTGCTTACACAAATTATCTTGTAAAAAGTATTAAATGGTATGACTGGAAAACTTTCCACGCCAAATATCATTCCTTCTACAAGAACTTGATTAAAGTGCTTGTAGATCTTCACTCTACGTACTGCTTTCAAAGCTTACTGTTTACAAACTAAGTTTCAGATTTCATTTCATTGCTCAGGATAAACAAAAACAAATCTGAGTACAAAGCAACATACTGTTAATGTAAGTGCTATTAATTTTAGTTGGCTTCCCCTGTATAATTTATTATTTATTGATTTATATAGCCATCCTAACCCAACCCTGGACAGCATACTGGGATTAAAACACAAAAACAATATAATCCCTCGTTCCTAAGGATAAAATGAAAGCCTCATTCATAGAGGAACACCTCAACAGCAGCAGAGTTCACCTAATCTCCTGACCTAAATATCTGAAGTCAGGTCTTCAACATCTCGCAAAAGTCTAACAGGGTCAAGGCCATCCTGATCTTTTGGTAGATGCTGTTCCACAGAGCAGATGCTGCCATTGAGAAGCAACAATTCTGGGCTTGAAAAAGATGACACTGTTTCATAGAAGAGACCCAGAATATGTCTTCTCGACTGAGAGCGTAAAAAATAGGAGGGGTGGTCCCACGGGTATCAACCCAATCTCTTTATCATTTTATTCTTCTTTGCATTATTTTAAAATATGGTACAATACCTAATATTTCAAATTGTAAATATTTATGGGGTTATTTATGGGAAATAACTACAATTCTGATATTCCTAGACTTTGGAAAGCAACACCCAGAACTGAAGGCTACCGTGAAATAATCTGGAGGCATTGTGCACATATTTAAGCAATCGTTTAGTAATCAATGTTCAGCTAAATATGCATGAACATTACAACTTAACATTTAAAATCATTCTGATAACAGCTATCTATTATTAACTATGAAAATATTTAATGCTATTTTGGAGAGAAAAATGTAACAATCAATTTGGAATATATCCATTCCTCATAAAATGAGGATACAGATATTTCCAATGAATATGCAGAAAATTGCTTGAAGAAAATGATGCATGCTGCTGCAAGGATTTCTACTGTCATCTCAGCTTAGAGAGAGATCAGCTCCTACCCAAAAACTTCACTGAAATAAATTGCTTAAGCATCACATACATATTTCTAATGGACTTTATAATATTCCAAATAATTAATACCTAGGTATAAATTAACATACACCAACATTCTTTTTAAAAGCATACTGGCTGAAAGTCTAGATTCAGCAATTATATAAGTGAAATTGCATTTAACATGAAATTGTTGATCTGTCAGAAGGAAAATTTCAATATACAAAGCTGCATGTAACATAAACATAAATCAGGTGGACTGTATTTTTCTTCTATCTAATCCAGGGATCCTCAAACTTTTTGAACAGGGGGCCACTTCACGGTCCCTCAGACTGTTGGGGGGCTGGACTGGCTGGGTGGGTGTGGCTAGGTGGTCATGTGACTGGGTGGGTGTGGCTGGGTGGTCATGTGACTGGGTGGGTGTGGCTTGGTGGTCATGTGACTGGGTGGGCGTGGCTGGGTGGGCAGTCCATTTTGCTAATTTAGCAGTCCATTAACTAATACACACAAATTAAACTTTAATTTGTTTTCTTCCTGGGGGTGTTTTATTTGCTTTTGTTTGACTTTTCTTTTTACTAGGTCATTTTTTAAGTTGTTTACTAGTCTAGTGGTCCATTTCAGAAAACTCAGTTTTGCAGCAATTCTTCTCAGCCCCAAGGAGGTTACAATCAACATCTCTCTCTCTCCCCTCTCTCTCTCAGGAAATAAAAGTGTGCTAGGAGAGCAAAGGGGGTGGGGAAGAGAAACCTTGCTGAATTCCATTCCATTCTCTCTCACCTCTCTCTCAGGAAACCGGCCCTGGATCACGTGGCTGTAAAAATATCCTGAAAGGCTGTTTTTAAAGACTTTTAATTTAAAGCAGTACTTTACAAGCTGGCAACTGCTTTTCAAGGCAGCACCACCCCCTCCCCTACTCACCCACCAGTGAAATCATCCCTCAGTAAGCTGGCCCTCCCCTGCACCCTTCGGCCTTACCTTCGGCAGCAGCTGTGGGATCAGAAGTGCAGCTCAACCGGGGAAATAACTAACCAGAAGTGCTGCTGGAGTGGATGCTCGCTGGAAGATAAGGCTGATGGTGAGGGGCAGGGCAAGGGGCGGGGCTTAATCCCACCACTCCGTGGGCCGGATACTTTGCATTGGCAGGCCGTATCCGGCCCGCGGGCCGTAGTTTGAGGAGGCCTGATCTAATCATTCACATCTAAAAACATTTGGTGTGTACAGTGAAAAAGACAAAGTCATATACTTATAGAGATGTCCTCAAAATTTTTTCAAAGAGCTGTCCGATCCTTTGCCTCAATACTTCAGAAAAGACTTTGCTCCCATGAATCTCCTTTGTTAAATATTCTTCTGAGTGATTTGGTCAGATGTAATATATAGTCGTGAGTTTTACAGAGATTAAGTTTGCTGATATGAACTAAAAATGCCACATATTTCTACCTTACACCAAAGCATAGCATTGAGGTAAGTGAGCAAAGGTTGGTGGTAATAGAGGTAGTCCTTGACTTATGACCACAGTTGAGCCCAAAATTGCTGTTGTTAAGTGAAACATTTGTTAAGTGAATTTTGCCCCATTTTATGACCTTTCTTGCCACAGTTATTAAGTGAATCACTGCAGTTGATAAGTTAGTAAGTCAGTCGTTAAATGAATCTGGCTTCTCCATTGACTTTGTTCATCAGAAGGTTGCCAAAAGTAATCACATGATGTTGGGACACACCAATGGTCATAAATATTAACCCGTTGCCAAGCATCTGAATTTTGATCACATGATCATGGGGATGCTGCAAAAGTTGTGTCCTAAGTCATATTTTTCAGTGCCATTGTAACTTTGAACGGTCACTAAACGAACTGTTGTAAGTCGAGGACCACCTGTATTTACATCCATACATTTCTCCAAAACAAAACTATATGCACTAAAAATCACCAAGTGCTGTTAATACTCAAAAGAATGAAGGTATGGGAAAGAGGGATTATGGACCATAAAAAAAATGCAAAAGAAACTAACAATTTAAATTTAATTATTAATTTAATTTAATTTGTATTTCCAGCAATGCCTCTAAGCCTAAAAATATTCATATGGTTGATGGATGGCAATTACAACTCCAAATAAAAGGTAGGATGAAGTGGGAGAGAATATTTTAGGATGCTTGACTGAATGGTATGGAGTGACCTTACTTACTGGTTTGCCTTCTGTAAATGTGTTTTCATTATGCTAACCATAGCTGCCATTTTATGACTGTCCTCAACTCTTTTAAAATTTTAAATGGGTTATTTATTTTATTTTACTATTTTATTTTATTTAAAAAAAATTATATGGCCACCCACTCACTTTACAAACATTTATAATGGGTTAAGGTAGTAACCTAAGGTTCCCAACCTTAGCAACTTTAAGATGAGTAAACTTCAACTCCCAGAATTCCCAGCTAGCCACTCATCTTAAAGTTGGTAAGGTTGAGAAACATTGGATTAAGAGATTGTGGTTGAGTACATAAGAATACATGAACATGTGCATTTTTTCATTACTATTTCCTCTCTTTTCTTTATGCATGTAATTAAAAGAAAATTGGCATTCCTGGATTTTGCAGAAGGATCAAGTGGACCTTGGGGGAGGAGGAGGAAAGAACTGGAAAAAAGGAAAGGAGTTAAGTAAATTGACTAGGCTGCAGAAAGAAAGTATGTATCTTGTATAAAAATGTATTAAATTGTTAGAATACTAACAATTGCATGGAACACAATTGCATGGAACACACTGAAAACATAGTTTTAATAGTGCTGCAAAATTATGATAATGAGAAATACAAGAGGTAACTATGACAAAATTAGTAAAATATATTGATTTTCTATTGGGCAACAGATGTTGAGACAAGACTTTTGTTGTTCAGCAGGGTTAAGAAATTAATTAATTAAAAAAATGTTTACTGCCCATTTGTTGATAGGAAAAAGTGAATGGGCTTCAATTATTTATTTATTAATTATCAAATTTCTATATTTCCTATCACACTTGCCCGATTCTGGTGATTTCATTGAATCTCTTCATGAATATTTAAGACTGCTGAATTAGATAAGAGTGTGTGTAATGAACATATGGATGCAAAGAATAAACAAAATGCTGAACATATAGTTCACTACTGAGAGTAAGTAAGAAAATGTGTTAAGTTGCCTTAGTTGATGAAAATATTTATAGATAAATGTACAGAAAATGCTAGTGGTGATGATAGAACAGTGATGGCGAACCTGTGGCACACGTGCCACAGGTGGCACGCGGAGCCATATCAGAGGGCACACGAGGCATTTCCCTATGTCGGCTCCAGCGCGCATGCGTGCACTGGCCAGCTGATTTTCGGCCTTGGGGAAGGCCGTTTTGCCCTCCGGAGGCTTCAGGGAAGCTTCCTGAAGCCCCGGAGTGCGAAAAACAGCCCAATGGGCAAACCGGAAGTCCGTTTTTCCGAACTTCCGGTTTGCCTGTTTGCCTGTTTTTCACCGTCCCAGGCTTCAGTGAGGCCTTTGCGCATGCGCGGGGGGTGGGGTGGGGGTTGTGCGCATGCGCAGGGAGCAGTGCGGGGGGGTTTGTGCGCATGCGTGGGGGGAGGGAATGGGTGTGGGCACGTGCGCGCGTGCTAGCACGCACACACACACCCTTTTGGCACTCGAACCAAAAAAGGTTCGCCATCACTGTGATAGAAGTATGCTACAACCATAATATGTATTTAGATTAGCATTCAGATTAAGTCATACTGCTCTGAGAATTCAAATTATCTATAATGATCGTTAGATATGCTATATGATACAAGGGGTGTGGACTGAAAACCAATCTCTATGACCAAAGTAATGGTGTCTGAAAGGAAAAATCAAGGAAATCTTACAAGATAGTAGTAAATGGCAAAAAAAAAAAATAGAGCAAGTAAATGATTTTGTGTGTTTTGATAGAATGTTTACAAAAGATAAAAGAACAGATGGATAAATGTTAGAGATGATGTTCTACTATGAGGAATGAGAATTTGCTAAAAGAAACAAAAATGTCAATATGTAACAGCATGCATATTTATATTTTATTATGTAAGTGAGAATTGGATATTTCAGGAGAAATAGCAAAGTTGAAAACTGTAGGAACAGGTTACTTAAAAATGCATGGGAGATACAGAAGAGATAGAAATAAGAGACCACCTCCTTAGGTGGTGTTAGAATAATTCTTAGATAGAACTAAGAATTCTTAATTCTTAGATAGAATTAAGAGACCATTATATGTAAGAACCATTTCCTCTCTACAGAGATGCACAAAACCAAGGATGAAAGCGTGTATATGGGTCAACATAAAAGGAAAAAAGAATGACATTGCCATAGCTCTATGCTTACAGGCCATCCAACCAAGCAGAAGAAACAGATGAACTGTTTGCTATCCAGTTAACAAATGTATGTAGAAAATACACCACAATAGTAAGGGGGCATTTTAACTATTCTGACATCAACTGGGAGACCAACTCGGCAACAAGTGAGAGGCCAAGCAGGTTCCTGACCAACAAAGCTAACATGAAAATAAGCTAGGGCTAATTTTGGGGGTAGGTCTTATTTTCAGGGAAACACAGTATATGCAATAATTCTAGACTTACGACCAGTCCCCTAATGACCATTCAAACTTGTGACCTATCTGAAAAAGGGGACTTATGCCCCAGATTTGAAGTTCAGATAGTTGCACCACCCCACAGACATTTCAGGCAACATGGCTACATCTACAAGTGTTTGCAGCATCCCAAGGTCATGTGACCGTATGATGGATGTTGCCAAAAACCAGCAGTTACTTCCAGTTTTTGGCAAAACCATGCCATAGAAAGCACTGGATTTCTTAACAACCATAATGTCCATTGTGTTGGCACATACAACTGCTACAAAAATTATAAAGTTGGGTTGATTACTCATCCAACACCTTTTATGACCATCATAACTTACAATGGTCATGGGCAGGTTGCATTACAGCAGCGGTTCTCAACCTGTGGGTCGCGACCCCTTTGGGGGTCGAACGACCTTTTCACAGGGGTCGCCGCGCGCGCTAGCCCGCCATCTTGGAAATGCTCCCAGTTTGGCCGTGCCTGCGGGTCGCCGGACAGCCGGTAGCCACGGAAGCGGGAGACTTTGCCCACGCACCCGGATGCCGCCATTTGAGTTCTTTAACCTCTGCGCATGCGCAGAAT
>QLTV01002109.1:1810183-1823799 GCA_003457575.1 Thermophis baileyi | reverse complement strand
CTAGATGTTTTGGCATACAATGTCCTATAGCAGAGTCCCGAGGGGAACTGAAACAGATTATGTCCAGGATGTGAGGGGTCTGTAGATATTTTCTCAGCCCTCCTTCTGACCTGTGCAATATACATGTCTTCTATGGGAGGAGGTTGCAATTGTTTTCTCTGCAGTCCTAAGTATCCGTTGAAGTATGTACCTGTCATGTTTGGTTACTGTACCAAACCAAACAGTTATCGAACTACAGATGACTCAATAATTCCTCTATAGAAGTGTATCAACAGCTCCTGTGGCAGTCTGAACTTCCTAAGTTGTAGGAAGAACCTTCTTTGATGTGCTTTTTTAATGACGTATTTGATGTTAGGTGTCCATTTTAGGTCTTGATATATGATAGAACCTAGAAATTTGAAGGTCTCTACTGTTTATACTGTGTTGTCTAGTATTGTAAGATGTGGTAGTATGGGAGGGTTTCTCCTAAAAGAATTATCAACTCCATGTTGCAACACAGCTTATTAGCAGCTAGTTCAAGACCCACCATATAGATAAGAGTACTCAAATTCTCCTAAAATAATTAAATTTTAAATCCACATTGATATTCTTATTTGCCAAACAAACAGCTACCAAAATGCATGCTGATTTATTTTAAATTCTACCTTTATGTTAATTTGAGTATTAAGTGTGCATGATAAAATACAGAATATGAAAACACTGAAAGACATGAACTGAAATCAATGCAAATATTAATAATAAAGAACCTGTCCAAAAAAGAAAAACTGCATCTCACTTATTATTTTAATGGAACAAAATGAAAAGCCAAATAGAAGAAGTGCATTCCATTGCTTAGAAGAGATGCAGGAGATGACCATCTCCAATATGTTAGATAAAAAAACCTCTGACAGAATGGCTTTCTTCATAAAAGCTTCTCTCTTTTTTTGGTAGAGCTTAATGGCTATACGGGTTCATAATAATATGTCCATATTATAAAAAAGATGTTGAGACCCTGGAAAGAGTGCAGAAAAGAGCAACAATGATGATTAAAGGCCTGGAGACTAAAACATATGAAGAACGGTTGCAGGAATTGAGTATGTCTAGTCTAGTGAAAAGAAGGACCAGGGCTAACATGACAGCAGTGTTCAAATATTTGAGAGGCTTCCACAAAGAAGAAGGGGTCAATCTATTTTCCAAAACACCAGAAGGCAAGACAAGAAACAATGGATGGAAACTAATCAAGGGGAGAAGCAATCTAGAACTAAGGAGAAATTTCCTAACAGTGAGAACAATTAACCAGAGGAAAGGCTTGACTTCAGAAGTTGTAAGTGGTCCATCACTGGAGGTTTTTAAGAAGAGACTGGACAGCCACTTGTCTGGAGTGGTACAGGATGTCCTGCTTGAGCAGGGGATTGGATTTAGACCAGGGGTGTCAAACTCAATTTCATTGAGGCCACATCAGGGTTGTGTTTGATCTCAGGGGGCCGTGGTGGGCGTGGCCAGGGTGGGCATGGCCAGCTTGACATCACTCATGTCGTGGGTTCCTGTGGCGGCCCGAGCGCTCTGCCAGTGAAAACAGGCTCCCGATCTCTGTTTTTGGCTGCGATGGCCTCCTGCAACCTCTGCCAGTGAAAATTGGAGCTTACAAGGGCTGCGCGTGGCCCTCCTGAGCTCCATTTTCACTGGCAGAGGCACCGCGGGCCAGTCCTTCACTGTTTCCAGGGCGGCCCCGCAGCCCCGCGACCCAGATGTAAGCACCCCACTGGCCGGATCCAGCCCGCAGGCCTTGAGTTTGACACCCCTGGATTAGACGATCTCTAAGGTCCCTTCCAACTCTGTTATTCTGTTATTCATCATATTCAATCAAAAAATGTTTTCTACTTATGGAATTTTGCTTATTTTCCTTTAATAAAGAAACATGTAATCTTGATTCTTTTCAGATTATTTTTCACAACATCTCAGCTGTTGTAAAAAGACACATTAAAAAAAATACCATCCTGACTGTTCATGTCCGTGGCTACAAGAAATAGCTTACTATACTCTTGAGATTCTATACTCAGTGAAATATATTCTACATTCAGTGAAGTGTATGTTAACCTCAATGAAATAACCTCTGTGTTTTAGATACAGTATAAAATATGATCTTATTTAAAATGCAGTGGAGTTAAGGAAAAGGTCCTGAATGTCTCCATCACAGCATGCAACAAATAAATGTGTGTATCTTGGGGACAATTAAGCTCACTGAAATGAATAGAAGTTAAATCAGTCAGGATGATAATAAACTGTGAAATAGTGCTGGATGCTTCCTCTGGCTGTAATAATGAGCTGTTTCAGATACTGATTTAGTTTCAAGTAACTTTTACTTAAATATCCACCACAGCCATATGCCAGTATATTTTTTCATGCTAACGTATAGATTACATGTCTTGCCAGGAAAGTGAACCACAATGAATATATTGCCTTGTTAAATAATATTAAGTAAAAGGAACAGAGATAAAGTTAGGTCATATAGAGTTATCCAAAAGGGCTCCAGATCCAGCTCTAGGCAAATGTGTGATCCTTGGTACTCTAAATTTTGTCTAATACTAGAATTGGAAGACATTCAGGCAGTGCTTCTGGGATAACAATCTCTGAAAATGTAAGTCAGGATTTTCTAATACAATGGCTAGTAATTGTTACACAACATTGTTACGCAAAACCCAGAAGCATAGTTCTTCCACTTTCTCAATATTGACATCTTCCACAATTGCAATAGCACTTAAACTTATATACCGCTTCACAGTGCTTTATAGCCCTCTCTAAGCAGTTTTACAGAGTCAGCATATTGTTCCCAATAATCTGGGTCCTCATTCTGGAAAGATGGAAGGCTCAGTAAGAGAAGATGCAGAAGATGCAAGAGAAAGAAAACCAGAATCTAATGACCTGGAATGGCCTAAAGCAACAAGAAAACTCCATCTGAAAGCAAAATTATTTGCCACAATTCTTCTATTATTATTTCAAACTTTTTTCCAATAAAATCTATTATTAGAAAAATATTTTTTCTAATAAATAATTAGGTAATTTCAGTTTCTATTTCGGTTATTTCAAATATTTCATATTTGTATCTTACCATTTAATCGATTTCTGCAAAACTATCAACAGGTGGGTACCAGAGCGACTTTGACAAAATAAAGTAAGATTGAATTAGTTACTGTCTATGTAGAATGCCCTTGGAAACAGTATAAATATCCCCAAGAGATTAAATTAGTTAAATAAAACAAAACACTGGAAAAACTGTGCATTTAATATAAATCCACAGGCTTCCAGCTGATTGCTCAGGTGTTCTTGGATTAAACAGGAAGACTTCTCCCCCTCCTCTCATTCAGCCTTATTCCAGTTGAGTCTGAAACATTCCATCAGTCTTCAACTATTGCTAACATTTTCCTCAAAATTATCTAAGTGCTGATCTGCACAGCAACAAGAAAACTGCTCTGATCCAGTGTACAAGGTGACATTAAGTATGTCAGCTTGAAAAACTACTGATTGCACTTCCAAATCCTATCCTGCCAGGTTCTGTCTACATAAGAAGTGGCAGGGTAGGAAAAGAAGAAGTGGTAGAAATGCAAAGGTAGATTGGGAAAGAGCCGATCTACTATTCTTCTACTATTAACTATTATTCTTCTCATCCTTCCTAGTACCTATCTCTTCCCACTTATGACTACAACCATGTTGCTTGTATCTTTCAATTTATATTGTTTTTATTTGTTTCCTAGTACGATTTGATAGCTTATTAATAACCTTGACTATCACTAAGTGTTGTATCTTTTTATTCTTGACGAATGTATTTTATTCTCCTTATGTACACTGAGAGCATATACACCTAAGACAAATTCCTTCTGTGTCCAATCACACTTGGCCAATAAAGAATTCTATTCTATTCTATTAGATTTCCATCCAATGGTCAGTCTATTGGATTGGAAGTAGCTGTGAAAGAGCCATTCTCCAGATCGGTTGCGGGAGAGTCCAAAGCATGGGTTGACCCTTCCTGAACAGACTGAGTCGACAGATTTTTCTAGCCACGCCCTTCCTGTTCCTCTTTCTCCCAGTTATTCGACTCAGTCCTTGCAGAGCGTACGTGTTTAGTCGACAAGGGAAGTTTGGACTCTCCATGTGAGACTCAAGGCCTTTATTCATTTCTTTTTTACTTTGAATTGCCTAGCAAGCGGAGGGGGGTAGAAAGGCAGCGTTCATGCTGCTGCGATCTCAGGCAGTCATCGGCTCCCGATCGCCTGAAAGCATCTAAGGGCTCGGCCGTCCTGTAAATACCCCCAGGAGCGGTGCGGGCTACCCCAGACCTTCTATTCCAATAGGTGCATATCGGGTCCCAAGTTGCCCAGTGCAGCCAGCTTGCTTCTCCAATTACCCCGCAGAAGGTGCAAGCTACCCCAGATCTACTGGGAAGGCCATCACAGTTGATTTAAGTTCGTGAAGGATCGAGCCTTGGCTGGCTAACCCGGGTTCGTCCCAGCACTGCCGCCTGAACCACGGACGTCGGGAGAAGCCGCCAGCGTGTGCGCAGGCTAACCCAGATTTTCCTGGCACTGCCACCCCTGCTTTAATCGCCTTGTCTCTCTCTCTCTCTAAGCCCAAGCATCTGCCTGACTAACAGGCTCAATATGGCAGATAGGGAATCTCCAGAGCAGGGGGATCGCTCCCCTGTGCTTCCTGGAACATCGACTGGGTCCCCAACAGCTGGCAAAGCCTCACCTACTAAAAGGGGCAAATGTTCCTCTTCTAAGAAGACCTCTAAGGCTTCAGAAAGAGATGCAGAGAGAAGGCAAAGAGCTCTTGAAAAACGCATCGCTATGGCTGAGAAAAGGCAAGCTGAATTGGAAGGGGGGTTGGTTTCCTCCCCCGCACTTCCTGCAGTCTCCCGCCCTTTTTCTGCTGAACAGCTGGTTGATACCAATGCTGCAGCTTTGCAAACCTGGCCTCCAGAGGGTATGGAAGAGCTGTCTCCACAGTTGTCCTTGCAAGGCAACAGAGAGCAGGATTATGATCCCTTTGCATGCATAGCTCCCAGTAGCTGGCAACAGGATCCTGTGGCTAGAAGCCAGACCCCTGAGGCCACATTCACGCCCACTGCAGCTGGATTGCACCCACGGGAAGACCAGGCAGGCAAGTTGCTTGGAAATATTAAGAAAATAATTTCAAGGGCTATATCTCAAGGTATTGCTGCGGGCCTGCAGCAAAGTTACCAGCCCAGATCCAGAGCTTCATAGGGTTTCTCTGGCTCTGTTCGCCTGAATCAGGGTCAGGCTGATTTTCCAATCACACAGCCACCCCAATCTCCCTGCCACTCCCTGGAGAGTGAGGGCTCCCTGGTAGGGGATGGAAGCCAAGGTTATCGGAGGATGAAGGGTTAATCCCCGACCCTCCAGCATTTACTGGATTATTCCCTCCGGCCATGTTCAAATCTCTATTACACAAAGTCAAGGTGAGTACGCACTTAGGAGGGGGATCTACCCAGGCTGAAGTGCCTCTGAGCGATCAGGACCAGAGTGATAGATTTTTCACTGAAGCTAAGGTGGAACAGGAAGAAATACCAGTCCTTCAGCTGTTCATGGAGCAATGGGACCGGCCAGGCTCCTTTCCTACCCCTAGTGGGAATGACAGGCGATTTTACCACCTGGGGCCAAATCTCTTGGAGGCTCTCCTCTTACCAGAGGTAGATGGTCCAGTTGCAGCCCTGGCTTCTTCATCTGCAATCCTATCAGGAGATATTGCAGACAATTTGAAAGCCGAGGACAAGAGGGCAGAGTTGAATATGCGAAGGACCCATCAGGCGGCAGCCTGGGCTATTAAAGCGGCCTCAGCTGCCTCGTTCTTTAAACAACCGCCCTCATTTGGCTATGCCAGATGCAGGCAAGAGTGCCACAACAGGAGGCTAGGCTACACCAGGATATTAACAAACTGGTAGCTGCCATTCAATTTTCTGCAGATGCCACCTTGAATGCGGTGAGGTTTGCCTCCAGGGCCCTTTCGTCCGCAGTGACATTCAGACGCATGCTATGGCTTCGCCACTGGCAAGCCAATGTAAAATCCAAGTGGAAGTTGGCCTCCACCCCTTATACAGGTAATAAACTGTTTGGGGAGGCCCTTGACCCAATACTGGTGGAGAACAAGGACAAAAGGAAGGTATTACCATCCCTGTCCAGGAGAGCAGACCGATGGTCCTCTCATTTTTGCAGGCCCAATTTTCGCAGTTATGAACAGGATTTTCCACAACAGAGATATTTTCCCCAGAGGCCCAACTGTCAGTTGGATAGGTCTGGGTTTCGTGACAAGCACAGACAGCAGTTCCAGGGTAAACGCCCATTTCGGGGGTCGGGAGGGCGACCCTTCCGTAGGACTAAGTGACAGTCAAGCCAGTCCTCCCATCGGGGGCCAGCTGGCCCAGTTCGCGGACCAGTGGGAGGCGACCACCACGGACTATTGGGTCCGCAGCATGGTCAGATCAGGTCTAGCGCTGGAATTCCTATCCCCCCCCTTGGTACTTCATTCACTGCCCGATCTCCACGAATCAAATGAGGAGACCTCATGGAGACGGCCATCCAGCACCTGCTGGACATTCAGGCCATAGAGGCAGTACCCCAGGACCAAAGGACACAGGGCTATTACTCCACCCTGTTCGTGGTTCTGAAGAGCTCGGGGGATGGTGAGCTATTTTGAATTTTAAAAAACTGAACGAATTTGTGATTTACAAATGCTTCAAAATGAGCTCTCTCCAGTCCATACTGGAGGGCATAAGAGAAGGCGATTTTCTCGCCTCATTAGACTTGATGGAGGCTTATCTTCACATTCCAATCTTACCGGACCATTGGCAGTTCCTAAGGTTCTGCTACGCAGGAAAGCATTTTCAATACAGGGTGTTGCCCTTCGGCCTGGCGTCGGTGCCCAGAGCCTTTACAAAGGTGCTGGCAGCACTTGCAGCTCACCTGAGGGCCATGCCAATTCGTATACAGTGTTATTTAGATGACGTGCTCATCCAAGCCAGCTCACCAGAGAGGACAGAGGAGGACCTTCGGATGTCCATCTGGGTCCTACAGGAGCACGGCTTCTCACTGAATGTAGAGAAAAGCCACCTGAGCCCTACCATGTTGCACCTGAGAGCAGTGATCGACACCAGGCTATGTCAGGTTTTTCTGTCACAGGATCATCAAAACAGTATAGTGGAGCTGGTGAACCGAATAAGGGGGGAAAGCTACATTTCAGTAACCTCCTGTCCCAACTGTTAGGGAAGATGATATCATACATATCTATCGTCCCCTGGGCTCGGCTTCACGCAAGGCCACTACAGTGGTTCCTGTTGCCATTCCAACGCCTGGGCGCCAGCAACTCAGAGACACAAGTGCAAGTCACCCCAGCAGTCCTAACATCCTTCCGGTGGTGGATGTCGTCGGCCCTCACCAAGGGCTGCACCTTCAAAGAGGTCAGTCATCTCACAGTCACATCAGATGCCAGCCTCTTCAGCTGGGGTGCTCATTTTCAGACACACATGGTCCAGGGCCGATGGTCCCAGAGAGACTTGCTCAACATCAATTGGCTGGAACTCCGGACAATCCATCTGGCCCTTCGACAGTTTCAGCCACTGATACAGGGTCAACATGTGTTGATTCTCACAGACAATGTGGCCGCCAAAGCCCACATCAACTGACAAGTCCCCACCCATTCCAGGGCCCTCATGGATGAGGCACACCGTTCAGGTCTTTGGGCGGAAAAGCACCTCAGCTCCCTCAGGGCGGAGCACATCTCGGGGGCTTCAAACAGACAGGCGGACAGGCTAAGCCGGGCCATGATAGACAATTCCGAATGGCAGTTACATCCAGAGCTGTTCAGGGAACTGTCCGAGAGGTTCGGTCGCCTGGTAGTAAACCTGTTCGCCTCCCCGAGGAACGCCCAATTACCAAGGTTTTTCACCAGGTTTGTGTCACCAGGGGCGGAAGGGACCAACGCTCTCAACAGCCCGTGGCCGGACGGACTGCTGTACGCCTTTCCCTCTCTAACAGTTACTACGAGTGAGCTTTTTCACTCATTATATATCAGAGTTTACAACTGAATGCTGTCACCATAAAGTGAGGCATCCACTTAGACATCTTTTTAGGGGATTTACTTCACTTCCACCTTTAGTTCATTTCAGTGCAAAAAAATAGGTACATATTATCCAGTTCAGGTGCCAAGCATTTTTTTATGATCTTGAAAATTGTGGCTTAATTCAGAGGAACAGTGATTTCTTTCCATTTCAAACAGCAGCACTTTATACCTTCTTCAAGCATAAAAGTTGCATATGGATTTTTGAATTTAAAAAAAAGCAAAAACTGAGGGAACAAAATTGCAATATTGGCATGTTTGCTTCATGTACAGTGATTAATATCTCTAATATCAACTTTAGGCTTAGACAGAGTGTTTGTATATGTAGTTTTGTTATAACTGGGTATCTGTGGCAACCAATTTGTCTTGCCTGGCTAAGCCCTGTAAAGTTCATCTTAATGTTCTGCTAGCTGAAATAATATTTAAAAAGAAAGAATGTAATGGACATTTCAACTTTATGAGTAAGCTACTGCTGACTCAGTTGTATTAATTATCAAAAAAGCATAAAGTACTTTTTATACTTGTTATTCTATATTCCCATGTTGCATGAAACACATCAAGCTTTAACCATATTTCTCATAGGAAGGCTAAGTATTAGCGGTAAAACACAATACTAGATTTTTACTTGATTATAAGTAATCAGTGTCTGTACCTACGATATAATATTGTTGCAGAATGACAGATATGATTTTAAAACTGCTGTTTTTAAAACAAAAACCTAGAATATATCACAAATAATGTAGTTGTAATAGGGAATAACACAAAAGAGTCTCTAGATATTTGTCTAGAGAAAGAAGTAATTATTTGTACAAAGACTCATAGGTCAAGTTCTTGGTGTTCTCTGAACTTGTTTCTCTTCTTGTGGGTAATTCATTACCAGTGTAGGTTACATCATCAGTGCATGGGAGAATATAATGTGCTGGTTATTTTATATATAGTGGTTTGCCCTACCAATCTTGATTGGGCTATTGTTTCTTCCTGAAAGAAACAATGCTCTAATTAAGGTTGATAAGACAATTCTGTGGCAAAGATTATTTAGCTACCACATTCACATCCTTTACATACAAAATCTTACTGCTCTGGGGAACTAAGGAAAAACTATAGATGTATAAAATGGGGGGGAAAAAAACCTTGCCATTTAAAATCAGTTGTTTTAAATACAGAAAGAAAGGGGTAAATAGAAAGTGTCACTCAATAGGAACTATCTTCTTCCTTGCTTAATGATTTTCCCTAAATATAAACTGAATATTTCTATCCTTAGACTAAAATGACAACACAGCTTTTAAAGTTTAAAATAATAGTCACCCTTAAAAAGTAGGAAAACAATAACAAAGAGCTGATGTAAATAATTGGCATTAAGATTCAACTCAATATTACTTTATTATGAAAGTAAGATATGTAGAAACCAGTTCCATCAATCTTTTGCTGTTGATACATCTACACTAATGAATTGTCTACATCACATTTATTTTCTTGGTAAACATAAAAAAAATCCTTCAGAAGTGTTACATTTTTATTCAAGCACAGAAGTTTGTTCTTAGTATTTGGGAAGAAAGAGGGAAAGGGTTTTTTATTTTATTCAATTTCTAAGAATAAGTATATAGATAACCATAACTTTATATGTCTACAAAAGATGTGGTTATCAAATACATAACCAGCCTACTTGCAGACAAATGAACTTTCAATCACACATTATAGCAATACTATATTTAATCTCATGCTGATACTGTATTTAATTGGGTCAAAGTTATTTTAGTTTAGTTTATATATGTTTCTCTGTATTTTATAAACATTGGGAGACTATCAGAAGACTTCAGTTGTCAAGCAAAATATGAATGTTCTAATCTATTTTAATTTTCTAATTGTTATTAACTACATTATTATTTAAGAATAATATAAAAATTAGTAAAAAAATACATATATTCTATCCTAAAGTAATTGCAGTATAAGCAGTCCTCCCCTTCTTGTTCCCAATGAACACACATAACTGCAGTTTGCAGACTGACTTATATTCCAAGAGCAGGCACAGTACTCTACAAAAGAAAGCACACATTTCCACATATTTATTTATTCTAGAGTGGTCATATGTCCTACCTGACCATCAAATGTTTGAAAAACTGAGCAGTCTGAGTCCATTTTATTAAAGATAAGTACTACAGAATAGGTGCAAAGCAGTGGTGGGTTGCTGCCGATTCGGACCGGCTCGAGAGAACCGTTAACGGAAATTTGGCGAGGTTCCCCAAACCGGTAGTGATCTCTGGCTGGCCACCCCCCGAACCAGTCCCCAGTCGCGTCTCTTAGCCGTTGCGTACAGGGAAAAATCTTGCAAAGTAAAAACTTCTCGTGAGTGCGAGGCAATTAACAACTTCTCGCCCTGCACGCAATGGCTGAGAGACATGATGGAGCTGCCAGTCTCCGGTAAGATACATGTCTCGCAGTGGGGCGCAATTTGGGGGTGGCAGATGGGGCGGGAGGGCCGTGAGACGCGCATTTTACTGGAGACTGGCAGTTCCGGGTCGTCTCTCAGCCGTTGTGTGCAGGGAAAAACCTTACAAAGTAAAAAACTTCTCGTGAGTGCAAGGCAATTAACAACTTCTCGCCCTGCACGCAACG
Source organism: Thermophis baileyi (assembly GCA_003457575.1). Classification (NCBI taxonomy): domain Eukaryota; kingdom Metazoa; phylum Chordata; class Lepidosauria; order Squamata; family Dipsadidae; genus Thermophis; species Thermophis baileyi. The sequence continues at coordinate 1,813,077 of QLTV01002109.1, read as the reverse complement.
GCTGAGAGATGCGATGGAGCTGCCAGTCTCTGGTAAGATGCACGTCTTGCAGTGGGGCACAATTTGGGGATGGCAGATGGGGCAGGGGATGGGGCGGGGCCACTAAAGGAGCGGAAATTTTCCTACCTTTTCCTGTGGGCGTGGCTTGGTGGGGAGTCATGTGAGTGGGCGTGAGTGATGTCGTTGGCCACGCCCACTCAGTCACATGGCCATCAAACCACACCCACAAAATAAGCCACGCCCACAGAACTGGTAGTAAAAAAAATTAGAACCCACCCCTGATGCAAAGGCATTAGGTAGCCAAGCAACCAGGACACCTGTCCAACAAAAGGAATCACATGCAAAAATAATCTACTCCCAATCTTGCTCAGAAATTTAAACCTCCTTTTTGGCACTGGTTTTCTTCAGCATTCAAATATAGCTTGGAATATAGCTACATCTTGGGAAAAAGTTTTCATGAAAACTATCATTTCTGAGGAGGTGTATATAAAAAATAGCACATGAATTTCTTTACTAAAGTTGTTTATAACCAAAAAAAATCAATTGAAATCGGCTTTTGTAAATTGATTTCTCTTCTTCAATAGCTCAGCCCTGGAAAACTGACGGACACTCCAAAGATGACAAAAAATCTTCCATTATCTGTCACTCTCCAGAACATCCAGATCTCTTCTTTTTTTCAGAATTGTAAAATATTTTTCACAGATAAAATTTCACCTATAGCTTCTGATTTCAGTGAAGGTATAGACTTATTTTCAAAATCTGCGTTTGAATCTGACACTTCCAATCAGGATATGGTAAGCTAGACATCCCTTAAGGAGTAGGGATGATGGAGATTGGCAGCCAACAGTAGATTCTGGCTGGCAAAATCTTTGGAGAAAGGTGAGATTGCCCAACTTTACTTTGAACAAGTAGTTCTTGTAAGTGGGCTGTAGGAACCATGGTTTTTGAGGTTGGCTAGAAGTCAAGCAGCTGAGAATCAAGGGATTCCCACTAAGCTCACAGTTGTATGTAGACTACATGGCCTTAAAGCTCAACCGAGCCCATTTCTTAATAACTTTTGGAATGACCATTTTTACTGCTCTTGAACTTTTGGAAGTTTTATGGCATTCACTAGATAAGTTTCCTTCAATCCTTAACAAAAGAAGTTTTATGTACGAGTTTAAGGACTTACAAAAATTATTTTGGGAGGAAATAAACAGCAAAAAGTGATTAGAGTGATATTCTGAGAAAAAATAGAAATGTTAATAAAGTATAGCAATCAGGAATCAAGCTCATATAGAGGGAGAATCTATCTTTTAAATAAATATTATTGCAGTTTAAAATTGCATTGCACAATATTCTATGTTTCTGACCTTGTTTCCACAAGTAGCAAAGTATTAGAAACTTATGTTTATTTCTTACCATATTAGTAAAATAGTTTCAAATTATGATTCCAAATCAATTGAAAGAGCTCAAAGACAAAAAATTGGATATATTATTAGATATAGTGGAACCACCGGATGAAGGGAGGCGCCTTTAGGAGTGAGTAAAGAGACATTCCAGTTTAGAGTTTGGTCAGGGGAGGAAATATCTGAGGTCAAACCCTTTTGTCTATATCTGCCTTTTCCCAAGGGAAAGCAGAGAGTCAGGCAACATTCCCCAGCCAATTAGACCTGGAGCATGCCCATCCTGCCAGATGGGACTGGACAGGTATAAACATCTGGGAAAAGATGGCCCCTCAGGTAACCTGCTCCAGGTTTGTATAATGTAACTGAGGAAATCAAGAATCCTCTGGGGTAAACATTAAGCATTTTGTGCAGAGTCCGAGTAACAAATTTTAATTTTTTCAATTTTGTTCATACAGATATCATTCCAGGAGAGGTTTCTGTATGGGTAAATTAAAATCAGTCAACATATGTTCTAGTATTTGTTTCCTATGTGGGGAAAGCCAGGGAGATGGTCTGGAATGAACGCTGGTTCCTACCTGATACGTTCCTTTTCGGTCCTTGGTAGGAGTAGTCACGTGTGGGTTAATCTTCCATCTGCCTGGAGACTGAGATTGTTTCAATTTTGGCTGGCCACTCCCCTTCGCTCGCCTGAGAAGTCCAGTTTTTGCAACGAAGAAGGCCAAGGAAAGTACCTGAAAAAGTCACCACCCCGGAACTGGGTCCAGACCTGTACAACGGGCAGGAGTGACTACTCCTACCAAGGACCGAAAAGGAACGTATCAGGTAGGAACCAACGTTCATTTTCCGGTCCACATGGTAGGAGTAGTCACGTGTGGGACATACCCAAGCTAGGTCCCCAGGGGGTGGGGAACTGAAGGGCCCATAGTGGCAGGGGTGGCAACTACACTTTGCAGGACCCTCCGTCCGAAGGACGCTTCAGCCGAAGCATATTGATCGATCTTATAATGGCGAACGAAGGGCGAAGGAGAAGACCAGGTGGCAGCCCTACAAATGTCCAAAATCGAGGCATGGGTGGACCAGGCAGCTGAGGTGGCAGCGCTCCTAGTGGAATGGGCTGTAACGTGACCGGGAAGCGAAACAGCCCGCAGATTATAAGCGGTCGTAATGCAAGCCTTCAGCCAGCGGCCTATGGTGGCGGACGACACCTTCCTCCCCAAGGAGGATGGCAGGAAGGAAACAAAAAGCGCCTCTGACCGCCTGAAAGGTTTGGTGCGTTTGATGTACCTGCGGAGGGCCCTCCTAACATCCAAGGTATGCCAACATCTCTCCCGGGGGTGCGAAGCCCCGGGACAGAAGTCTGGCAAAATAACTTCCTGGGCCCGGTGGAACCAGGAGTTGACCTTGGGCAGAAAGGAGGGGTCCAATCGCAGGACGACCCTGTCCTGATGAAAGATGCAGAGGTCTTCCCGCACAGACAGGGCAGCCAATTCCGAAATACGACTGGCG
>QLTV01002109.1:1776698-1806499 GCA_003457575.1 Thermophis baileyi | reverse complement strand
AGAGGAGTGGTTTGAAGAGAGGGAGGCGGAAGAGGCCAGTAAAGGCTGGCTTGTCCTGGGTGACAGCCTCATCATCAGAGAACTCTTGCTCGTCAGCCACTCCTTCTTCCTCCTCCTCCCCCCGTACGGATCCCTCACTTTGACATGAGCGATGAGAGGGAGGTGTGGCGGCTGTCTGAACTAGATGTCTAGACCCCGGGGAGGACCCTTGATGAGGCTGGGATTGAAGACTGGCCTGGTGGGAAAAACCCGAGGCTAGGCCCTGTGACACTGCCTGGACAATAATCTCCTTAAGATCCTGGAGCAAAATGGGCCCCTGGTCTTCCCCCGAGCGGAGCCCCGCTGAGGTAGGGGTGAACATGGCCTCGGGGGGGGGACCCCCCAAAGAGCCAGTAGGCTGCATGGCCGCTCCAGATCTGCAGGCTAAGGGGAGAAAATGCTCCTCACTATAAGGCGGGTTAGAAGGTACCGACTCCTGAGGTCCCTCAGGAAGCCAGCCCAAATGCCTCTCCCCAAAAGATTGGGGTGAGAGTTCCGGAAGAGGGGAATCCTCCACCTCCTCAGAAGCCGCCGCCTCAGAAGGAGGAAGAGAGGGCTCTGGACCTTTAGAAGCTTTAGCGAACTGACGCTCTAGGGCCTTGTGGCGCCGGTCAGCATCCTTATCCGAAGATGATGATGGTTTAGAGGCCTTGGTCTTGCCAGGTTCCCTTTTTGGGGCGGATTTAGAACCTTTGGGCGCCTTGGACCTGGTCCCCATTATCTCAGCAGCTGCCTGTAATTCTGCCATGGTAAGTGCTGATCAGGCTCAGAAGAAACTGGTGGGAGGCACCCAGTGGTGGAGAATCCCACAGTAGGGGAAATTCACCCTTGAAAGGCCTGAAAGGAAAAAAGGCATCACAATATGAGTGGCAGTATTCGAGCTTCTAACAACCCCCCCTTCCAGGGGTAGAGTCCGGCTGAAACCCCAGTTTTCCAGGCGGTATAAACACTCCATGGGGCAAGACCACTTAAAAACCCCTGTCCAGGCCATAAGATAGCCAGAAGGCATGATCCGGATTCGTAGCCAGGAAAAAAATGGCGACCGGAGCAGTGGGGACAAAATGGTGGCCGCCGGAGCGATGACAAAATGGCGGCCGCGCCACGCAGTTCACCATGCGGCCAGAGAAAATGGAGGCCGGACCATGCGGCTGGAGAAGGACCGCCCACTAGGCGAATGGCCTCAGTGTCGGGGCCGCAAAATCAGGGAGCTTCCCCCACGCTCTAGCGCCAGATCAAGCCGAGCCTGCTTGGAGACAGCGATGCAGGTATCGGCAAACCTCACAGCTGATCGGGGGAAGGCTGCACGCCCACGCGCACCGAGAGGAGAGTTGGAAGCTTCCGAGGCTTCGGAGGTTCCCAAAAGAGGGAGAGCCCCCGGAATCAGGCCGAAATTTAACGAGGGGTGGCGGTCGCCCCAGCGGACCGGGAAGGACCTGCACAGCGCCCACGGCCCGCGGAGCAGAAGCACGAGCTGGCACGTCGGGATCCCAAGCGGGAAGAACACGGAAAGCCCTAACGGCAGGAGAAACCCCCGTTGGAGCCGCCGCTGCGAAAAAACAGGACGGCTCTTTACTCACCGGACCTGGTGGTCTAGGAGGAGTAGGAGAAATAAACGGGGCAGTCCTGCCCAAAAGAAAAAACGCTTGCTGCCCCGCTGAAAAAGGAACAAAAGGAAAAACTTCAATCTGCTTGGAGCTCTTGAGAAAACGTCTCCTTGGCTGACTGAGATTGTAAAAACTGGACTTCTCAGGCGAGCGAAGGGGAGTGGCCAGCCAAAATTGAAACAATCTCAGTCTCCAGGCAGATGGAAGATTAACCCACACGTGACTACTCCTACCATGTGGACTGGAAAAGGGAATATTCTGAAGCCATTACAAACACAATGGTAAAAGCTTAAACCTTGGAAGATACTAAGAAACTTAGGTTGACTTCTGGGCTCATTGAATAGCTGTCATCACACATGTATTTCTCCTTTCATAGATTCTGGGCCATTCCAAACGTTCCAGAGTTAAGTCAGAAAATGGGAGCCTGTGACTGTTACTAGGTACTGATGCCTAGTTTGGTTTGGTTTGTGCCTTCAAAGACGTTTTTGACTGCTGGTGATTACCTGAACTAGTCCCTGCAGTTTTCTGGGCAAGATTTTTTTCAAAGTGGTTTGTGATTGCCTGCTTCCTAGGACTGAGAGTGACCAGTTTTTAACAATGATGAACAAAATTACATAAAACACATTAAAATATCTTGCATTATTACCTTGGCTATTCAATACTCAAATTTTTTTTAAGTATTTCTCAGAATAAAAATAGCTTTAAAAATTTATTATTTATATAAGTGACTAGCAAGCAAAACAAACATTTCTATTCCCAAAAGATTGAGGTGGTAAGGTAATGGCTTAGGAGAAATATCAACATTTTTCTTAGCAAATAGAGAAATGTGGTGATTCTATACAATCTCTCCCTTTACTTTTTTTAAATATATCTTTATTTCATTCAAAAAAGTTAAAATACAAATCACCAAAACAAAATTTTTAAAGAAACAAAGAAAAAACACAAAACAAACAAGACATTAAAAAGTCCAGATCAAATTGTTTCCCAGTTAAGTGTGATAAATCCATTCCCCTATCTTCTTAAATCCACATAAAGAAGGCCAATTTATCACTTATCCGCTGTCAGTTTTCTGCTGTTATATAAGAATGCAGGCTTTAACTTCAGGGAGGCGTATGGAGTCGACTCAGTTGTAAGTCTGTAAGGTCCACCGAATCTGCTGCTTTCAAATCAGATTCCTTTTGTGGGTTTAATTTATACAGTTACTTGCCTCTGAATATTTTCCACAGTCTTTATCAATTCATCAAACTTTAAAAAAAAAGTTTTCAGCTAGGAATTACATGTTACCAAACATTGTCTTTTCTGAGACTCATTCCCTTGCCTCTAATCTGATATGTTATTGTTCTATGTAAGAGAGTTCTTCAAAACAGAATAAGAAAATAGACAGAGAAACAGGGAATATACCGTATTTTTCGGATACGGATGCAGTTTCCACAGGGAACTGCAGTCTTTCCTCCTTCCGGGTGGGCCCATAGTAGCAAAATCAGCAGATTGTCAACAGGAGAGAAAAATCTTCCTACCGGTCAGCAGTCATCTTGGGGAACCAAATCACAATCTCTCCTTTTGCAATGAGAGAGTTTGTATGGAAGGGTTTTTTTCCTTAATCTATCAACTATGTTAATTATTTCCAATATATAAGATTACTTATGTTTATTGCCTTACATTTTAAATTCTAATATTTTCCTGCAATACAATTACTGTATGGACCATATATATTTTTATACTTGTACCACACACTCAAATTCAGTTTAAACAATGATCTGGAACTCAAGATCTAATACTGACTGGATTCACATAACTTGTGGTGCTATAAGAGGGCTGTTAAAATATTCACTGACCCCTCGCATCCTGGACATAAATTGTTTCAACTCCTACCCTCAAAACGACGCTATAGAGCACTGCACACCAAGACAACTAGACACAAGAACAGTTTTTTTCCTGAACGCCATCACTCTGCTAAACAAATAATTCCCTCACCACTGTCAAACTATTCACCAAGGCTGCATTACTATTGCTATTAGTCTTCTCATCGTTCCTATCACCCATCTCCTCCCACTTATGACTGTATGACTGTAACTTGTTGCTTGTATCCTTACGATTTATATTAATATTGATTGTTTCCTGATTGCTTATTTGTACCCTATGACAATCATTAAGTGTTGTACCTCATGATTCTTGACAAATGTATCCTTTCTTTTATGTACACTGAGAGCATATGCACCAAAGACAAATTCCTTGTATGTCTGATCACACTTGGCCAATAAAAAATTCTATTCTATTCTATTCTATTCTATTCTATTCTATTCTATTCTAATTCTAATTCTAATTCTAATTCTAATTCTATTCTATTCTGATTTATTGTATAATCCAGTATTGGCTAGTTTCATACAATGTACTAAACCATAAATGTGTTTGATGTATTCCAATGTCTAGATTTGCCTAAAATTAATCAAACTATTTGCCAAAACCAATCAAATTATATTATAATTTGACTCAGTGCAGTGTATGAACAGGTTCTCTGAATCACTACTTCAGTGAATTACAGGAAAGTGTTTTAAGTAAGGTTGTTGTCTTGTATTTATTGTTTCCTTATAATTTCTACTATAACCCATAAAAGGATAACTAACAGGCACCTTATAAAGCTGCATTGTTTCAAATTTCTCTAGAAAAACCCAATTGCTACACTCTTCTTGGAAAATGCACTCAAGTTACCATTGTAATTCTGTTCCCAGGCCTGAGGAGAGGGGGGGTGCAGCCGGTACATTGTTCCCGGGCCCATGGAGCTCAAAGGGGCCCCATGAAGGGGAATTTTTTTAAAAAAAATTTACAAAACCAATTTTTTAAAAAGAAAACAGTTTCTTCGTTTATGAATATATTTTATATTTCATTTCAGTTTATGAATATATTTTATATTTTATTTCAGTTTATGAATGGTTATGAAATGTCATCTCAAAAATCTGGAGCTCAAACACGCAAGGAAAAACAGAAACGTGATGAGATTAATAAAAAGAGGTGACAAACACTTTTTCAATTTGGTGTTAAATGCAGCGGTGGCGCTCTCGTGCACATGGCCCGGCCAGGGTGGGTGGGGCGCCTCTCCCGAGCATGCGTGCGCATGTGCCCTCCTCGGTCTCCTGCATGGGAAACTCGGGGGGAGGCTGCGCGGCCTTTCCCGCTCGCCTCACACACGCCACTCGGAGAGCCAGAGCCCCAACCGGACAGAAAAGTCGCCGCCGCCGAGGCTGAGGAGAAGGAGGAGGAAAAAAGCAGCGGGGGCCCAGATTAGTCTTGTTCCAGCACTTAATAATCCTCTCGGGGGCCCTGTCTGTTCCTGAAGCCTGACAATTTATTGGATGTTCCTTTGTTTTATATAAAGGCCTAATATACAATCAAGAATACTGTTGTTACAATTAATCTTCCTAAAATAACAGATCATTTTATTAGTAGCAATGGCACAGTGAGGATTCAGCTTTATTCACAATTATGAGATTTTAGGCAAACATGGTATAAAAAAAAATCATATGGTAAATTTCGTCATGGATGTTGTTTTGTCAAAGCTGTGTCAAATTAAGTGCAGAATACTTACTAACGGGTGAAAGCTATACTACCAACTTTTCCTTGAACCCTCCAACTTTGACCTGCCCCTTAACTCTACAGTGCTTATGACAGCTGCTTTACAAACCCCAATGTCTTATCTTCCTTTTTGTCAGTTCAGCAAGGGTATCATTTTTGTGATTTTTATGGTACATGAGACGTAAAAGGAAGGACACAAAAGGAACACAACAATCAATTAGAGATTAGAACAAAAAGAACCATACTAAACAATATTCTAGTACCGCTTTACAAAGTCTCAGTAAGACCACACTTGGAATAATGTGTCCAGTTCTGGTCAACACAATATAAAAAAGATGTTGAGACTCAGAAAAGAGTGCAAAGAAGAGCAACAAAAATGATTAGGGGACTGGAGCTAAAACATATGAAGAACGGTTACAGGGATTGGGTATGTTTAGTCTAATGAAAAGAAGGACTAGGGGAGACATGATAGCAGTGTTCCAATATATGAAGGACTCCTACAAAGATGTGGGGGTCAAACTATTTTCCAAAGCACCAAAAGGCAAGACGAGAAACAATGATTGGAAACTAACCAAGGAAGGAAGCAATCTAGAACTAAGGAAAAATTTCCTAACAGTGAGAGCAATCAACAAATGGAACAGATTGCCTTCAGAAGTTGTGGGTGCTCCAATCCTAGAGGCTTTCAAAAAGGACTGGACAACCATTTATCTGAAACGGTATAGGGCAGTGATGGCAAACCTTTTCAGCACCAAGTGCCCAAACCGGAATGTGTGTGCACGTGCCTGCGTGCACCAGAAACCCGAAAATCAGCTGGACAGTGCACATGCGAGCGCCGGCCAGCTGGCCTTCGGGTTTCTGGCGCTCCGGCGTACGTGAAGACCACCTGGCCGGTGCACATGCACACGCCAGAAGCCTAAAGAGCAGCTGGCGACAGCACGTGTGCCCACAGAGGGCTCTGCGTGCCACCTCTGGCACGCGTGCCATAGGTTCGCCATCACGGGTATAGGGTCTGCAGCTCAAGCAGGGGATTGGACTAGAACGCTGCCAAGGTCCCTTCCAACTCTATTCTATTTTCTATATTCAGTATCAATGAAGGTTCAAACTTTTTGGCCACGTATGATGCAGTTTAAAAAAAAAACCTTTTAAACATACTATATGAAGCTATTTTTTCAAAGACTGTACAGTACCTCCCTAAAACATGCCTTCAGTAAAGTCACATGAAGCCATAATCATTCAACTAACTGCAGAGCATATTCAACAGATAAATATATTCCAAGATGCTTCTGTACAGAGCAAGAGTAAGGGCCAAAGAAAATGATGTGGCCAGAGCCAATATTTAGCTGGCTATGCCTCTCAAACAAGTAGTTTAAGAAAACCTGGTAGAGAATAAATTATAATTCAGATGTACAGTATATTGATTACATTTATTTTTCATCACAATTAAGCATAAGTTGAAAAGTATTAAGAATTTGATTCTTCTCCAACACATATACTGTCCATCTCCCAAAACATGTCTATATAACAGATTAAATTGTATAATGATTGCCCTATTATTCTTTGAATCAAATAGAATTAGAATGTTCCACAGATCAATTTATCATACAACATAGGTTCCTTAGCTAAGATGCAAGATACAACCTCTTTCTAAATGATAAAACTGTAATTTTGCCGAGGTGGCGCAGTGGTTAGAGTGCAGCACTGTAGGCTACTTCAGCTGACTGCTAGCTGCAGTTCGGTGGTTCAAATCTCACCGGCTCAAGGTTGACTCAGCCTTCCATCCTTCCGAGGTGGGTAAAATGAGGACCCAGATTGTTGGGGGCAATATGCTAACTCTGTGAACCGCTTAGAGAGGGCTGTAAAGCACTATGAAGCGGTATATAAGTCTAACTGCTATTGCTAATTCTTCTTTTGTCATTATTTATTTTGTTCTTATAGGAAAGTAGCACTGCTGGCCCCTTTACTTAGCAAGCTGAAAGAGCCTAGTGTGTTTCTTTAATTTTCAAAATACATCATATTTAAGAATCAATGAGGAAACCAAATTATGTTAGCTACTGGATAATGAAGATCATTAATTTTAGCTTGCAAAATATACCAACCATTAAGCAACTGTTCATCCTAAAGGCTTATTAGTGTAATAGTAAAATTACATTCATTAATAGAGGTTGTTACACTGCATCAGCTGCATTTCCGGCCTCCCACCTACATAAGAAGATGCAAACCTGTTCCAACTTCATGATTCAAAATATTCTCTTCTATAAATATAAGAATTTATAAATAAATAAATAAATATAGTACACAATCTATATCTTAGTCAAAAATTAGATCAAAGATGAAAATGGTAGTCCTCAACTTAAAACTAAAATTGAGCCAAAAATTTCCATTGTTAAGTGAGACTATTGTTAAGTAAGTTTTGCCCCATTTTACGACTTTTCTTGCCACAATTGTTAAGTGAATCACTGCAGTTGTTCAGTTAGCAATATGGTTGTTAAGCTAAACTTAAGGAGAAACTTCTCCTTTGACTTTGCTTGTCAGAAGGTCGGAAAAGGTGGTCACTGCAACTGTCATAAATATGAATCAGTTGTCAAACATCTGACTTTTGATCATGTGACCATGAGGATACTACAACAGTCGTAAGTGTGAAAACCGATCATGTCACATTTTTCAATGCCTTTGTAACTTTGAACGGTCACTAAATGAACTATTGTAAGTCAAGGACTTCCTGTATTAGGACCAAGAGAGGTACACTGACATATAGACCCTGATAAAAGTCAACACCAGCCATATGCCTGGGCTTGAACCTTGACTGAAAAAATGAATCCATTTTCTGAAGGATTCTCTGTAACTGAATTGCTTAGATAAAGCCCTAGATCAATGATGGTGAACCTTTTTCTTCTTGCGTGCCAAAAATGGGAGTGTGCACGCGCACTAATGCATGCACGTGCCAGCACACAACCCCCACCCACGTACACCGCACTGCGCATGCGTGCATCCCCACGCATGTGCGCATCCCCGTGCATGCGCCCCCCCATTGGGCCATTTTTAACCCTCCGGAGGCTTCAGGAGGCTTCCCTGAAGCTTCTGGAGTGCGAAAAACGGCCCAACGGGCAAACCGGAAGTCCATTTCCGAACTTCTGGTTTGCCCTTTGGGCCGTTTTTCGTACTCTGGAAGCTTCAGGGAAGCCTTCTGAAGCCTGGGGAGGGCGAAAACGGCCTTCCCCAAGGTCGAAAATCAGCTGGCCAGCGCGGGCATGCGCACTGGAGCTGACATAGGGCAACGCCTCACGTGTCCTCAGATATGGCTCCACGTGCCACCTGTGGCACACATGCTATAGGTTCGCCATCACAGCCCTAGATACTCACTCTACCATGTTCAAATCTCTCAATTCTTTCTTTACTTTTTGAAGGTCTAAGACTGTCAAAACCTCTGAATTGTATATGGGCTTCCACAGGAAGCCAGTAGAAAAAAGGTGCTTAGTTTAACATTACTTGAGTGACAGGTCCACTCGCTCAGTCAGTCATCATAATTGGCAGCCTCTGTTTTATAGCGATTCTGCTTTATTGCATGGATCAAGATCTGGGCTTACCATAAAACCCGAGATGAATGTGAATATGGACTACATAAATGTTGCATGCACAGCCCTGTGTTGAATGCAGGTAGAAGTTAGTGCAAGAATTTTTTACATATCATGGACCCTATTAAGAACATTTATTCTTGAAAAAGGCCATTTCGATGCAAATCCCTCAACTCTAAAAGACGATTCTGGCAACTTGAATTATTTTCATGACAATATTTGATGCACATACCTTAACTACAGTACACAAAGCTGCTTTCCTTAATTAGCAATAGCACTTAGACTTATATACCGCTTCATAGTGCTTTACAGCCCTCTCTAAGCGGTTCACAGAGTCAGCATATTGCCCCCAACAATCTGAGTCCTCATTTTTCCCACCTCGGAAGGATGAGTCAACCTTGAGCCGGTGAGATTTGAACTGCAGAACTGCAGCTAGCAGTCAGCTGAAGTAGCCTGCAGTGCTGCACTCAATATCTGTTTGACTTACATTTCCCATTCTGTAGTCACCATTACCAAGCTTTCTAAATCTAATATTACCAGTCAAGCAAATAATATGGTTTCAATTCAGATATTAAATTTAAAACAGAAAAGGAAAAAAGATAATTCTTAAGAATCTAAGTATTGAAGCCATATTACATTTGGAGTTGTAATATGTTTCATACAAACCGCCCCTCATACTCTGCTACTACTCATTTGTACATTAGAAAGCTATTTTTAGTGGCTGTGGTTTATTAGGCACAGATGGCAAAAGTCAATTCCAATAAGAGTAAAGACATAAGACAAACTAATGATGTACAGCCATATCCACTGAATAACCTATGGCAACTTTAAGAAAGATTATGGATTTACAGAAAGACAGTAAAGGCAAGATGAAAGAGTTATCTGCTTTACCTGAGCTTACAAGGCCAGCCTACAGACTAGCATATTAATACTTTTCTATCTTTGAAATATCCAGCAGTTTAGCTAGCTTCTCTCAGCTAAACACTATCCATGGGTAAATAAAATATCACTAAGTAACATATTTTCTTACTTGCTTTTTAAGTAGTCCAACCTAGAAATTACTCCAAATTATCACTCGGTCTCTTGACACCAAATTAAAATAGTTTAAGAATCGTTAAAACATGGAATTGTTGATAAAGTATTGTATAAGACTCCAAATTATTTATCAAAACTATAACATTTCTAGATAAATACGTGGAATGGGGGGTTGTTTTCAAAAGTACTACTTATTTTACATTTTACAGAATCTCTCCTCTATTTTATCAATTCAGAAACAGCACTACTGCTGAATGAACTGGGAATTTTATATTACACGTCAAAAGCACAAAGCGTTTGGAAAACTCTGCCAAGAAAAGCTGAGTTTTAGTATTTCACAAGTCTGTATCTGCTTGGCAGGCATTGATGGAAAGAGGGCATTCTCCTCCAATTTGTTTCTGAAGAGAAGAAAAGAGTTTATAGATAGACCTACTCTGACAGAAAACAGCAGGCTTGATTACTGCTGCTGTTCATTTTGTCATTTCCAATCATAGAATAAAAAGAGTCATCAATAAGGCTAAAAGAATTTTTGATCTTATGGTTCCTTTTAGAATATACATGATTTCTGTAGCCTGTAGGCAATTACAGGAAAGTGACACAACTGAGAATGTGAGCAGCTACAACTTTAGTTCAGAAGAGAAATAAGTAAGAAGAATGATTACTTTAAAGAATTCTACAAGAATATAATAGAACTGTGACTAGAATTTTAAAAACGGACCTGTCATTCATGAAGCAGTCAAATATTGTGGCATTCTACAATGTGCATGTTAGAATTTGCATGTTACAATAACAGCAAATAATATAGCAAAATCTGTGCTGATGTATGGGTCGTTTTGATTCAAGGAGTCTTGAAATTTCAGGAACATATTTTCATAAACACTGAAATCCATGCGTAGGAAAAGCTACTACTGCCAACACCTACGGTTTTTGGAAAGAATGCAAAAAGTTCTTCTCAATGAAAGTGTGTCCAAAAATATGGATTCAAGGATTTTAAGGAGCAAACTTAGGGGCTTAGGTTTTGCAGTTATTGGAGTACCCTGGGAGCCATAAATGAGATACTGGAGCAGTGCATGTTTTAAAATCCCTACTCGAAACTCAGAGAACCTTCTTCCATCAGATGCCATTTAGAATCATAAAGAAAGCCCTTTTGGGATCTACATTGGAAAAGACAGCTGATAGGGCAGTGATGGCGAACCTTTTCGGCACCGAGTGCCAAAAAGGGAGCGCGCGCGTGCGGCACCAAGTGCCAAAAAGGGAGCACTTCACGCGTGTGTGCGCGCTTCGCTTGCGCACGCACATTCATCTGGGCCACGACCAGGAAGAGGAGCTGCCCAGGGGACATGCGCGTGCAGGAAAATGTACTTTTGGTTTACGGTACGAGCATGCGCACCAGCCAGCAAGTCTTCCGGCAACTGCCGCGCATGCACATGCGCCGATCAGCTGGCCGGCGCGCTTGCTCATGCCGGAAAACGGAAGACCAGCTCTTCCGGTTTCCGGCACTGCCGCATGCACAAAGTCCAGCTGATCATCGTGTGCGCATGCACGTCAGAAACCCGGAAGAGGAATGGGTGATGCCGCGCGTGCCAGGCGACATGGCTCCGCATGCCACTTCGGGCACACGTGCCATAGGTTCGCCATTACGGTGATAGGGGAATATTTCTCCCCAAAATTTCCTCCATTAACCTAGAAACCATTCTAGAGTGGGGGGAAAAGTAACACCCTGAGTTGCATAGTGTACCAGTTTAACAAAAACATTTTCCTTTTACTCAGTCTTGTCCAAAAACACAATTTTACTTGTCTACATACAGTTATATGGAAGAATTTTCCAAAAATCCAAAATTTTAAATGCATTCTCTTCTGTCTCTCCAAGCTGGTGTCTTGTAGATTTTGAAAGTTCAAACCTCATAAGTCTACAGTAAAGCAGCATAAAGAATGGAATAGTATTACTACTTTTGCTTATCATGGCAATGGTGTTTTATTTGTTGACCTGATCAATATACTGGAAGGGAAATCATAAAGTCAACAAGATTTTCTAGCAATGTCTCCTTAGAAAAGCTTCCTTTAAACTTAAAACCACTCTTACAATAATGCAATACTTTTTAAGTTTTTCGGAACAATTGGCAATAGAAGTTTGATACAAAACAAAGTTTGGGGATTTTGGCCAACATAAATATTGGGTTTGTGGGAGTGGAGAGTCATGGGAAAAGTGATAAACATTTTTACAGGCTATTAAGCTTCATAGCTAGCATGGTTCTTTAGAAGAGAGCAGGACCCCAAAGCAATTGTAAAAAATGGTTGATCAGCCATGTGGACATGGTTGGTATCAACTTTACATGGCCCGTCTTTTCCAAACTTTCTATCCCTTACTTGGCAACAACAAATGGGAATTTACTCAGTTTATAAATGAAATGATAAACAATATCTGATTGAGACTATGGAGATGAGATGAGCAGTTAGAAGACTGTTAAAATAGGGAGTACTTGTAATAATGGTGTTAACCATGAAGGAAGATCTGTATGATGAAATTTTATTTCGTCTGCTAGTGGGTTGTAAATTGTCCCTCAAGCATAAAAAAGGCTTTATTAGAAAATTGCTTATTGTTAAAAAAAATTAAGTTGGAAGGAAAAAAGGGGTTAGATGAGCAGGACACTAAAAAAGGGTTCAGAAATAATTGTCCAGGCAGTCTCCAAGAATCAAATCAGGGCTGGGTTCTAACTTACCTCGCCACCGGTTCACTTCCTCCCGTGCCTGTGCCACGCGGGCACGCGGGCTGTGCCACGCGGGCACGCTTCGCGCACGCAGCCACACATGTGCAGTGCCGAAAACTCGGCTTCTGTGAATGCGCAGAAGCAAAACAAGCAAAAAATTTAAAAAAAGCCAAAAACAAGATGGTGGTGCATGCGCAGTGCCGAAAACGGTTGTGCTGTGCGCGCACCCGCAGCAAACAAAAAATAGCTTCTGCACATGCGCAGAAGCAAAATCCAAGATGGCAGTCCACGGACCGGCACCAACAGAACCGGCTCCATGACATCACCACCCGTTTACTACTGGTTCTACAGAACCGGTGCGAACCGGGAGGAACCCACCTCTGAATCAAATATAGTTGAAAGGAAAAAAATGAAGTTCCATGGGATTTTTACTCTAAAGCAGCCATATGTCTAAGCATCTGAACATGAAGTATTTAACCCTTTCAGTGAGAAATTTTTGCCCATCTGAAATGTCATTCGATGGTTTTCTATACAAACATATGTGTGGTATGCATGATGATTAAGAGCAAAGCATTTAGAGAGGACAATTTTAAGCAGGCAAATTAGTATCAAGTAAAAGAATTAAATAGCCCTACTTTTCTACTGTTAATTGGATTATAGTTTGGGATTCTTTCGATGGGTTTGCATACATTATATTAAGTCATACAAGCAGTTGGTGGGTTCAGATATGTGAAGCCAAAAACAAACCATTGGGATTTATAAACCATGATTTATGGATTACTATGCTGCACAAATTCAGTCAGTAGTACTTATTCATGAACAAGTGATTTAGCATACTATCACTTAGCACACTAACCATGATGGCATGCTAAGTGGTGAGATCAGCAGGGAAGAAAGAGGCTCTTTGCTGGCTGACATAGTTAAATATTAAAATCTAATCTAGATCATTATTAAGCCTGTGTGAAGCTTAGATTTGCTTTTTGTTCCCCAAATCTCCATCTTGTTTCTTATCATGTCCATATTTACAAATGATAAAAAGAAATGTGCTTGAACAGAAATCTCATTTGCTTTTGTGAAAGATGAAGGATTCTAAGAAAAAGTTGTAAAAAAAATGTTGCAGCTTTTTCATAACATTCTTCAGCTCTTGGAAAAGTTGAAGTCTTCCAAGCTTTGCAAGGGACACCTTGAGGGACAATCAGGTACACAAAGCCAAAAAAAAAAAAAAAATCCTGCTAGAAGCAAAAGGTCCACTTTGCACAGTCCCTCAACATACTGTATATCCCATAATATTTTAGTTTTAAAGAGATGCCTTGTTCCATCTTTTCTCAAGAAAGCAACTCTTCTTAGAAGTTTGTGCAGCCCTACAAAATGTATCCTTTAAATCAGGGGTCTCCAACATTGGCAACTTTAAGACGTGTGGACTTTAATTCCCAGAATTCCTCAGCAGGAGTTGAAGTCCAGTTGCCAAGGTTGGAGACCCCTGCTTTAAATCCTATACTTTCCTCTGTTTCTCTGTAAGACAAGTTTTATGTCAGCGTGTTAAACCACTTCCATAAAAGTGAAAATAAGCATTCAAACAGGTTTTACACAATATTCTTTGGAATGAACTTGTTTTTAGTGGATATAATATTAATTATTCAACTAGGAAATCCAATGCCAATCTAATAAACCAGAAGCTACAACAAATCTTAAATAAGTTAAGGTTATGAATAGTTATTACTGAACTGCTCTCAATTCCCTTCTATTGTGTTCTAAATCACTTTTGGAAAGCTGAGTCAATGAGCCAGAAGTTGGGGTCATTATGTGATACATAAATCAATCTTGTCAGTTAATTCCTGAGTTAAGCCTTTAAATACTGCTTTTCACATTAGAAGAACTCGTCAAAGGCTTTTCCTTTATTTTACAAAAAGCATGCTTGAAATACAATTTACCACTATGTAAGAAAACCTAAATAATCACTGCACTTGAAAGAAGTTAAACTGCATAAGCAGGATACAACAACATATAGCAGGAAAAACAATTTAATAGGGAAAATATTAACTGCTATTAGAAGCAGAATTTAAATCATTTCCAAAATAACCCTTTTAAATTAGCGTGGTCTCTCCCATTGGAGGCACCTCAGAAATATTACATTGCTAAGGTCAGTATTTGCAACCAGAAAGGGCCAAGAGTTGAAACAGAACACATCTGAAAGCCACAAAGTGGTAGAAAGGCTGAATTAGTCACACTGACAATCACCATTTCTTACTGCTGAAACAATCATATTTTCCTACTTAAATGTTTTTTAAAGACACGATTTGCAATAAAGCCAGATATTAGTAAGTATAAATAAGACTCTGATTTTTTTTTCCTGATGTGGGATCAATGTCTTTAACAACTGCATGATAATGAGAAATTAAACAAGTGATATATCAAACTATACCTGTTGAATTTGGAGGGGGAAGTTATAGTGGTAAAAAATATAGGTTTTAAGAGTTGACACTAACTTGATAGCACATAATCAAACAATCAATTTGTTATAGCTTAATATAGTAATAAAGTACTCTTTGGTATATTTGTTTCTACAATTGATACATTTGAGCTTTTATCAGAAGATGAGTTAATATCATTAGAATAAATGTTTACTCATTTATTGACCTAATGCATTTCAAAGACAGTTATTCTAACTTTTTACTGAATGACTGTGACACAGAAAGTTATAAAAATATTTATAGAATATCATATTAGCCATTCCAAACCAGATTTATGCCCCACTGAGATTAGTTGGGTTTAATTTCAAGTAAAAGTCTATAGTAAGTACCACAGCTTTTACAGTTTTAATTCCAGTTAAATAATTTAAGCAGGTAAAGGGATTTTTTTTAACAAAAGTTGCAAGAAGTGCTCCAGTGCTTTTTTTAAAAAAAAATTAAAAAACAGATATCTTCAAGATTATCTATTGTGAACACATAATTCTCATGACAAAAGGCAAAAAACAAACAAACCCCACTCTAAAGTAATTGAGTACATTTATGGTGAAACATCAAGTACATTCTAATTCTCCACTATAACATCCAACATTTGTAAATTAGACAGTGTTTGATTTCAGACTGCACCCTCATTCACATCAACAACTTTTGAATAGGGTTAGCACACCATTTATATGCTATTAAAGTTTATATACACACCAATCTCTCTTTGGCCAATTGCTCTGGTCTTCCATACAATAACATCAGCTCAGAATAAACAGAATGGAAAGCATGTAACTTCAAAGTTCCCAAAAGCATACTTTTAAAAAAGTATCTTAACTGAGTTTTCATATTATGTTTACTCATTATGTTCAGCTATGGTTGTTGCCCAGATATTGATAAAACTATTGAAGGAATTTGCTAATATCTTAACCATATCATTTCTTTTCATAAATAAGAATGCTTAGTGCCAAAGTATTAGCATCTTAAGAAGTACAAACCATTCTTTTTGAATTATCTGTAAAAATATGGTAAATCAGTGTTTGCTAACATTTGTAATTTATGAACAATAGTATTATTTTTTAAGAAAGTGCTATGGATTGAAATCCCACTCTAATACTTTTGTCCGATAGAAATAAGTGCAAACTATCACAAAGTTTGTGATGACTGGGGTAACAATCAATGCACTCAATTATCACTCAGACAGGAAATATGTACTCATTACATGACAGACTAAGTAACAAAATCCATTTGAACATCTTTAAAAAAAACAGATTAAGGAAAACACTGATAACAAACACCAATCTACTAATTTGGTGCTCAGAAGCCTTTTCCACTGAATCCACTGTGTCTCCTGGTAGCAAGCAGAAAATCAAAGTGACAGTTCTAGAAATTAATAAGTAAAGGACATACTCTGTAGCAGAGCAGGTTTTCAATTAATATTTCACATTCTGCAACTAAAGAACTAGAAAAATGGCTAGAAAAATTATTTCTACAAAATGCACACCATTTTCCATGACTATAAACTTGAGATAGCAATAGCAATAGCACTTAGACTTATATACCGCTTCATAGTGCTTTACAGCCCTCTCTAAGCGGTTCACAGAGTCAGCATATTGCCCCCAACAATCTGGGTTCTCATTTTACCCACCTCGGAAGGATGGAAGGCTGAGTCAACCTTGAGCCGGTGAGATTTGAACTGCCGAACTGCAGCTAGCAGTCAGCTGAAGTAGCCTGCAGTGCTGCACTCTAACCACTGCGCCACCTCGGCTCTTACCATGCTATTGCCTAGGTCTGTGATGGCGAACCTGTGGCACGCGGAGCCATATCAGTGGGCACATGAGTGCGCGCCGGCCAGCTGATTTTCGGGCCTTCTGGGCCCATTGGGAGTCGGAAAACAGGCTGTTTCCAGCCTCCGGAGGGGGTGGGGAAGGCCCATTTTTTGCTCTCCCCAAGCTCCAGAGCCTTTCTAGGAGCCTGGGGAGGGTGAAAACGGCCTTCCCCACCCCCCTGGAGACCCTCTGGAGGCCAGAAATGGCCCGTTTCCCAATTTGAAATGGGCCATTTCTGGCCTCCGGAGGGCCTCCGGGGTGGGGGAGGCCGTTTTCGCCCTCCCCAGGCTCCTAGAAAGGCTCTGGAGCCTGGTGAGAGTGAAAAATGGGCGTGCCATCGTGTGCCAGGAGCAGGGGGGTCACGCGCGCATGCGTGGGTGGGCCGCATGGAATTATGGGTATGGGCACGCACGCACGTGACCCCCCCGAGACACCCCCCGTTTTGGCATGCGAACCAAAAAAGGTTCGCCATCACTGGCCTAGGTTTATCCTCATCACCATTAACCCGTTTCTCATATTTTATTTCATCAAATAATATCTTTTGCCATTTTTGTAGCTACCAGGATTTGTCAAAAGCCAACACAAACTTCTCTCAGTTGAACTTTCCCCAAAAGAAAGATTCTGAATTGATGGAGTCTTGACCTCCGGACAACCTATGGAACAGAAACCAAAGTGCTGGCTGGTGGATTCAGAAACATCAACTGAAATGCCAAGGGAGTCCAATATGGAGATGTTCAAGAAATGTGAGAAAACTCTCTTAAGAAAATATTAGTGTCTTAAGGGCAGAAATTACCATCAGTGTGCACTAGGGTATGGAATCTCTACATCTTCAAGCTATTCAAGGAGAAAGTACATTAATCACTTTGTGAATGCATCGTTATTATTCATAGTAAATATAAATAATACAAGTAACAAGCTTCTTCTCCAAGTACAGCTTAGAAAAAACTATAAAGACAATGTTAGGGCTTTGGGCAGGTACTTTTAAAAGAGAAAAACAGAAACATCAATTCCTTCCAAAAGAACTATTTTCTAAACAACACAAGGCATACAATTCAGTCAGAATGAAGTGTTACTACAATAAATATTATTTTCTTCCCAGGAAATAATTCAGTCTGAGGCTACATCCAATGCAAACATCTGTGGGCATAAATTTCAATGAATAATTAATTCCAATTAAACACGTATAGCTCAGGCTGCACAAGTCAAGTTATGCCTTCAATATAAACCTTCAAGCAAGCATTTCAATGGTTCAAAAACTAGTAATTTAACCCCAGTTTTAATCTAGTATAAAAATGGGGAAACACTTTCTTTTCTTTTCAGTAGCTGCATTGTTCTGAACTCTTTAAAAGTATACAATGCAGTGTACTTAATATGCCTAATTAAAAATAGATGAAGCAAGCAGATAGAAAATGGCTTATGGTGGTTTCCAATTCCCAACAGTTTTGTATCCCATCTCAGTTCTGTCATTCATTGAGAAGCATTTTACACAGTGACTGAACTTCTTTGACCCTTCTAAACAGGCCAAATTAGAAACGGGGAAAGAAAAGATACAGTGATTGCTTAGCATCCGCTGTAACCCTGTTGCATGCATGCATGAAGCTGCTTTCAACTTTCCTTATTTTTTTTCCATGAAGACTACAACCCACATTTAAACCCGGAGTCCTATGGCAGTAGAAAACCGTCAGTTACCAATTATTATATATACCATGACGGAACATGGCAAACAGGCAGATTCAAAAAGCTTAACTCATTTCCATCAAAAGGGGTTAAAGTGTTCTTCTATCCACTCTTCCTAGAGTAGACTAATGAAGAAAAAAAAAACCCTTATTTTCCACCCTGAAAACAGTTGTTCTCCCTTACCAATGGCCTATTTTTGCTTGGTGGTCATGTTTTTATAGCATGGAGATGCTGAATACTCTTTTCTTCATTCCCCCCCCCCCACACACACACACCTTTGCAGCATAGTTTCCATTCCCTGGACCTCAGAAATGCATATATGGCTTTTATTATATTACGTTATTTTATTTTATTATTCTCACTAGCACGCAAAAAAAGATGGGAAATCTACTTTCCTCCCTCTCCCCCCCCCTTTTCCTCGGTGCTATTTAACACATCACCATCAATCAAGGGTTTTTATTCATTGGTGGACACCGAAGTCCTCCAAAGTAGCATTGTCTCTTTTCATTCTCTCTCTCTCTTTTTTTTTTAAGGTTCCATTAAGCCATAAGATCGATGCCTGCCTTCTTGATACATTACCTAGAGAAAGATTGGGGACGGAGTGGGGGGGAATGATGCACTTTTGCAACTCCGGGCAACGTAAAACAAATATAAAGGAGAACTTTTGCCCCCCTCCTTCTTTTAATACTCCAAACCTGCCCCATTTCCCATTGCCTCCCCGATGGGAAAAGTTGGCGGCTGCACAGGGCGCCTAATAGGAGGGCTAACTTTGGTCCTAAAATAAACTCAATCTGCAATACAGAATTGACGAAGGGTGGTTGTTGTGTGGGGGCAGCCCTGCTGGATTCATAAAGGAGAGAAAGAGACGAAGCCGGAAAACTTCCCCGCGGAAAGATAATCCCGCCTGCAGCAGGTAAGCAGCCTTGGGGACGGGAGGGCAAAAAAGCAAGAAGCGAGAGCGCCCAGAGGGCTTGCTCGGCTCACACTTACGTCTCGGAATTTGTTCCACTGTCCGACCTCCTTGTCGTATTGGGAGATAGTTGTAAGCCATTGCTTATCATCCAGGAAATTCCCGCTGTCTGACCTGCCTCCGGCTCCCGTCGCCGCTGCAGCTATCGACCCCGCCGCCGCCGCCGCCGCCGCCACGGCTTGATTGCACCAAGCGGCTGCCCACACGCAGGCGAAGGCTGCTACCTCGAACATCTGGGGGCAGAGAGAAACAAAAAGGGGGTGGTTAGGCGGCCCCCCCCAAAAAAAACTAGGCACCGCGAGAGGCCCTCCCCAACCGAGCCAGTTGGGGGGGGGAGAGGAGAGGGGGGCGCTGCTAGTCAAGAGAAAGCGAAGCAAACGGGGGAAGACGGCGAAGCATTCCCTTCCGAGGTGTCTCTCTCTCCCTCCGACAGAAGAGTTGTGGGGTTTTGTTTGTTTTTTTTCCTTTAAGGGGAGAGTAGTTATCTTAAGAAAAAAAAAATTAAAAGGGCAGAGAACCAGGCGGTCCATCACCTTGCTGAAAATTCCACCGCCACCGATTCCCGACTCCAGCCACCGAGAAGGCAGCTCGCCGCCGCCGCCGCTGCTGCTGCCAATGGTATCTCTTCTTGAAGATGCTGCTATTTGCACCCGCCGCCAGCCGTCCACTCAGCTCCTTTGCGCCCAGCGCGCGCTCTCCCGGCCGCCGCCGCCGCCGCCGCCGCTTCGCAAACCCTCCTCCCCCCCCCCACCACCACCGGCGCGCAGCTCTAAGCGAGCGGCAAGCAGAAGCCCGAGCTGTCTCCCCTTGCGGAGGGGGCCGAGAGGCAGAGGCTCTGGAGGATATGGGGCCGTTTAGGCTGCCAAGCTCAGCTCCAATGAGGCGATTAGGCGGGTGGGAGGAAAAGAAGGGTTCGCTCGGCTGCTTTTATTTTGAAAGAATGTCGGCTCTGGGTTGAGGAGTGGGGGGGGGGTAACCTGAGAGGGAAAAGCCCTTTCCCCGCCTTTTTCTTGTTCTTTTAGCCGGAAAAGGGCAGGAGGCAACCCCTGCCAGAAAAGCCCGCAGGTTCATCCCATCGCCTTCCATTTATCAGGCTGGCATCAGCCTCTGAGCTTTGCCACTCCTGGTGGGGGTGAGATGTGGGGGGAGGAGGGGACATGGAACGGGGTATGCAGAGATGGCCCCTACCTCAATTTTCTTTCTTACTCCCCTTATTCTGTGGGCTCCAAAGTTGGGGCAGCTGGGAAGAAAACGCAAGAGGTTTCTTTCAATGGGGGGGGGGCAGTGAAAGTGGCATCTATCACCTCCCTATTCATTCATTCATTCATTCATTCCTATGCTCCTCAATAGACCATTGGCAATTTAGGTTTCTCCTTAGGCTGTGTTCACATGACACAACAGGCTTGGTTATTTTTAGACCTGTGTGCTGTACAAACTCAGACTTAGGGTGCCTGGATGAAGTGGCTGCTTTCTCTTTATAGTGACTGCACTGTCCTGGGAGGTGAACTACAGTAGCAAGGAGAGGCATTTGGGGCTCTGCCTCTAAGCTTCCTGATCTAATCCTCTCTGCTGCAGAGTCCGAGAAAATAAGCAAAAGAGAGGAGGTTTGCGCTTGCACACTTTGCTGTTTGTCCCCAGAAAATGGCAAAATTTGGAAAAGAAGGCCTGGGACAGGAAGTTTCAGGAGATTCCTGAATGGAGAGGCAATTTAGAGAAAGTTCAGGTTGGGGACAAGTTTATATCAGCATTTATGGAACATTGCATCATGGGTAAAGATGACCCTGTGACATCTGCCATAGAACTTTTTTTCTTCTGGTTCCAGCAGCAGCCACTATGAGACCTGTTGATGAATGGGTTGATGCAGGGGTGGGTTCTAACTTACCTCGCCGCCGGTTCGCTTCCTCCCGCGCTGCATGGCTTGCGTGCGCATTGCACACTGTGTGGCCATGCTGCACGGGTGCACGCATGCTGCACGCACGCGGCTGCGCACGTGCAGTGCCGGAAACTCGGCTTATGCGCAGAAGCAAAACAAGCAAAAAATCCCCCCCCCAAAAAAGCCGAAAACAAGATGGCAGCGCATGCACAGTGCCAAAAACTTGGCTTCTGTGCATGTGCAGAAGCAAAAAGCAGCAAAAAAATCCCCCCCCAAAAAAATCCCCAAAAAAGATGGCGGCGTCCACAGACCGGCACCGACAGAACCAGCTCCGTGACGTCACCACCGGTTTACTACCAGTTCTATAGAACCTGCGCGAACCGGGAGGAACCCACCTCTGGGTTGATGAAAGAAAATTACAATAATAATATGGTGACCTAGGAAGGCAGTGGCAAAATACTTCTGAAAATCTTACCAAGAAAGTGTAGGGACTAGTCCAGGTATTCACCAAGAGTCAATATTGACTTGAGGGCACAGGGCAGAAAAAGAAATGGAAAGGCAGAGGGAGAGGAGTGTGGAGTAGAGAATATGTGCATTCTTGCCTTCCACAAATGGTCAGCAGCCTGTACTAGAACTGGGGCAATCATTTATGTGACTCAGCCTTAAATTATTTCCTCTGTTGCCATCATTCAGAAAATATCATCACCTACATCTCTTCTGGTAATTCAGTATACCAGTGATTAATACTAACTACACAAGGGAAGTAATAATACTAAATTTTCCTCCCTGTTATTTATTTCTTCTTGACATAATCATATGGGGACTTCCAACCCATACATTACATTCCTCATTCATCAAGACCTTGTTGCTGCAAGATCTTCATGCTGCTAACCGATCAACTTAGAAAGTTTATCATCTCCCATTACTGGTCATTGCCTATTTTTCCATCATTGTCTTATAGATATCATACGTAGGTAGACAGACAGACAGACAGACTATTTTTTTAAAAAAAAGATCAAAGAAAAAGATTCAGATAAGAATGAAAGTATAAGTGCAGAAAGGAAAAAAAGGACAAAAGTAACAAAAAGTAACAAAGAATGACATCCAGCTTTCTTGGTATAGATATAGATATAAGAATACATTCAACTCTTACTCTGAAGCTAACATATATCTACATAATTTTGATAATCCCATATAATACTAATAATCAAATCCCAAAATCAGCTTTTCGTGTAATTCCATTCTTATAAAACTATTTCCAAGTAAAAATGAAATATTTCCAAGTCATTTCTTTCATCAAGATTGTTAATTTTACCATCAAGGCCAATTCTACCAGCTTATCCCAAATTCTTCCAATGTAGGTATTTGTAAGACCTTCCATCTTTGACCATATAAAAGTCTCATGCAGTTATCATGTATAAGAACAAAGTTACATAAGATGTTTTATTTGTCCATTAAGATCAAAAGAAAGGCCTCTAGTTTCAATTATACGTTTACTTTTAAAATCTTCTGCATCAAAATACATTCTCCATCCCAATATTTTCTACCTTTGTTATATATTCACCAAAGTTGTTTTTAAGAAATGTTCTCTTTGATTACATTTACACTTTGAAATTCCCTTACCCATTTTTGACAATTTATCTGCTATCATATACTAAAAATACATCATTTGATAAAAATGCTCTTTAAGATTCCATTTTTCCCATTTTATCATATAGTTTTTAACTTGTCTGTCCTATTTCCATTTTCAATAAAAGCTTATATGTGTTGGCAGTAATCTGATTATCATTTCTACATCAAATTCAGTTTTACCTTTTTCAAATTGATAATTCTTTTTATCCAACTTAAAACTTTTCATTAGCTGAGCATAAGAAAACCAATGACATGTAAAACCTTCAATTTTTAAGTTAAACTCTCCTTAGGAAAAATTCAGCAAGTCAGCATAACTTAAACATTTTTGTTTAACTATCATTTTCCTTTTAAAAAAAGATTCTTGTAACAACCATAAAGGGATTTAGATGACAATTTTACCATATTACCTATTTCAAATTCTCTGTATGGCATATCTAATGATTTTTGAAATCTATATTCACCTTAACTTTGTCATACCACAAACAGCTATGCCATCCAATCTTAAATCTTGTCCTTTCTATTCCAATAACCTCCCTTTTTTTTTCTTTTATCTAATACAATTTCAAATTTGGTACTTTTAACCCCCTCTTTCTTTAGCGTTATTTCTCAGTTTCTTATCCTACCAAACAAATGTATAAATATCGTTTTGCAATTACTTAAATGGAAAATCAATTGTCAATACAGGTATTTGGAATAGAAATAACATTGTAGGTAAAATATTCATTTTAATCATAGAAATTCTTCCCAAAAATGAATTGTAACTTCTCCATCTCGATATCTTTTTTAACTTCATTCCATACTTAAGTATTGTTATTTTGAAGCAACATATACTTCATATTAGTCAAGGTAATCCCCCAATATTTAACCCTTTTCTCAAGTTTAAAACCAGATTTCTTCATCAAAACATCTTCGTTTTCTGTTTATTAATGTTAAAACTTGCTAACACACCAAAACGTGTCAATTTTTTCATCAAAAATTCAATAACTTTCAATT
Organism: Thermophis baileyi; assembly: GCA_003457575.1. Classification (NCBI taxonomy): domain Eukaryota; kingdom Metazoa; phylum Chordata; class Lepidosauria; order Squamata; family Dipsadidae; genus Thermophis; species Thermophis baileyi. Next base: position 1,782,550 of record QLTV01002109.1, on the reverse strand, counting down.
CAATGATCTTTCAACTGTAAGATAAAAAATGAAATGAAATAAGAGAATGAATTATACTCTTTTGCATACTTCATATGCAATACAAGTATAATCAGGGGTGGGTTCTAACTTACCTCGCTGCCGGTTTGCTTCCTCCCGCGCCACGTGGCCGCGCCTCAATGCAAAACATTTGCACAAAAACACCCCCCCCCAAAAGCCAAAAACAAGACGGCGACACATGCGCAGTGCTGGTGACTCGGCTTCTGCGCATGCGCAAAAGAAAAAAAATTAAAAAAAAATCCCCCTCCAAAAAAAATCCCCAAAAAAATAAAATCAAAAAAAAAAGATGGCGGCGTCCACGGACCGGCACCGACCGAACCAACTCCGTGACATCATCGTAACGTCACCAGAGGGTCGTTACCTGTTCGGGCAAACCGGTCCGAACCAGGGGGAACCCACCTCTGAGTATAATGCTGGAGTATGATTCACTAATGAATGGCTATTGATTATTTTCATTGACATAGTCTCTGGTTAACACAATTGGCAGATTTTATAAGTTCCTTTAAAATTTTGCAGCTTTCTTCTTTTTACTAAGCTGAACATAAATAAAATACATACTTTTGCTAGCAAAGTAGTATTTTTATCTCTCATTTTCTAACACAATTAACGCACATATTCTGTCTTTCTAAAAACTGACATAGGAGCTGTTATTGACATCACAGTCCTAAATATATCTAGCTCCAACAAATAAATTAATACCACCTTGAAGGACAGCTGTGCTGACACATGGGCTGAGAAGCTGGCCTGGTTGCCAGCAGGGCTATTGTGAGGAGATATAGATACAGTGGCTCCATTGGTCCAACCTGATAGTTAGATGTTGGGGACTTGAGTCTTGCAGGATACCCACCTCCTAAGGGGCATGCTGCCAATTGATCTAAAATTGGACAGAGAAGGACAAATCCCTGTTAAGCAAATTACAACAATCCTTTGCATGATAACAAAGACCTTAGTACAGGGTTGTCAAACTGCCGACCCGTGGGCTGGATGCATCACGCGCTGGCCACACCCATGCCCAGTTTAGCCAAAGGGGGAAAAGTACATCACGTGATGCTGCTGTGACGACGTGAGTTTGACATCCCTGTCTTAGTACATCCATTTCCAGGTAAGTCACTAATGGCACAACATCAGAGTTCAGAAAGACCATCTTTCCCACAACTTCTAGGAGCAGGAACATGCAGCCTTATCCTTTCTCTCTTCCTCCCACTTTACTCCACCACCACTCTCTCTAAGTGAAGTATAATTCCATTAAGAGTCAAAATTGGTATTACATTGAAAATGGTAGGGTTCTGAATTAACAGCTGCTCTTAGGTTGAGTCCAAGTATGTTTCTCTTCTCAGGAGCTGATTGTCTCCAGACACTAGGTTATGACTACTACAACGTTGTTTTGGCCCATGATGGAAGTATATGAATGGGTATTATAAGCATATTCCTGTTTCTTCATCCCAAACCAGTGGGTGATCTTCCCTAGCAGCTTTATTTGGATGTTCAACAGGATTGGGAAAAGACTAGGTCTTGGGGCACCCTATAATCCAGTGATGGCGAACCTTTTTTTGCTCAGGTGCCAAAAGGGCATGCGTGCGCGATAGCACGCGTGCACGTGCCCACACCCATAATGCAATGCCCTCCCCCCCATGCATGCGCGCACAGCCCCCCCTCCCGCACTGCCCCCCACGCATGCGCGCAGACCTTACTGAAGCCTCCAGACTTCTGGTAGGCCCGTTGGGCCATTTTTCGCCCTCTCCAGGCTTCAAGAAAGCCTCCTGAAGCCTGGAAAGGGTGAAAAACGGCCCAAAGCCCAGCCGGAAGTTCGTTTCTGAACTTCTGGTAGGCCCATTGGGCCATTTTCCCCCTTCCCCAGGCTTCAGGAGGCTTTCCTGAAGCCTGGGGAGGGCAAAAAATGGCCCAATGGCCCAACCGGAAGTTCATTTCCAAACTTCCGGTAGGCACGTTGGGTCCACTTTTCGCCATCCACAGGCTCCGGAGGCTTTCCTGAAACCTGGGGAGGGCGAAAACGGCCTCCCCCCACCCTCCAGAATGCTGAAAATCAGCTGACATAGGGCAACACCTCGCGTGCCCTCAGATATGGCTCCATGTGCCACCTGTGACACGCGTGCCATAGGTTCTCCATCACGGCTATAATCTATTAATGTCTTTTTTTTCACAACATCCTATTTGTTTCTTTAAGAATAATATAATAACACATAGGAACTTGACAGCGTTGCTTTCTTCTAGAAATTCAAGAAGGGAAATATTCATAGTCATGAAATATGGTAATACATGGGTCCCCAATCCTTGTATCCCACCACCATCTGTGGCCCATTCAGAACCAGTTCCCCTCTCCCCCCCCCCCAGGCCGCCAAGCCATAAAGGTTGGGGACTTCTGCAGTAATAGAAAATCGGAGTCCCTTGTTATAGAGTGGGCTAGATCAAACCTAAAATTGATTCCTTCAAACCAGATATTTATTTTCCCAGGGTGGAGAAGACTGGATTAAGAAGATTTTATTCCATTACTAACCCAGTTCATCAAAGTTTATTTTAGTAGAATAGAATGTAACTTTATGGCATCTATGGCAAAAAAAGGGGGGAGGGGAAGCACACACACACAAAAAAAGCAGAAATTTCAGAATTATAATTGATAGAAATTTGTCAACAGTTCCTTGCTGGATAGATAATTTGATTTTCCACAGGCTGCTAGGAATTGCGTAGGAAAAAACAGTGGTACTGTTGATGTTATCTAATAAAGCTCAGATCAGTTGATAGATATTTGGGCTGCTTATAGACATATTAAAAATATTTTTCCTGATAATAACACTCATAAATAATCCACATCCAAGAAATACTACATATATTTATTATGTTTCTGCCTGCAAAATATTATCTGCATGAATTCTAGCAATAGCTTTTTACCACCATGTTGAACATTAGTTTTAAATACTGTATTCTTCAGCTTCATCCTTATATTTTTTCTGAACATAGTTGACAGTCCCTTGTAGTTAATCTTAATGGATTTTGTCTTGCCGTGGTTTGGGCTATTTTCAACTGTAAATTCAAGGACTTTAAATTCAATAAGATCCCAGGACATTTCCATGTAGCTTCTATTTCTACTTCCTTATCTTTCAAGAAATGTTTGAAGATGATCCATACTCATATTTACTGCTGCTGAATACTAAGAACCAGAAGCAAGGAATCACTGCATAATTCCTGAAGGAGCAATTCTTCCTATCCCACTCACTATAAAAAATAAATAAAAACTCCATTCCACTCCACATCCCCATCTATATTTTTATGTTGTTCTTTCTTTTTATGCAAATAAAAACCAAAACCATCCCCCCAAACCAGATGTTCCAATGAAGGGAAACACCAAAGTCATCAAACCATGTTTTCTTTTGAAAGACTTGGCTGAAGCTCAAGCTCCAGATATAGTGATGGGGAAGGGGCAGGGGTGAAATCCAGCAGGTTCTAACAGGTTCTGGAGAACCGGTAGCGGAAATTTTGAGAAATTTGGAGAACCGATAGCGGAAATTTTGAGTAGTTCGGAGAACCGGCAAATACCACCTCTGGCTGGTCCCAGAGTGGGGTGGGAATGGAGATTTTGCAATATCCTTCCCCCAGGAGTGGGGAGGGAATGGGGATTTGCAGTATCCTTCCCCTGCCATGCCCACCAAGCCACGCCCACCAAGCCACGCCCACAGAACCGGTAGCAAAAGAAATTGGATTTCACCACTGGGAAGGGGACATATGTTGTGAGATTGGGGAGGGAGGAGGAAGCCATGCCAGGGGAAGAGAGACTGGCAACTGAATGATTACCTCTACTTATAGCACCCCTCCTCCCCCAATCGCTACTCAAAAGCAGACAATCAGATTTCTTGGCAGGCTGATCTTAGGTCAATATGTTTGGATACCACTTTCTATGTGTAATAAATCTAATATAAGATTTGAGAGGATGGACCTGGCATGTGTCATTAAGACATGGATGGACAAAGAAAGGAGAATCACTCTCTCTCCAGTCAGATTTCCTACAGTTCTGGGACAGAAAAGATAGTATGACAGTTGTGAGAACTGTAGTCCTTGCAAGGAGCTCTGGTCCTGAGACAGAGAAGTATGAGGCCATATTTGTGAAACTGAACCAGAGAGAAAAGCTTAAAGTGTAGCTATTGTACTGTCCCAGCTGCATGGTAGCACCCATTCCAGAAATAGTTAATCTCATACAGGGATGGTTGTGTAATCTTAAAAATGGACAATTTTGAACTTCCTTCTCTGAGTTCAGAGACAGCTCATGAGTTTATAGCTGCCATGACAACTACGGACCCTTTCCATGTCATCACTGGTCCAAAACACATAACTGGCCTTTCTTTTCAGTTGAATGTGGTCTAATTCTTGGAGATGTTTCCATCAGTTTCATGAAATGGACAGATCATTTCTTATGATAATGGGATTAGCTGAAAGCACTAAGCTCTGCAGGGTGGAAGGTCCAATAAAGATAGGGGTGAGAAGGGAATCTGTCAGATGCTCCATTGTAGTCCACTCCTCTATGTTGTTAATATCTGTATAAAGCAGCGGTGAAAGATCATCCATGGATTTGGGCTGAGATATTAATTTGTACATGATGATACTGATTTGTACATCTCCATCCCAGGCCAAATGAGAGATGTGATAGATGTCCTGAACTACTGCCTAAAGTTATTAAGGTCTGAATAGAGAGAAGAAGGCTCAGATTAAGCTAAACAATGAAATATCTGTTTAGAAACTGCTTGCTTCCTTGACAATAGTATATTTTACTTTGAGTGGGGGTGTACTACCTCAGAGAGACCAGGCACACAACCTGTAAGGGAAATGTATCTTGGTTTACAATTCAAAGGTGCTAAACTTTATATCAGTTATAATCTCTGGAACAGGATGTACTGAGGGCATTCACTGATGTCTTATCATATTTCATTTAGATTTCTTGGGACTGTCTTTGAAGATCATCCATAAACTCATCATGCAGCAGGCCATATGATTCACTGATCAGTTTTGGTACTGTCATCTTATATAATTGCTGCTAAAAGGTAATCTGGTTACCAGCATGAATTTAAATGCAATTCAAGATGCTGATAGCTGCTTTTCAAGCCATTAATTACTTGAGTCTTAGTTATCTATGAGACTGCTTATCCTCAATTGAATCTGCCCATCTAACCTAGAGAGCCAGACAATGCATAGTGCTAAGTCCTCGCTTAACGACCGCGCCGGCTGCTGCTCGCTTCCAATTGGCTAAGGCAAAAGCAGCAGCCGGCGGGAAAAGCAAGCGTCGGGATTGGCTAAGCGCTTGACAGCCCGGCTATAAAAGGAGCTGTCAAAGCCGCTTAGCCCCGCTGTTCGCTAAAAGGTGCTGAATAAAGGTTCCCGTGTTTCTGACAAGCCTGGTGTCTGCCTGAGTTCCTGACAGCCACCCCTACAACACTTCACTTGGTGACGAGGATGGGATCGGCAGCCTGAGGGAACGAGCGGAGCCAGCGAACGAGCGAAGCCATCCTGCCCTGACCGAGCTGGTCACTAGAGCTCACAGTCACTTGGCTACGAGAGGTCGCTGACAGCTGAAACACGTCGTCCTTTTAAGGATGACAGCTCTACCAGCCTTCGCTCCGTTCGAGCCGACGACAGAAACATGGGACGACTACTTAACGCGTTTCGAATGCGTTCTGAGGGCTAATGATTTTGCGGAGCTGTCAGGACCCCGTAAGTTGGGATACTTCCTCAGCTCCTGCGGCCGTGACATGTTCGTCACGGCCAGAGCCCTAACCGCACCGCAGCCCGTGTACCTGGTTCCCTAGGAC
>QLTV01002109.1:1750170-1773657 GCA_003457575.1 Thermophis baileyi | reverse complement strand
AACTCCCCGCCCCGCGAACCATTATCGCAAGCCCTCCCTGAACCTTCTGCTGTTCCAGCGTCGCCCGGGCCTCTCAAGATGGCGCCGCCCATGTCTCCTGCCGACCCACGAGGCGAAGAGATCCTGCACCCTCCTGCTTCGACTGCCTGCCCTACTCTGAGACGTTCTGGGCGGAGCCGCCGTCCGCCCGCCTATCTCGCAGATTACGCATGCGCCATCCGGGGGGTGAAGGGTGCTAAGTCCTCGCTTAACGACCGCGCCGGCTGCTGCTCGCTTCCAATTGGCTAAGGCAAAAGCAGCAGCCGGCGGGAAAAGCAAGCGTCGGGATTGGCTAAGCGCTTGACAGCCCGGCTATAAAAGGAGCTGTCAAAGCCGCTTAGCCCCGCTGTTCGCTAAAAGGTGCTGAATAAAGGTTCCCGTGTTTCTGACAAGCCTGGTGTCTGCCTGAGTTCCTGACAGCCACCCCTGCAACACTTCACATAGCGTCCCCTCCCATCAGGAAATGCAATTGGCATGTAAGAACTTGCCTTTGTCAGAGCAATTTTGTGAATTAAGTAAGATTTAGTCTTATTTCATTTATATATTGATTATTTTCTATAATTGTACTACTACCGGTATTATTGTATTTTGTTTTATGTTGCTTGAATCAATTGATAAAATTATGTTTACAAATTCAATAAATATTGTAAATCATTTAAAGTCCAATGGGATATGGGTTGGATTGAGACAGTATATAAACTTATTGTAAATGAAACAAGCAAGTGTTCTTGGAAAAAGGAAAATGGGTTGCCAACAAAGAAAACAACAGATCTGTTATGGTTTACTGAGGAAATGAAAAGACTGGTTAGTACCATGAGATTGCACAGCTCTAAAGCTACTTCCAATCTTATGTACAGTCCTCATCTTGAAGTGTCATCAATTCCTTAATTGACATTTTTTTTGTTTGCAATATTTTATATTGCCAGTTCCACTCCCAGTAGTTTGCAATTTTATATGAAATCATATAAATAAATCACATTATAGAATAATACATGATGGCCTGATGTCTGCCTTGTTAAAAGCTTGATGGAAAAGTTCTTTTTTAAACCATGCTCCAAAAGGTTTCAGAATGCATGCTATTCAAATTTCCAAAGACAATCTAATTTACAGGAACTAAAAAACATTATTTCCTGCCCCCTTCAACCATAATCCACCATATCTGGTATAGCAGCTGAGATTGAGCAAAAACTTTCTAATCATGACCTCCACCTACTTATCTAACTGTAGCCATAAGTCAAAAGGAACAACAAAATCAGACACTTTCTCCTTTAGGGGAGTACCGTCTGATCCAGGATTACAACCAAAACATTCAGAGAGCCAGAGATTTTTTGAGCAAATAGCTGCTCCAGCTTTTAAATGTTCAGCTTCAGTTTTTTCTTCCCCAATTGAGCCCCTTTCAGCTTCTAGATAGCAGGTCCAGACTTCCACTACATCTCCAGCAGTGGTGGGATTCAAAATTTTTACTACCAGTTCTGTGGGCGTGGCTTGGTGGGCGTGGCTTGGCTTGGCTTGGTGGGCGTGGCAGGGGAAGGATACTGTAAAATCTCCATTCCCTCCCCACTCCAGGGGAAGGTTACTGCAAAATCCCCATTTCCTCCCGATCAGCTGGGACACGGGAGGCAGAGAATAGATGGGGGCAGGGCCAGTCAGAGGTGGTATTTACCTGTTCTCCGAACTATTCAAAATTTCCGCTACCGGTTCTCCAGAACTGGTCAGAACCTGCTGAATTCCACCTCTGATCTCCAGTATGACCTGAGTTAGAGCTATATACTTGTAGATCATCAGCACACTGATGACATCTTATTCTGAACTGGCAGATGACCTGTCCTAAAGGATTTATGGATAAGAAGACAACTTACTGTCAGCCATATCTCCAGCATGTGTTTCTGCAGCGTGCTTGCTATCGGCTGCCATAGAAACGGGTAGGGGGGCATGGGCATTTGGGATGGGGAAGCGAGCTGGTGTGTAGTAGTCCCATGAGAACTGGAAAGAAGGTTTCCACTCATGAATTATGGCGCTGCTGAGTAGAGTTGTTTATACTCTGTCAAGGCCAACCATCTTGAGACTCCAGATGTGAGAAATACCTGAAGAGGAGCTTTCCCATAACATCATACTGCACATTGATTGGACTCTCAATGCTGGACCCTGGGGGGAAGGATTTGGGATGACTTTCAATGTATAATTTTCATGCATTTTTAATCAGATCTTGCCTTGCTTTCGCTGCTATCATTTCAAACTTAGTAAAAGTACTTCTTATTTAATTCAATGGAGTTGGGGGATTTCTTTCTTGAGTTTTGAACAGAGGCAGGCCTGACACTTATCCTTCAAGGATACAACTGTCAGATCAATCTCTCCTGCCCTCTGCTATCCATTACAATTGTCACACAGAAAGGAATGGAGCTGCTTTGATCAATGTACCCTACTCCCAATGAACACAACAATCCAGAGAATACCATAATAAATTTAGTATGTATTTTAAAAAAAAAACATACAAGAATCAGAAGACATGCAATTCCATTCTTTTAGCTGTTTTCTTTTCATTTTTTAAACTGTCTTGTAAGCTGTCCAGGGTCACTTGGCAAGCAGCTGACCTTCAAAAATTTTCTCAACTTCTCCAAAACCATATGGTTGGAATCCAGGAAATAGTTGTTTAGAACAGCTGGATCTAGGGAGGGCGTTTTCAGGAGGGACCCAAACAGCAACTCTTTCAAGGCAACCTGTATCATCTCCTCCCCTTGAGAGACATTGACAACCTCCTAGATCAAAGCCCAGGTTCTTTGACTCCTGAAAACGTAGCTGGGGCATGTTCATTTTCATAAAATTATGAAGTACTAGCTTCAGTCTCAGGTTACCATACAAGATGTGTCCCCCCCCTACCTTTTCTGTTCTCACCCATGCAGAATCCAGACCTGAGTGAACTTTAATAATTTTATCACCAAAGTACTGAGAAAACATCTTTTCACACTTCACTTTCATAAGTGGAGCAGGTCATCTAAATAAAGCTGCTAAAATGCAGCTGCTAATGCAATAAAGGAAGCTATGTAAGTCTGCTTTGTCAACCTTATTGCCACTGTGAACATGAATATGCAAAGGATCATGCTGCATATTGACCTTACCTATGATCTTTAAAGCTTTTATCATATAAATATTGCTTAATTTATAAACTTCTAAAAGATAAATAGTAAAATCTGTAACTTCAAGAATTCAGTCTGTCAAGATAAGATAAGATAGCTGTCATCCATAACATTCTGAACCCACCTTAGAATTATTCATGTCTGCTGCTTTATATAGTCTGAAACATTGAGAAAACAGAGTCATTTAGCTTCCTGTTCGTGCCACCCTATGACCTTTACTAGAGCCCATTGGCAACTAGAAGGACAACAAATGAAGCAAAATTGGCTAATCACATTTTGAAATAAATGTAGTGATTCACATTACCATCTAAATGGGACTAATAAGACAGGCAGGAAATTGCAGTATTGTTTCTTTGACCTCCAGTTTGACACTTGGCCAGCCCTTCCAAAAGCATGTGCTACTAAATAAAAAAATATTTTGCATTTAAAAGCATTGAGTCTTATACAATTCCTACCAGCAGTTAAGAATAGGGAATTTGCTACTTGCTGTATTCCATTCTCACTTCTTGTCAATTGTCCAACGTAAGTTTTTTTTCCATCTTCACATAATGTGTCCCTTATCTCAGTAGTATGTTCTCTTTGACTAATGTAAAAAGTTTGAACTCACAAATAATTATTTATTTTTCACAAATAAATATGGTCTCCATTGATTTCAAGTCTTAGAAGATACAAGAAAATTAATATTAATGAGAAGCAAAACAACAAATAGAACTTAATCCTAGCAAGTTATTTTGTACAAAAAAACTTCTTGCAAAATTTATGTTCCCATGATTATTCAAATATTAGCAAAGAATGGAGAGATTGGAACTTGGATTTCCCACTTGGTTCACTACTAAAGCTCTAGCTCTTAAATCCATGTAACAGAGGGAAGAACAATTCCCAAGCAATTTGAGTTTGTTCTACTTTTGACAGATACTTTTGCAGAGCCTGGGCTAAAAGACTAAATCTGAAATGAGTTTTACTTAAATTGGTAGCCCTTGAATCACAGGGAGTTCAAAGTCATTCCTAATTAGAAAGGTAGTTGGTTGCTCATGCTGCATTTCTTTATATCAGTACAGAACAGACGTTCGTCTGAGATTGCTTTTGGTGCAGATATTTCACATTTACCAGAGTTATCGTACAACAACTACAAGGCCTGAAGGAACAAGACTTTCTTGCCCGTTACTTCAAGGCAGAATTTGGATCCCCTTAAATAGAGATATGCATATAATCCAGTCCATTCAGTGCCACGGAAAGCATATGGAAATATTTTCTATGTAAACACCGAAGAGGCTTGTGGCATTTTGATGAATACCAGATTTGCAAAGACGTGAATGTTTATGAAATACAGACCATTTCATCGTTTTTCAGTTGGCAAATAAATACATGTGCAGCCAAATGTCCATGAAATGCACATGGTTACTTTCATCAACTAAGTGGTTTTTAAATGAAAAAAAATAATGCAACTTTGCAGGTGATTCGGGTTTCTTTCTATTGCATTTGTAACTCTCTGTGAAAGCCAGGAAAAAGTAGCTATCCAATACCTTTTGACTGGTTAAAAACTAAGAGCAGTTTTTAACTGAAACTTTTATCCATGAGATAATTTTCACAAATACATCCACTGACCTTTAATCTTTAATTCATTTACTCTCATCTGGACAAAAAGGAGCTCATCTGGGTTCTGGATGGACACCATCCTAGACCCCAATGTAGAGGTGACAGGGAGTGGCATCATTTGAGATACTTGGGAAGCATGCAGGAGCCCTGCTCCTCAGATCACTGGATGCAAGACTTTTGTTTAGCTGGACACCAGGAGGGATGAGTAGAGACTGTAGCTGTTGTAACAGCCTCCCTGCTATACAGCAACTTCCCTGACTGAGTTTCTGTCACCAGGTTGGCGATGGAGCTCCCCAGACTTATAATCTTGGGGGACTTCAACTTGAGTTCCCTAGGCATGGGATCTGAGGCATCTTGGAAATTCATGGCCATTATGAGAGCCACTGGCCTATCCCAAATTATCCAGAGCTTAATGCATAATAGTGGTCATATGCTTGACCTGGTCTTTTTTTTGGGGGGGGGAGACATTTACCGTATTTTTCGGGAGTATAAGATGCTTTGGACTATAAGATGCACCTACCTTTATGGGGGAGGAAAACAAGAAAAAAAAAATCAGCCTCTGCCTCTGCCTCCCAGCAATTTGCCTCCTTGCAGCAAACAGCAAACAGCCTGTTTCAGTTTCATTTTCAGTTTCAGCACAGCCTGATAAGCACAAGAAAAAAAAAGATCTGCCTCTGCACGGGCGGAGGCGGCAATAGGCAATGGCAAATCCCTGCAGCCTGAAACAGCTGATGGTTGGGAGGCCATCCAAATCAGCTGCTTGTGTTAATCAGGCTGTGCTGTAGCTGAAACTGAAACAGGCTGTTTGCTGTTTGCTGCAAGGAGGCAAATTGCTGGGAGGCAAAGGCCAAAGGGTGGAGGCCGGCAGGTAGGCAGGGCTACATTCGGTGTATAAGAAGCACCCCAATTTTCACCCTCTTTTAGGGGGGGGGAGTGCATCTTATACTACATATTTTTCAACTGCATGTAGAAGAGAATTGGTAACTAGAATATTACCAATATTCCCATATAGATGTATTTAGACGCATTTTGGATATTGGTAGTTTTATTATCAATTTGTTTTCTACTGATCCCCAGAGACGGATGTGCTCTTTTTACAGCTGTTGCATTTTACATCGATGCTTTCTCTACCTACTACATAATCCTATCATTTTTTTCCCTGCTGAGTTTAGATTTTGTCATTTACATTTTAAGCTCAAGACATTTCTGAGCAGCAGCTTTAATAAAAACAGAGCTCTGTGTGTAGAATGCTTAAAATATTTGGAACGCTTAAAGTATAGGGTAATAAATGCTCCCAACAGGAGCAGCTTCCATTTTCATTTCAAAGATTTCTCAAAGTTCATCTGAGGTATTTGATTATGGCATTTTTCTTATGCAGTTGATGTGGCATGTCTCTTTTGTTATATTTTTGTCAACAGTTTATTTTGACTAATTATCTTCTGTTTGCTATCTACTCCTCAGTGTGATCAACACATTCCAGATTGCTTCATTATGTATAAGTATTGATTTCCTCTTTAAAACATTTATAAAATCACTTGAGTCCAATTCAGAAAAAAAAATCAGCACATACAAACACAAACTTTTTATATTATCAAAAATAGATATAGCATTCCTAGTCATGTCACTTATGGACAGGTTTTACTTAGCTTTTTGAGTGGGATATGGGTTCATGAATAACTTTGTTAGAAGAAAATTATTGGGCCTGTTTCTGACCCTTGTCACAAATGAACATACTGGGCAACTTGCTTGAGGTGGAGGATGATTTTATTCAACAGCCTTACATGCAGTATAGCTGTCGAAGTTGGCCACAGTTTGAACAACAGAGACAGCAATATTTATACAATAATTTTTCTTTGTTGTGAGTCTTGCCGACATGCCTGTAGATGTGTTTGCTGACTGGGGATGAAATGTGAAGTATGTTAATCAGAGGTGGGTTCCTCCCAGTTCGGACTGGTTCGCCCGAACCGGTAGCGACCGCTGGTGATGTCACGATGACATCACGGATCCAGTTCGGTCGGTGCCAGTCCGTGGGCGCCGCCATCTTTTTTTGAATTTTTTTTATTTTTTTTATTTAATTTTTTTTTTCTGCGCATGTGCAGAAGCCAAGTTTTCGGCACTGCGCATGCGTCGCCATCTTGTTTTTGGCTTTTTTTAAATTTATTTTTATTTTATTTTTTTTGTGGCACAGGAGGAAGCGAACCGGCAGCGAGGTAAATTAGAACCCACCCCTGATGTTAATCCTAATCTTTTGTGTTAGAAAGTTGGATTTTGTATGGGGGTTCTGCTGTTGGGCAGTTGCCTTTGTGTGGCTAAAAGATTTCCATGTCTTAGGAGATTTTCGTTAGTCATGATTAAATTTGCCTGATTTTACGAATTTATTAACAAGAGATGCACTTTGTCAATTTCAACTTATGTGTCATTATAGGTACAAAGGCTTAAGGGGAGATTTGTCTGAATGTCTGTGAGTTCACTTTGGGCCAGGGGTTAGGGTGTTTGGGAGTGGAGTTGGCAAGGAGTAAAGTCGGTGACTGTTTGGCAAATGGATATTTTGGGATATTTTCATCCCACAACCTCTAATTCATAACACCAGGGGTCAGGTATGGCCTCTTATAATTCCCCTCCACAAAATTCTGCTGCCTAAATAAACACAACATAAAAACCACACAGGAAATAGAAAATCATGCTGGTTTTGGCCTTAGGTTTATCTAGTCCAGCATTTGTGGTCACCCTACGGCCAAATGGATAGCCAGATAGTGGTCTTGCTAAATTTCTAGATAAGCCATTATTATATTGGCAGTTCCATTTTCAATTTTCTTACTAATGATTCCAAGGGTAGAATTTGCTTTTATTTACCCCATCTGAACACGAAGTTCACATTTGCATTGATTGCAATGACTCCAAGATGTCTTTCCTGATTAGTCACTCCTAGTTTAAATGCCATTAAAATGTAGCTTGCCTTTTGTACTAAAATGCATAATTTTGTATTTGTTTAGGAAAAGTGAGATCCTGCAGAAACTCTTATTGATGTTACCAACCTGAAAAGTTTGATCTCATTCTTCTTCAGTACTAATTGCAGATCTTTGATTGATTCATTATCTGCCATCATTTTCGACTCCTAGTGACCACATTTTCTTCATGATTATCTGTCCTCTAATCTGATCTTTCAAGTCTTCCCACAGTGCCAGATCATTGGTTATCATTTTAACAAGCACCGGTCCTAATGCTAATTTCTTGGTTCTGCATTTTGAATATCTTGCCGGTGTAACATCTGGTGATTTTTACTCAGTGTTCCTTCTTTTTCAAATTGCTACCAATCCATAAGAATACTTGTCCCCTTGTTCCTCATCAGCTGCATATGCTAAGGAATCCTTGATGACTTTGTTGAAAGCTTTGTGAAAGTCCAAGTATAAAATATCTACTGTGTCTCCTTTATCCAGTGGTGGGTTGCTGCCAGCTCAGACTGGTTCTTTAGTACCGGTAGCGGAAATTTACTGCCGCTCGCAGAATCGGCAGCGATGACTTCCGTCACGATGCGACCAGTAGAGAAAGTAAGTGGAACCCACCCCTGCCTTTATCTATAGGTTTAGTGCAATCCTCAAAGGAAGCTATATTTTCTTCCCCCTCCCCATTCCCTTTTTAAAAATTGGGGCTATATTGACTAGTATCCAATCCTTGGGAACCAATGCCAATATTAAGTCAAATTAAATATTTTTGTGAAAAGATTAGCATATTCATACAAGTAATTTAAGAATATTGTATGCCTAGCTTCTGGATTAAAGAGTTTATTTGTTTCTCACTTTGTCAGTTGGGTTGTAAAATGAGTCTCATTAACCGTGATTAATATTCCTAACTGATTTATAACTTTTCGGTCATAGCAAGATTTTGAGCACGAGGTAAGATAATGTTTAATATTAATCTATTCTTGTTACCCTGTATCTTCCAGGATATAATCATTTATGGCAGGTGTGGGCAATTAATTTTCTCAATGGGCCACATAAGAAATGGAAACTGTTGTGGAGGGCCACCATTACACCACCCCTGCTGCCACCCTGTCACCCCCAATGCCACTCTGCCCATGCTGCCCTGCCCCCTGCTTACACTGAAGCACCCCCGCCAATACCAATACGCCACTTCAATGCCCCCTCAGTACTGATGCTCCCCATTGCCACTACTCTGTCTCCCGCCCTCACCACCACGAATACCACAGACCATACAGAGACAGCCGAAGGGCCAGATGTAAAATGCCCACGTCTGATTTATGATATTTGGTCTAGATAAGGGTGACTGAATTCATCCATTACTGTTACATCTTTTTCCGATTCTTTTCTCATTTCATTTTCCATCTTAGTTTCTTAGTCAGAGGGGCAAGAGCGTGACTCCAGCACCAATTTTCTTTTTGTATTCAAACATGCCCAATGGCTTTTTTTTTTATACGTTATGTTCTATTTCTGTGGTTTTTCTCTTAACTTTTTTTCTCTCTTAATCTCTTTTATTGAATGTGTGCCTATTTACCTCTCTAAAGGAATATGGCTGTAAGGATGCCCTGTAAGGATGAATATGTAAGTTTCCACATCTCCTTTTTTTTAAAAAAAATCTTTTCACATTTCTCTGTGCAACCTGTCCTGTCTTCCTTGCTACGTTTTGTGCCGGAGCATGATTGTATGGCCAACTCAATTCATTTGAATGATTGCATGGAAAATTTAACCAAATTAAAAACAACACTCGGCAATTACGAGTCAGATTATGCCTCTGTATGGCACGTTATATGTTTATTTCTGAGCCTCTTCTTCAGCATGAGCTGTCACCCAGGTGATTTTAAATGTATATATTTGAATTATTTTTGTCTATTCAGGTTAGCAGACAGGTTTTGTTCATCAGGGGAAGGATGTTTGTTCGTTTGCTCGAATTTTTATGTTGTTCCACTTCTGCATGCAGTATAAAATCATCCTAAAAAATTAAAACAAATTTATAACTCACCTGTTTAATTTCAAAAATTGCAGGTAGTTCTTGATTTACAGCCATTCATTTAGTGACCGTTCAAAGCTACGTTGGCATTGAAAAAAGTGACTTATGACCATTTTTCACACTTATGACCAGGGTCACTTGATCAAAATTTGGCCACTTGGCAACTGGTATGTACTTATGACTTAGTGGAAAAGTTGGCTCCATTGGTAAGTCTTGGAGACAATGGAACTCTATGCTGTCTTCAGTAGTCAGAACATGTTCCTTATATAAAGACCTAATATTCCAAAGTAATCATATACCAGATGTTTGATTTCTTGTAACGGCAGCACTCCAATTGCCCCAAACACTTGCATATAAACTTTGGATTTTCTGTGGCATAGCCGTTTCAATTTGATTTTATGAAT
This sequence comes from Thermophis baileyi, assembly GCA_003457575.1. Taxonomy (NCBI): domain Eukaryota; kingdom Metazoa; phylum Chordata; class Lepidosauria; order Squamata; family Dipsadidae; genus Thermophis; species Thermophis baileyi. The sequence continues at coordinate 1,763,519 of QLTV01002109.1, read as the reverse complement.
CAATACATACAAGACTCCAATACAGTCAGTACTTAAAAGAATCTACTGAAGTTGGGTGGCCAATCAGTTTGAATTACTAAATTTTGAAGTATTTTAATATTAATTTCCTAAGTCTTAACTGCTGTTTTTGGTCTCCCACTTCCTAGATGTCCAGCTCACCCCACACTCTATTGTCTTCTCTCTTTCTCTCTGCCTCACCTGCCATTTCTCCAGTATATGAAATCCCTGTGTTGCTATGCCAATATGTACAGGAGAATATTTTTTATATCAGAAGGAAGGCTTGTTCATATAATTCATTTGGTGAGTATAGATTAATATTATTTAATAATATAAATATTTAATTGAATTTAATTTTTACCATCAAATCCATTTTTAAATCTTTTATATGACCTCATTCCTTTTTGCAATGTAAGCTCCTAATATATATTCAAAGGATGATGTAGCATTCAGTAGAATAACCATTGCAGCAGGGGTGAAATCCAGCAGGTTCTGACAGGTTCTGGAGAACCGGTAGCGGAAATTTTGAGTAGTTCGGAGAACCGGTAGTGGAAATTTTGAGTAGTTCGGAGAACTGGCAAATACCACCTCTGGCTGGCCCCAGAGTGGGGAGGGAATGGGGATTTTGCAGTATCCTTCCCCTGGAGTGGGGAGGGAATGGAGATTTTGCAGTATCCTTCCCCTGCCATGCCCACCAAGCCACGCCCACCAAGCCACGCCCATAGAACCAGTAGTAAAAAAAATTGGATTTCACCACTGCATTGCAAATTATTGATCTAGTAAATTTCACAAGAATAAATACATGTAGAGTTTTCCACATGAAAGGTGGAAAAATTAGGACATGTTGCAATGGAAAGTAGGACATGTTGCAATCGAAACTCTTCATGTGAGTGTTATTATGTAATTGCATTATTGTTTTGCTACACTTGATATACTTAATATTTTATTGCTCTCTTTTGTCATTCTTAGGCCACAGACAAACCAGACTAACTATGGGAAATGCTGAACAATTTAAACTAATGAAGAAACATTAGAACAAATATCAGAGCAAGCCATGTAGGCATTACAATAATATTTGCCAACACATGACAATAAAGAATCAGAATTTAGATCAGGATTAGCTGAAGTCAGTTGCTATACAGCCAAATCTTCCCAACATGACATTTTGCTGATGAACAAGCATCATATGGAAGAAGACTGGGGTAAACAACAACAATAATAACAAAAACCCATAGAGAAGGCTGGAACTAATCAAGAAGGAATTCAACCTAGGAAAAAACTTTTTTTAAAAGTTAACTATTGCCTTAGCGAGAATTAAATGTGATGTGAGAGTCTCTGTGTTAAATATAATAATGGAATCAAACAGGTCAGGTGGGTGTATTTCAGCAGACTGTATGGGAGACACAGACTTCAGATTAGAATACCAGCGTAACGTGTAGTAACATGGTATGTTTAGCAACTGGTTGTAACAACTAAAGTGATGGGTTCAGAAGATGTCTCCTCTCTCCCTGACAGATACAGTATAGTACACTACTTTTTTCCAACATTTTTATTGCACAATGATTACAAAAAGAACCCTTATTATGCAAAGAAAGGCTTTGTCTTAGGTATAATTTCTTGCCAAATAACATGAATGTAAACCCCATATTACCAGTGGAACAAGCCAACAATGAGTGAAATCATGAAATACATGTACTTTAATCAAGCAACCCATTGCTCTCTAAGACCTTCAATGCAGCACCATCATGATTGCTTCATATCAGGGAAGCAAAACAAATCTAAATTTAATATAGTGAATTGAAACATTCAGCATATGATTCACAGAATCCAGACTAACTACTTCAATAAAAGTGATGATTTGTCAGAGTGTGCACAGGTCTATCACATGTATCAACCCAGGAGCAAGTACAGTCAACAGTGGTTTGTATCAAATAGTGGTTTTTATCTACAATAGGAATATAGGAATATTATACATACACGTGCTACAAGCAGTATCTAAACAAACAGCAATTACAGCAGGGAAGAAATGCAACGAACCAACACTCCACCAGGCTTCCTCTTATTACACAGGCTCTTAAAGGGATAACAGCCAAAGATCCTGCTGACTCATTCCCCTCATTGCATCAGCTGGTCAGCTCTTAAATTATCACCTTGACATGATTTAACAATGTCATACATACAGTTATGTATGTAGGACTGTTAAATATATGTATTATGTATATATTGTTCCGCAGTTACAACTTTTTTTTACACAAGGCACATATATAACATATATTCCAGTAAGAAAGCCGATTTCCTTAAATATCAGTTGTAAAGTGTTAGATCAAAGTGAATGGAATGGAATGTTACCTGTGTTACATTTCTTATTTTCAAAAAGTATACTTTTTGTCTTCTTTCATCTGAGTTTCTATTTTGTACAATTACTTTGCACCCAAATCTTTGTACAAGAAATATAGGCTAGCTTGTTTTTATTCATTTGCTTTACTTCCACAGTTTTCATTGTATGCTGCATCTGATTAAAAAAAAATCAAATCACTTTGCTTGCATAAATGCTTGCTACTTTAGCATATATTTTATAGCATGACTCATACTCATAAGAGCCTAAAAGCACTACCAAGATGTCCTGTAGTGCTTAGGAATAAGTCTAGGAATGCTCTGTGTGCAGAATAATTATCTCATTTTAACTTTCAATTACTATACCTTTCCAAGCAAAGAGGATTGTGCAATATATTGGGCAAGAATGAAAACCTTAATTTCTTTTGGAACGTCCCAGTAGTCAGAACCCCAGGTTTCCTGGCAATAATGGTCTATACTAGACATATAGATAATAATGTGGATTTCTTAATCTTGCTTTGTTGCTCAATTGTTCTGTTTCTGATTTCTTACTTAATTTTACTTTTAATCGGTGCTCTTTTAATATGCATTCTCAAAGCGCAACTTGTACTAAGGTATATGGTTTCTGTTTGTGTATAGGAACACTAACTCCTGTCTTGGACAGGACTGTTGGGAGGTCCATGATATAACATGAAGCTTTGAGGGTCATATACTCCCTGAAAATCTTGATGTGGCTATCAGAGACATCTAAAAATTGCCTCAACGTTTTGATAAACCAAAGAGAAAAGTACTGATTATTTTTATTAATTAATCCTGCTAACTTATTAATTTAATTTCAGATAATTTAAAATTACATTACAGGTAATCCTTGCTAAAGGCTGTTACTTAGTGACCAAAATGTTGATGGACCTCCAACCTCCCCAGAAATATTGATCACCCATTTTTGAAGTTCTGGTAGATATGTACATCTTTTTTTTCTTAGAATACATACTTTAAAGTTCACTTTCAGACCAAAACCATTGAATCATATCTTTCAAAGATTCTGGAGCATCAGGGAACTACCACAGGACTGGAAAAGAACTGATGTGGTTCCCATCTTCAGAAAAGGGGGGGGGAAACAGATCCAAGAAACTGCAGACCAATCAGCCTGACATAAATACTTGGGAAAATCCTGGAAAAGATAATCAAGCAACAGATCTGAAAACACCTACTAGCAAGCAAAGTTATAACCAAAAGCCAACATGGGTTTGTCAAAAACGGATGATGCCAAACAAATCTTATTTCATTTTTAAACAAAGTGACTAAATTAGTGGCCCAGCAAAATGCAAAAATATATGAAGAACACTTGCAGGAATTTTGTCTTGTTTAGTGAAAAGAAGAACTAGGGGGTGACAAGATAGCAGTGTTCCAATATTTGAGGGACTGCCACAAAGAAGAGAGGGTCAACCTATTTTCTAAAGCACCAGAAGGCAAGACAAGAAACAACGGATGGAAACTAATCAAGAAGAGAAGCAACCTAGAACTAAGGAGAAATTTCCTAACAGTGAGAACAATTAACCAGTGGAATGGCTTGTCTTCGGAAATTGTGGGTGCCCCATCACTGGAGAATCACTTGTCTGGAATAGTATAGGGTTTCCTGCTTGAGCAGGGGATTGGACTAACTCTATTATTCTATTATATTCAGTTACATATATTTCATTGTATGTCAAAAATGTGTCTGTTTGTTCTCAATTTCCAAATAATTTATCTTTGTTCTTTTGAAAACAAATCTGCAAAAGGCTTTAAACAGATTTCCTATTGAAATATACATTACATTTTTGTCAAAAATTACTGTATACTAAGTATTTTTATTGTAATTTTAAAATGAAAGGTACATATAGTCTTTCAATCTCTTCAGACAATTCTTGTTCTTCGGCTGATTAAATAGACTCTACATACACACTTAGACCTTTTTTCCTCTTCCAATACTGCAATGAAATATTCAGGAACTGCAAAAGATGATTAAATCTTCCAGTTAATCCAGAAGATATACAATGAGTTATTTCATTTGGCATGTTTTAAAGAGCAAAATCCTGAACCATCCAAACTTTCAGTACAATAAAATGTATTTCAATAAGAAGAGCTTTAAGTAGGAGCAATAATGATATTGCTCCTACTTAAACTGATGATATACAACAATAATGTATTCATGAACAATAAAATATGTTCACATTCTGTAGGTTTAGTATAATTAAGGAACACTATTAAACAGACTTAAATTGTCTGAATTTCCTGAATATGACAACTTTCTACATAAATGAAAAAAATATGTAGGATTTTCCGTACATAATCATGGAAGTCCAAATTATGATTATATTGTACAGATTAATCACTATTGCTTTTAATATCCAACTACACACTATATCCAATTACATATTAGCCTAATTAGATGAAACAGAAAATAAGCAAAATATGCAATGGAGGAGGAAATGCCAGTCTATTCTTAGAAGTGACTCTGTAATACAACAGGCTTTATTCTGACCGTTTAACAGCAAAAGAATCTTGCTCTATTCTTGATTCTCATGGTGTAAGATTTTAGTTATGAAACTCGGATCACTGATTCAAATATCAGCCTAAAAATGTATGCTGGTTCAAGCAATAAACTGCCTTAATATCTTGGGAGTGAAGTGAACTGAAGAAGCCTCTTGGATGAGAAGCAAAATGTTTTCAAGGAAAAAAAAAAAAACCAAGAAAGCCCAGTTGCCTTTTGAAATAATCTTTGGGACATGTTGTAATTGTTATCTTACATTCCAAGGTGAAGTCTCAGTATATCAAACTGAGAACCTGAACACATGTGCATGATTTCACAATCTGTCATATCTATCTATATTTTCCTGCAAGTGCAAGGCCCACATTTTTTTCAGAACAACTGAGTGTTGATCCATGGTTGTGACCAGATTTGACCAACTGGCTTGTTGCCTGAGCCTGACATCCTGTGTTGAGAGAGAGTGACTGGTCCAAGGTCACCTAGCTCAGGGGTCTCTAACCTTGGCAACTTTAAGACTTGGCGGACTTCAACTCCCAGAACTCTGGGAATTGAAGTCCACAAGTCTTAAAGTTGCTAAGGTTGAAGACCCCTGACCTAGCTGATTTTCATGCCTAAAGTGGGAATAGAACTTGCAGTTTCTAACCTGGTCCCTTAACTACTAGACCAAACTGGCTCTAATATCTACATATTACCCGACAAATATGAATCCTCAATCATAGTAACTTACTATTCTGCTTCTAAGTGTGACGTAAGAAAATTGTTGGGCAAATGGTTTTCTTTCTCTTTTTTCTTTTTCTTTTTGCCTCTTTCTTTAATGTATGTATTCTGATTTAAGTCCAGTGGTCTCAGTTTGCAAATTATTATCATGCTGTTATCTACAGAAACCAGGAGAGGGCAAAATTACAGAAACTTTTTGATCATGGGAACTCTAAAATAAGAGATTGTATCCCAGTGGGATGTTGCATGAAATTACATAGTAGAAAAAAAGATCTAGTTTGGTGAAAATTATTGTCAGTTTGCTTAGGGATATGTCTTCTCCTATTCAAATTGCCTAGTATCTGCTTGACAAGACTGCATTTCAAGAAATTGCAATTGTTATTTTTTAAATTTTGTTACTTACAGTAATTGGAATGGTCATCTAAAATTCATTGGGGTTATTAGTTCATGCTTATTCGTAAAAAAACACTTTCTGTGCCTTGAGTGGCATCATATTAAGAACAAATACAAAATAAATTGTTTTCACAATTATTTATGAGAAATATATTCTCACAGCATAAACATGATTTTTTTCAATGCTTCATTCAATTAATTTTTTTTTCTGCAATACAAAGGAGGACCAAAATAACTAACTTTCAGTTAAGATGCGGACATGTGGATTATTTTAAATTGTTCAAGAAAGCATTAAGTAATTATTTTCATAATTTATAAAGATGATATGATATATGATTTGATTAGATTAGATTAGATTAGATTAAATTAGATTAGATTAGATTAGATTAGATTAGATGTGATGTTGTGCCTTCAAGTCAAACTTAACTCTTCACAATTGCCTGGATTAATCCCTACAATTTTCTTGGCAAGTTTTCAGGTGTGCTTTGCCATTGCCTCGTTCTTAGGGCTGAGAAAGTGTGACTGGCTCAAGGCCACCCAGATGACTTTGTGTCTAAAATGGGAGTAAAACTCACAGTTTCTCAATTTCTACCAGCTTCCTTAACCTCTACACTAATTTAGCAGGACTTTCTAACATTCATTAAATCATGTATTAGTCATTCAATGGTATTAGAGATCTATTGCTCTTAATGCAGGGGTGTTAAACTCAAGGCCCGGGGGCCGGATGTGGCCCGCGGGGTGCTTAGATCTGGCCCGCAGGGCCGCCCTGGAAACAGCGAAGGACTGGCCCGCAGGGCTTCTGTCAGCAAAAACGGAGCTTGGGAGGGCCACATGCCCCCCCCAAGTTCTGTTTTCGCTGGCAGAGGGTTGCAGGAGGCCATTGCAGCTGGAAATAGAGCTTGCAAAGGCCACGTGTGGCCTCCCCGAGCTCTGTTTTCACTGGCAGAGGGTTGCAAGGAGGCTGTTGCAGCTGAAAATGGAGCTCAGGAGCCCGTTTTTGCTGACAGAGTGCTCGGGCCACCACAGGCGCCCCCAACATGAGTGACGTTGAGCTGGCCACGCCCACCCTGGCCACGCCCACCCTGGCCCCCCGAGGTCAAACACAACCCTGATGTGGCCCTCAATGAAATCGAGTTTGACACTTTCACTGGAATTTCTGGTGATACAATATTGGTACTAATTATTTTTAAGGGACAGTTTCCAAAATCAGAGTAATGTTTGTTCTGCATTGGCACGAGAGTACATAATGATGAGTGGGGGAAAACCTTCATAGAATTACAGAATACTTCAAATATCTCGGGGATAAAATATTACACTTGATTCCTAAAGAAACAAAATTAAAGCACATAAAGCAATAATACATGAGACTGTTTTCTAATTCTAATGTAAGGCTTTTTTTTTACCTTTAAACATTTCAAAAACATTTAAAGCATTAGAAGAAAACAAGTGAGTTTCAAAAGCTATGCATCTCATTATCTCTTGCTTTGTTTTAAATATTTAGAGAGGAAAGTTAAAAGAATCTATTTCAAAATTGCATGAAGTGAGAACAATTCCTAACTACAAATCCTTTGAGAATGTACACATTTAATTAAGTTTGCCCACCAGCTATGTAGTTATCTTAGCTGTTATCATGTTATTTGATTCTTTTGACAAAGAACATTTCAAGGTGTCTACATACCCAGATTGTGTTTCATTTACTCCTGATTAGTTGTTAGTGATGGTTTCAAAATTTAAACTAATGTAGTGATAATTACTTATAAAAAATATAATATTATCTGATATTTGGTATTTCATGAGTAAGAAAGATATAATTGATATGCAATGTGTTTCTGTACTTGTGGGTAAGAATCAGGAATCTGCAATCTTCTTACTCGCAGTGAACTATTCACTTTCTCATGAATCCAAATGCATGAAGAAATATGTTCTCCAGTCCCACTGTTACATTTTATTATTTTCCTTCCGCCCAACCCTTCTATCTGCATAACATGGGAACATCTAAAGAAATTCCCCCTGTATTTCATTGTCATGCCATGCAAAGAATGCAATCTTCCATGGTTTACTCATCGATTTGGTTGACAAGAAGAATCCCCAATATTTATTTTGTTGAAACTTTTACAAAATGGTTGCTAGGAAGAGCTATCCTATTGATGAAGAACACAATCAGTTACAAAGAACTATTTCACTAGCCATATCTGATGCTATTACCCATTTCCTCTTTCAGGATACTCACCAAGGATGTTTTGCTTCTCATGAAAGAGCAGGTAGACACACTTCAAAGCACTGGGTTGCAGTCACTCACCATTTTTATTTTCTAAGAAATTTTTAGGGAAACCCATTACAAGAAAATATACAAATGTATTCTTGAAAGTAAAGATGACAATGAAAACTGGTGCTTTGCTTTGTACGATGCCATTCTCCTATCAATTTGTAATTTTTTGTAAGTGTTCAAGCTATAAAAAGTCAGGTAATGCAAAGAATCTGGCATGCACCAAGGGAGCCACAACACATTGACATCTGTGGGCATCATACCAGAGATTGCAGGATTACGACATCAATAACACTGCACCCAAACAGATGACTTGTAGCACCCAAATATCAAATATTTGTGGTCACATTGCCATAGCACAATCATGTACATGTCTACTGTACTCAACAGAGGTTGAATGTGTTGTAATGGTTTCCAAGTTCATCTGGATATCAATTTTCCTTCAACTTGTCCTAAAATCCTGGTCCAGGATTACACTGCAGAAAAGGTCCTCATAAAATGGCAGGTACTAGAAAAGACAAGGGGCTACTAGTCCTCTTTTTGGGTGGGCTGTATTATTAATGCTGTAATCCTGTAATCTCTGGCATGATACCCACAGATGTCAATTGATTGTGGGACCTTCTTGGAGATTATGAGGAATCCTCCTTCATTCAACATGCACATGCACACACTTGCAACAGAGGTGGGTTCTATAGAACCGGTAGCAAACCGCTGGTGACATCACAGAGCCGGTTCTGTTGGTGCCGGTCCGTGGACGCCGCCATCTTTTTTTTGGAATTTTTTTTGGGGGGGAATTTTTTTCGGGGGGATTTTTTGCTATTTTTTCTTCTTCTGCACATGCGCAGAAGCCGAGTCACCGGCACTGCACATGCGCCGCCATCTTGTTTTTGGCTTTTTTGGGAGGGGATTTTTTGCAAATTTTCGGCACTGCGCATGTGCGCCCACGCACCCACGCAGCATGCAATATGCGCGCAGCCACGTGGCGCGGGAGGAAGTGAACCGGCAGCGAGGTAAGTTAGAACCCACCCCTGACTTGCAAGTGTGATAAATTGTTGATAATTTTCATACGAATGCTGCCCACAATGCCCATAAAATGTGCATTGTGGAGAGATAGAGCATGCACAGAAGCATCCTATTCAAAAAATTATAACTGGATTATAAATCTCATCAATCCTGATCATTTTGAACAAAAAAACAGTAGCACACCTGTAAGAAATTCAGATCTGAAAAGGCTATTGAGAACTTGTACTTGCACAAGAAGTTAAACAACATAATCAGCTGTTTCAGAGCAGACAAAGGAATGGAATACTAATACTAACCTTTGAACTAGAGTTCCTACCTCCATGAAGTCTGGGTTCTAGAAGCCAAGGATGAACAGTTGCCTTCCTTCATCTTGTGCAAATATCTCTCCTTGAGAGTCATGTAGATAGTAATTATTGTTTAGGTTCACATTAGGACAGGGATGGATAATTTTTAAATACACTTAAAAACCTTGGAGTTTTGCTAAACAAAATTCAGCTAGACTTATTTTCAGATGAAGTGAAAAGGTAAAAATATATTTTATCTAAAAAAATGTTAAGACTCTAAAATGGCTTAAGACTTACTATTTTTGCTATAATAGATTAGCATTACTCTTATTTGAAGTTCCTTGTCTCTGGAGAGCTTGTTACAAATCATTACTTCTGTTTTCTTCTTATAATGAAGACTTGCATTTTCTAGTAATATCAAGATTTGTTGAAGGCAATTTAAGAAGTAAGTATCTCTGCTGATTTTTCTTTTTTGGTTATACCACTGATCTTCAATAGTAAAAGCACAGAACAGAATAACAGAATTGGAAGTGACCTTGGAGGTGTTCTAGCATAACTCTGGAATGCCTGGGAGATCATGTTCAGGATACTTCCAGATATTGCCATTATAGCAGTTCTCATGATATTAGCTGAGACAGTGTATTAATAGCTCTCATGTAGTGCTAGTGAACTTTCAGTAAATCCAGTCTTTTCTATTGAAGGACTAAAGCTCTGCAAAGCTTCTTCCAGTCTAGTCTCCCACTGGAGAATACTGTCCTTTTCTCCCATTCAGGCAGTCTGGATGTTTTTTTAAATTGGATTTCAGATGAGGACACTGTATGAAGATATCACTGATTGTGCTTGTCATTTACTTCTGGTGGAACTGGGATGGGACTGTTGCAACTGTGCTGGTTCTTCTTGCAGTTTTTAATATTAGCAATCATTGCATCCTTCTGGATCAGTGTGAGAGTCATGGTATTGCAGATCAGGACAACTCTGCTGAGTCTTTCCAGCAAGCCCAATTAACTGTTTATATAATTATATTGAATCACAAAATGAGAGAGGAGTCCAATTATGTATATAATAAACAGATGTTGAGACTCTAGAAAGAGTGCAGAGAAGAGCAACAAAGATGATTAGGGGACTGGAGGCTAAAACATATGAAGAGCGGTTGCAGGAACTGGGTATGTCTAGTTTAATGAAAAGAAGGACTAGGGGTGACATGATAGCAGTGTTCCAATATCTCAGGGGCTGCCACAAAGAAGAGGGAGTCAAGCTATTCTCCAAAGCACCTGAGGGTAGGACAAGAAGCAATGGGTGGAAACTAATCAAGGAGAGAAGCAACTTAGAACTAAGGAGAAATTTCCTGACAGTTAGAACAATTAATCAGTGGAACAACTTGCCTCCAGAAGTTGTGAATGCTCCAACACTGGAAGTTTTTAAGAAGATGTTGGATTTTTTTACGGAACTGAACAAAATGACATTAAAATTTATATGGTCAAAAAAAAAAAAAGTCGAGAATCAAAACGAAATTACTACAAGACAATAGAAAGAAAGGTGGATTTGGACTCCCCAACTGGAAAACCTATTATCACGCTGCTGCTGAGGGAATGGATCATTCTCAAAAATAAAAGAATCCTAACATTAGAAGGATTCGATCTCCAAATTGGCTGGCACGCGTTCATATGGGAGGGAAACACAAAATACATGCATATTACAATACAAAATGGAAGAAGAAACGGTCAAGGGGACAATGATTGCTTGGGCACAAAACTTTGGATACACAATTAATTTGGTAGAATGGGATAAAATTTGGGAAGTAAATTATAAATTGACTATGGCGGTATCATATAAAGAAAATATTTATAAGATGTTTTACCGATCGCATTTACGTCCGGCACAATTGGCAAAAATGTTCCTGATGGTGTCTCCAAAATGTTGGAAATGTAACAAAGATCAAGGGACATATTATCATCTTTGGTGGACGTGCCCAAAAGTCAAAGCATACTGGAATAAAATTAAAAATTGGCTGGAAGAAATTATACAACAGGAGATTGAGTTAAAACCAGAACTATTCTTACTGGGAATTATAAGAGGGAAGATCAAAAAAGAGAATAGATATATAATACTCCACATAACAACTGCGGCCAGGATAGTTTACGCGCAAAGTTGGAAATCTGATAGTATTCCCAAATCCACAATGGTTGTCCAAATTTTTTTAGAATGTGCTGAAATGTGTAAACTAACAATGGAATTGCATGATAAAGAAGATACGGAATTCTATGAAGCATTGGATAAATGGTACAAGTGGTTAGAACGAAACAAAAAATTTCAAATACTGTTATAAAATAGGAATATCAATTAGGAAAGTGTAAGGGGTCTTTCTTCTTTTTCTTGCTCTGTGATGTAAATAAACAGATATATATATGTAATCAAAATATAAGAAATAGAATCGGGAAATACAATAGGAGACTCAATCCATTTAATATAGAAATGTATAAAAATAGATATAGTCAAAACAAAAATAGCAATACTGTAAAGTCTAAATAATAATGAAAATGTTATGAAAAAGCTGTAAAAGTGGTTAGATGTTTCTATGTTTGTTTTTGTTTTATGTTTTTGTACATTGTTTTTTGTATGTTGTTTTTAAAGGGAAAAAACCAAATAAAGATTATATATTATTCTATTCTATTCTATTCTATTCTATTCTACTCTACTCTACTCTACTCTATTCTATTTTCTTATATATATGTATATATATGTATGTGTATATATGTATGTGTATATATGTATGTGTATATATATATATATGTATATGTATATGTATATATATATATATATATATATATATATATATATGTATATATATGTATATATATGTATGTGTATATATATATATACACATACATACACATACATACATACATATATATACTGTATATATAAAAGAAGATGTTGGATAATCATTTGTCTTAAGTGGTTTCCTGCCTAAGCAGGGGGTTGGACTAGAAGACCTTCAAGGTCCCTTTCAACTCTGTTATTCTATTCTATTCTATTCTATTCTATTCTATTCTATTCTATTCTATTCTATTCTATTCTATTCTATTCTATTCTATTCTATTCTATTCTATTCTATTCTATTCAAATCATATATCATATCATATAAAATAAATTGACTCAGAGACAATCCACAGATCCTTAAATTAAAATGAGAATGCAGACAAGTATCCCAGTCAGTCATTAGTCCTTTCCATGGATTATTGCCAGATTACAGCTGAGAAATCAATCTTACAGGCCTTATATGTTTTTCCACTTTCAGAAATGGGAAGGCATAGATGGCACTTGTCATATTTCTCACAATTGTTTTGAGAAAGATTAGAGCTTATATTTCTTGAAGTATTGGTTTACCTTTCTTTGGAACTTTCCCCAAACCCTACCCATTTCAGAGAAAAAACATTGATGTTCATGTATCCCAAACTCATAAATAATTCTAGTATGTTATACGTGCAATCTACAATCTACATATATGTAATCTAGTAGAAGATGCATTCATGAACAGGAAGCAGTTTGTGGCTGCTGTGATATTAGTTTCAGAGCATACAACAATCAATCTGCGATCAGTGTTGGAAAGGATCGACACAAATCAGAGCACACTCAAAAATCAGAGTGCAGAGTACATTCCATAGAGTTGGAGGTATCTGGACAGGAAATAGTAATTCCAGAATAATACTAATGGAGCTAACATACATGGCTGGAAAAACCTATGGGCTACCATATCTGGCTGCAAAATCACCACAAGATGGCAACAGAAAATTAGATTTCTTAGTGC
>QLTV01002109.1:1732681-1746157 GCA_003457575.1 Thermophis baileyi | reverse complement strand
TCCATTCAAAGCAACGTCTGAATACCCTTAGGCAACGCAGGTAGAGTTAAACCAGTAGAGACCCCTCCCATTAGCCAGAATGCAGATTCTAGCCAATACACAAGTGTGAAAATGTTTTCTTTATCAACTGCTCTGGGAACCGGATAAACATACATTTCTCTGACCATCTTCTGTTATCCATTGAAGTGAAACATCCCACATTGCCCCTCATAAACCTTCTCCAAAAGTGAAGAGATCTCAGGATGCTTNACCAGTAGAGACCCCTCCCATTAGCCAGAATGCAGATTCTAGCCAATACACAAGTGTGAAAATGTTTTCTTTATCAACTGCTCTGGGAACTGGATAAACATACATTTCTCTGACCATCTTCTGTTATCCATTGAAGTGAAACATCCCACATTGCCCCTCATAAACCTTCTCCAAAAGTGAAGAGATCTCAGGATGCTTGGCGCCCGGGTATAAGTTGTAAACCATCAATTGACACAGGCAATGCTAATAAATCGAACCCAAGCCCCCCCCCTTCTCTCAACTGAATGGCACGATCACTCTTTGGGATCTGACAGGTAGTATTTGTTGCACTTCCAAACTTTTGGAAAGTTTTTCTCAATGCTACAATATTATCATTAAAACAGCAGGTTTCTAAAAAATTATAAAATATAGCAATTTATTCTTTGGCAATAACTATGAATAAAAGTGATTCACAAGCTTGAAGCCTTTATTTTAATGGTAGCAGCAAAAAAGTGTAAAGCCTTAGATGTATTATTATAAGCTACTTACTTTTAGATGAAGAATTGGTGGAGGTGGGGAAATTATAGAATGAAAGTCACTTTTATCAAAAGGATTGCTAAGAAAGGCAAATCTGGCTTAAAGATTGAGGAGGTAGAGAAATAATAGGAAGCTGTTGCATAGAATTATTCTAAAACAGGCACATCTAACTCTGGACTCTTGAACAAAATACTGTATAGTAGAGCCAATTTTTCTACCGTGTTTCCCCTTCCCTGAAAATAAGCCCTCCCCCCCTGAAAATAAACCCTCCCCGAAAATATTTAACTGCATGCGCAGCTGGTCCCTGCCATTTCCTCTGGTTAGGGTTAGGGAGACAGATCTGGAAATCAGGTGAGATGGCAAGAGGAGCCCGGTCTTGCTCCACACGCCCCAAAATAATAAGACCTCCCCAAAAATAAGGCCAAGCGCTTATTTCGGGGTTCAAAAAAATATAAGACAGGGTCTTATTTTTGGGGAAACACGGCAGTAGTTTGGGAATCTCTTGAAGGAGAAACCATTTCTACTCATTTCCATCTGTAGGTATCATCGCTGGTCCATCAGTTGCTGGTTTAGAAAAAGCCACTAGATTTCATCTGGACTAGAACTGACCAGTACAGAAGCAATGCATAAACAGATTTGTGACTAAGAGAAGACAGAATACAAATATAAGTGTATGCAAATGTAGATTCCATAAATTGAAGAAGTTGTGGACTACATATATACCAGAATAGGTAATGTCTTTACCTATTTCATTCAACTTTTTCTTCTAAAATCCTTGGAGAGACAACTTTCATTTTAGACTTTGATAGCCTCTGTTGTGATCCTATATTTTTTTCCCCAGAATGCCAGATCCCAACCCCATGTCATGCTCAGTGCATATCTGTAATGCATCTGATTAGAAAATATTAACAATCTAGTTAACTTGATGATAAACATTGCTCAGGTTTCTTGAAGCATTTCCACACATTAAAACACTGTGCCCCAAGTAAATGCACTGCCACTTACAAGATGTCTTGTGTGCCAACATATGAGTCATAAGATAGGTTACATCCTGTCAGTCTTTCATGTAATTTGTGAAGGGTATGAAGTATCTGGCAATTCCTTCTCAAGCATTGTTTCCCATAGCATTGATTCAGCCTACTCTTAAATTTGGTTGCTGTATCTGTCAGCCTATCCGTTCATCTAGATCAGGGGTGTCAAACTCGCAGCGTCACGGCGGCATCACGTGACGTATTGGGATTTTTCCCCCTTTGCTAAACCAGGTGTGGGCGTGGCCAGCGCGTGATGCATCCGGCTCACGGGCTGCAAGTTTGACAGCCCTGATCAAGATCTTGACCCTGCCAATGTGAGTATCATGTGAGTATCTTCTAAGGTGAGCATAGCATCAGCTATTTAGAGCTGCAGATAAGAACACATTGTTATATTCTGTTAGATACCTCCTTATTTTTTATTGTATTTTAATGCATTGAATACAAGAGAAGCTTCAGAAGGATATGCCACAGAAAACAATGCCATCTGCTGTCACTGCCCACAATAAAACAAGTGCAAAGAATCACCAGTAAAAAAACAAAAGAAATTCTCAAGCACCTTGAGAATAAGGTAGGAGGGAAAGTATGTTTCACATGGGTACAAAACAACTGAAAAAAATACAAGCAGGTTTTAAACACGGCATTAATTTGTACAGACTCACACATACCAAACTAATAAGCTTTGTCTACAGACAGACATCATTCTCTCAATGTCTTAGCTATTCTTTATAAGGAGACATCAGCAGAGACACATAAATAAGATGTGTAAATAAAATCTTTCCCTCTCTGCCACTACTGACTAAACAGAAAAATCAACATTTGTTAAAAAGGCTTTGTGATCAGAAAGATTGTCTAGAGAATGATACTGAAAAAATAAATTAGGCAGATATATAAACAGAGTGCTAGGGAACAGATAACCTTCACACATTTTCATTCAGTGTGAAGTACCAAAATTCTCATAACTGCAAGTGCTACTGTAAACAACATAAAATTGTTTTATTTGGCTACATTTGGCTTTCAAAATATATAGGACGCCTGAGGTAATATGATCAGAGTTCTGTTTTATAGCGAAACTCCCAAAGTGGAAGGCACTTGAATAAAATGCAGAGCTTCATTAAAATTCATCTAAGTGAAATCTAAACAAGGAACAATGCACTTGAACTACAAGCTGTCATTAGGTGAAGATTTAAAGAGAAAGATAAAAGTATGATCTAGAATGTTAATAAAAACCAATTGGGACTGTGTCGAGTGGAAGACTTTCATGATGAATCAGAGAATGGATGCCTTTAATTATATCATGGAAGGAAATGAATATAACTGACCAGGTATAATGGAAACTAATATGGAGGGAGGGGTCTTTTGTTGATTTACTTTTAAGAGTAAGGTCTCTATAGCCCATTAAAGCCAGTGACAAAGGAATCAACTATGCTTTTTATAGATGGGACTGCTGATGTGAATGCTATACATTGGGCCGCCCTTGAAAATTATCTGAGAGCTACGGCTAGTTCAAAATGTAGTGGCACAAGCAGCAATGGTACTTTACTAGCTGGCTTCCAGATGCATTTCAAGGTGCTAAATGTTATCTTTAAAACCCTTAATGGCATAGGACCTGACTACTCTTTCACTCGTTGTTCCTGTCCACCCAGTACGTTCAAGCAGAGTGGATGTGCACCAGGTCCCTTCCATTATAGGACTTAATGGGATTTGTCACTTTATGAAATCTACAAAGTATACCTTTTCTGCTGCAGCCTAGAGCATCTGGAACAACATCTGTCCAGGCATATGGATGGCACCTTCTTTCTCTTCTTTGAAAAGCCCTTAAAATCTGGCTTTGGTCTCACTTCTGGAGTTTATGTGTTGTGGGAGTTGTTAGCTTTGTTTTAATAGTTGCTGTTAGTCCAGCCTGTCTTCTTTTGTTTTGTTTTATTTATGTTTTTAATTGTTTTAATATAATGTTATATTTTGTAAGCCATCCAGAATCCACTGGAGTGGACAGCTATATTAAATTTAATAAATAATAATAACAGAGCAACAATGAGAGGAATCTAATGGCCATTAGTCTGATGGATTGCAATAATGGAATTAAACTGAACCTTTACAGTTAAACTTAAAAGCTATGCACAAGCTTATTACAGTGCTCATTACAAAGGGAAAAAATGTTAGTATTTCAAGCTAACTCCAAAACATGCTGTTTGGTTAGATCTAGAAATGGTGACAACACTACTTCATTGGGAACATCTTAGGTAGCTTTTCATATTAACACAAGCTAAGAGTATTATGACATCAGATAGTTGCCACATTAGGCATATTTTTTTCTATAATCTCCCAAAATACTATTGTTGGAAGAAATGTCCATATGGGTTCAGTTCCAAGTGGGGAGAAAGACACTGGAAACTTGGAGGCTGTTTGGAAAGATGGTTTAATGATGGACAGGACCACATGGGTTTGAAGTCCTGGGCAATTGAGCACATGCGAGAGAGAGAGAGAGAGAGAGAGAGAGAGAGAGAGAGAGAGAGAGAGAGAGAGAGAGAGAGAGAGAGAGAGAGAGAGAGAGAGAGAGAGAGAGAGACCCTATCTTGGGCTTTGAACTTGAGCTTGTATTCTGATTGGTTGTCAGACTCCCATGGGGCCATGCAGGGGTAACTTTGTAGGCTGTCTTGAGTCCCAGGCTTGGTTGAATCTTGCTGGGTGATGCAATCTTCCCAGGTGCCATGTGGTGAGATGGGTAGAGGAAGGTCTTAAGGTGGCCCAGCATTTTGTCTTGTAGATAGGTTGGCATCAAAATATCTGCTGGGGCTGAGTTTCTGTGTCCCTTAAGATTTCTATTTCTCTTTTAGGGGAAATATTCTGCCTTTTTAATATTTCCTAGAATATTTCATTCTTCTACGAGTGGAGTGGGTGCTAACTTTCTACACTATGCAGATGGACTCTGCCTCAAAGCTATAATATAAAAATAATGCAATTTCTCTTGTATTTTGGGGTTCCTATAATTTTAATTACCCATTCAAATTTCACATATGTGATCATGCTAATTGTGACTTATTATAATTGCTAAATTTCAGTTTTGGTATGAATCCTCCTCAGATATATCTTTATTCCCTCCACAGATATGCTACATTCTCAAAGAACCTTTGAATTTAATAAGCATGTTTCTATACAGATGGGCATAAAATGTCAAACATAGGAACTGCTAATTGAATTGAATGTCACAAAGTTTTTAAATTGATGTGGTGGTTTTTAGCACCAGGTCACAGGCCTTCTAATTCTGTTTTTATTAGCTGACTTGTGAATTTCATAGAAGTAAGAGAAATAGATGGAAAACTCATAAGTCCCTAGATCTGTGGTGGCGAACCTATGGCACGCGTGCCACAGGTGGCACGCAGAGCCCTCTCTGCGGGCATACCAGCCGTCACCCCAGCCCAGCTCTAGCACGCATGTGCACGCGCCTCCCACCGGCCAGCTGGTCTTCAGGTCTCTGTCATGCATGTGAGGTGCTTTCGGCACGCAACAACGAAAAGCTTAGCTGCCCTAGATGTTATGTTAAAAGGGCAAAGGAGAGAAATAAGATACTTCTATGGGAAAGGCTATAAAGCAGCATTTGTACCTGTAAGATAATGATGGAAATTGCTCTAGAACTACCGGTATTTGTTTCACTTTAAGAAAGTTTCGAACGGACCATAATTCCACTTGAAGATAAATGAAAATGAAAATTATTTAGCACATGGAGATAAGGTATCAGAATATTACGAAGTAACATTTCACAAGGGATGTTCCAGTTACATTTTCCCCCCAACAAAGTGCTTCCCTTTGAAGCAAAGATTTTTGAAGTTTTGAAAGGTTTATAATTACAAGCCAAGAAAAGTATCAGATTTTTTTTGGGGGGGGGGGGAGCAGGAGGAGGAAATGGGAAAATTTCCATCCGTCCTTCTGAGAACAGGATAGAGATGAAGGTTAAAACAGAGAGAGACAAGGATGGAAATAATTATGATTTCTCCATCTTTTAGCTTTCTGGGCAGGAAAGTTCTCAAATCCATGATTTGATGAAAGCTGTTAAGTAGTTAGTCCTAAATGTCCCCTCCATACATGTAGACCTTTGAATTAAATAAGGACATGGTCTTTAGTTTTTACTTTTACCAGGTTTCTTCTTAAGGAGTTAAATCAGAAAATTCATCTTTCTGGATCTAGTTTCGTAATAACAATAATCATAATCTATAACATCTTGTATAATTGAAATACTTGACAGAAATAAATTACATAGATATGGAAATAGTTTTGGCCCAAGAATTTTTGTATTTCCACATGATTAAATGGAAGGCAAAACACTCTATTCTACAAGAATATCTTGAATTTTTATTTACACAATTCATCTACTTGTTTGTTCTCTAGTCAGAATACAAGTGAAAGTAATTTTCAAAAATGTTACTTGGCAGTACTTGGAAAATTAGCATTTGAAAACATAATTGTCCCTCAAAGAACTTGCAAATTATGCAAGTAACTTAGTACAGGTACTGCTAAATTAATGAATTTATTTCTGCTCATATTATCATTAAAACTCATTTCTTGCCAATTTTCCTTAGTGATGCAATTTGCCATATAAACATACATACCTAAACATTTTGCCAAAGCAGTTTTTAAAGCTGAACAAAACAAAACAAACAAAACCAACTCATGGTTGTTTAAAAGGACCACAACCTCTTCACATAGCTTGCCAAAACCCATCCTTCTTCATTCTGATTCTTTTCTATTTATGCTTCCAATATTCCTTGAGAATGCTTTGCTTCAAACTAGTCTCTATTTAAGCATTGTGGTGTCAACTCTTCCTTTTGTCTGAGATGGCATCACAACAATTCAGCCATCTGCTGTTAGAGATTACACAATAGCTGCTGCTACCTTCATAAAATCTCAAAATGTGACTTTTCTAACATAGTACCCTTGAAATATGTTGGTCTAAAAAGTCTAATACTGCCAGACAATAAACCAATTCATTTGAAAACCACTAGGTTGTGGAAAAAACTATTTTAACTTTTTACAATAAAGACCAATTATAATTTATCTCTGTCATGCTGAACATGTTATTTATTTCCAAAATGTTCTGGCAATGGCTCTAGTAAGCAATATTCAATAGAATATATAGTAAACAAATACAATCCAAAATTCCATGTATAACAAATAATAAATCAGAACAAGACAACAGTTGATTAGAATGGAAAAACTAAAACAGGCACTAACCATATAGACCTCCAAAACAAATCATATACGAAACAGTGATTTGGACATAACATTTAAGCAAATCTATTTAGAAATTTTTTGAAAGATTGAAATAATGGCTGAGCTCACATTCAAACAACTAAGGTACAGAAGAAAATGGTAAGAGAACACCGTTCTGCTCTAGAGAAGTTCAAATCACTGGGATCTGATGGATTACATCCCAGACTTTGAAGGAGCTGGCAGATATGATCTTGGAATCACTGAACCATATCTTTCAGAGATCCTGAGGAACTGGGAAGTACTGGGGAACTACCAGAGGACTAGAAAAGAGCTGCTGTGGTTCGCATCTTCAAAAAAAGGAGAAAAAAGCAGATCCAGGAAACTACAGACCAATGAGCCTGATATCAATACCTGGGAAGAACCTGGAAAAGATAATCAAGAAACAGATCTGGGAACATCTAGACGCAAGCAAAGTTATAACCGGAAACCAACATGGATTTGTCAAAAACTGATCATGCCAAACAAATCTTTGTTTGCAAGCAAGAATAAAAATTAATACAAATTAAATAGTACAAAAGAAAAAAGAAAAAGTTGTAGAAATTTAATTTGTTGAGAAATAGCTATCTTCTATGGAAACTTCTTTAATTCTTTCTTTCCTTTTCTATCATCCCAAATACCTTGTGTTTTGTCTTTCCCCTTCTTTTTGAGTTTACTTGAAATATTCTTCTCTAAACTTCTCTGGTACTATTGTACTTTTAACCAGAGCATATAAAACATTTGCTAGACCAATTCTCGAATACAGCTCATCTATCGGGAACCCACACTACATATCAGACATTAATGCAATTGAGAATGTCCAGAGATATTTCACGAGAAGAGGACTACACTCCTCTGTTCGCAACAGAATACCTTATGCCACCAGACTTGAAATTTTGGGCCTAGAAAATTTAGAACTACGCCGCCTTTGATCTGACCTAAGTGTAGCAAAAATTCGCCTTCAGCAACCGAGAGGTCAATGCCTGGAATACATTACCTGAGTCTGTAGTTTCTTCCCCAAACCCCCAAAACTTTAACCTTAGACTGTCTACCGTTGACCTCACCCCATTCCTAAGAGGTCTGTAAGGGGTGTGCATAAGTGCACCTGCGTGCCTACCGTCCCTGTCCTAACGTCCCCATGTATTCATAAAATATCATGTACTCATAACCATGCTTGTACTTCTTATATATTCACAATCATGTTTATACTTTGTCTGTAATCATATACACGCTTGACAAAATAAATAAAATAAAATAATAAAAATAAAATAAATAACCTCCAATAATAGCTTTGCTTGAGTCACAAACTGTACTTTTATTAAGATTTATCTATGGAAATTCTCAGTCATCCAGGTCATCGTTGCCACAAAGTTGCTTTTTCAAGAGGCAACTGGATGTTTTCTTTGAAGACATTTCGCTTCTCATCCAGAGCTGAAGAAGCTTCTTGGATGAGAAGCAAAACATCTTCAAAGAAAAACCAGAAACTTCAGTTTTATTAAGATTATTTTTTTTTTAAAGACGCTTTTAATTTCTTTTTACAGCCCTCCGCTACTGCTTCTCTTTGTAACTGCATTTAACCTCCCTCTGAATGAACTGGGTTCCCATTTAAAAACCAAACTCACTGGGTTATGATCTGGAAAGGTCCTTGGTAATATCTCTATTTATAAACTTTAGAAGTCAAAGTCTTCCAAATCTAAATCATGTCTATTCTCGGGGAAAAAAAATCTATGTTCTGCTAAGATAAATTCTTCATACAAAACTTTGTTAAGTCAAATGTGTTATATCTTATTTTCTAATATTTTTTTGTAACCAAATTATATCTTGTTTTAATTTTTTTCAAATAATGTTTTTTTTCCCCTCTCTCGCTTTTAAGGAGTGTCAGTACCAGGAGATATTTTGGAAGCCTCATTCTTCAGATCGCATGCTCCGTTCCTTCTCCATATTGTGTAATGCTTCAGAAGCTTCATTCACTAAATCATCTACACATTTTGAGGAATGAGGCTTCCAAAGCATTGTTGATTTGGAGAAGGAATGACAAGAGCAGTTTGGAGAATAGAGTGTTGGAAGAAATATCCATCTACTTCAGTTCCAAGCCAGGAGAAAGACACTGGAAACATGGAGGCTAATTGGAAAGATGGTTTAATGATGAAGCAGAACCACAAAGCACATGGTTCTGGTGCACCTGACCACATGGAGTTGAGAGTGAGGGGTTTTGATACCTTCTCTTGGGCTTTACACTTAAGCTTCCTGTTCCTGTGCAACAACATGTATTCTATTGGCTGTTGTCAGATTCCCATGGGGCAGAGGTGGGATTCAGCCAGTTCGGACCAGTTTGGGCAAACCGGTTGTTAAAATTCTGCCCAGTTCGGCGACCCAGCTAATCCCACCACTGGCTGGCCCCACCCCCACCCATTTTTTGGGACATTTTTTGATCGTTTTCCGGGCTGTTTTTCAGCCGTTTTTGGGCCATTATTTGGGCTGTTTTCGGCTGTTTTCGGGGCGTTTTTCAGGCTGTTTTCAGCCCTTTCTTGGGCCATTTTTCAGGCCATTTTTGGGCCGTTTTTCGGGCTGTTTTGGATGTTCAGTAGTAGTAAATAAATAAAGAGGGAAATTGAGTCAAAGGCCTCAACAAGGTACAATTTCCCTCTCTATTTATTTACTACTACTGAACATCCAAAACAGCCCAAAAAATTGCCCGAAAATGGCCAGAAAATGGACCGAAAAACTGCCCAAAACCAGCCCAAAAACCAGCCTGAAAAACAGCCTAAAAACAGCCCAAAAACTGCCCCGTAAGTAGCCAAAAATCAGGCCAAAAATGAATATTTCAAATTTTCAATTACCTCTCTTGAAGCTGTACAACAATCTGAATTTGAAAGGGGAAGAGGAATTCATAGCTTGTGTGGGCACACACTTCAGATCTCTCAGTACCTCATATCCATTGTGCTTTTTCCTGCCCCGCTGCACAAATCTTTTAAACATTTGCTGGCAAACACAAACTCTGACAATCAAGTTCTGGCAAATCCAGAAAATAATCTTTTTTTGTCCAGTAGTTGGAATTCCGACATTCTCTTTTCATGATAAAATATAAATGCATTGCTTCTACTTGAGAAAGTTTAGATTATAAAAAAAAATGGCAGAGGGTATAATGTGTTTTGCTTATTTGAGTAAGGCAGGGCCGAACAGAGAGAAATGCAGATGTTTAATATTCAGTGAATACAATTTCAAATGATTTTCCTGATAGGAATAGTCCAATAACGTAAATGGAAAAAAGCAATGAGTTTTTAGAAAATGGTCAATTGGCCATTCCAGTCACTGACTATTATTTAAAAAAAAATCTTCTTTATAAAAATTGTATTTTGATTATTTCATTATATTTGATTATTTTACTATTTCTTATGAAGAATTTGTATTCCTAACTATGAAGAAAACAAAACAGAATTTAAAATGTTACCCATGCTTCCTGGCACTTTAAATGAGATCTCAAAATTAAAAAAAAAGGCTTTTATGTTAGAGCTGTAAAAAGAAAAGCCAAAGACGATGACTGATTTCATGTATATATGTTGAAGAAAGACAAAATTTCTTCATAACCTCCATGTTAGAGGTTTGTTAATGCTTGAATGATTCATATAAACTTTGTATGCAATCTGTTTTCCATTACTTACAAGGAATGAATAGCATTACTGAGCAGAGGAATACTACAATGCAGAAAGGAAGAGGTAGGAACAGTAGCAAGATCCCAGTTCCACATGTTTACTTGCAAATAAGTATACAAATATTTGTACATAACCCATGTGATAATAATTACCTATTATGTATAAAGACTAAACCAGAACTGCACAAATTGTAGTTTGAAGAAAGTTAGCATCCACCCCCCTGAATGAAATATTTTAGGAAATATTAAAAAGGCAGAATATTATAATTCCCTGGATGAGAAAAGGAGAAACATGTTTTTATAGACAAAGCAGCTCCCTGCAGCTCCCTGCCCCCTCCTTCAGCTCCAGGGTGATGGGATTAAGACATGGCCCTCAGGTCATGATAGGATTAGCCTCTACCCATCTAACAGCAGGGCTCACTGCATTGCAAAATCACCTGGGGACATTACATCAGCCCACAGTTCAATCAGACTTATCTTGGACAAACTCCTAGGATTTGCACATGACCCCTACACAGGGGTGGGTTCTGGATCCTTTTGCTGCCGGTTCACTCAGGGTCGCGCCGTGTGCGCGCCCGCAGCAATCAAAAAATAGCTTCTGCGCATCCGCAGAAACAAAAATTAGCTTCTGCGCATGCGCAGAAGCAAAATCCAAGATGGCGGCGCCCATGGAGACACCAACAGAACCAGCTCAGTGATGTCATCGCCGAGTTACTAATGGTTCTAAAGAACCGGATAGAACTGGTAAGAACCCACCTCTGCCCCTACAGCAACCGATGAGATACCTGTCCTTGCACAGGAACAGGAAGCTCTAGGGCAGGGCCCATGAGAGGGTATAAATCAGAGGTGGGTTCCTCCCGCTTCGGACCAGTTTGCCCGAACTGGTGGCGACCTGCTGGTGATATCACAGTGATGTCACGGATCTGGTTCGGTCGGTGCCAGTTCTGTCAGTGCCAGTCTGTGCCGCCATCTTTTTTTATTTTTTAATTTTTTTGGATTTTTTTTTTATTTTTTTCCAGGTTTTTTTTCTTCTGCGCATGCACAGACGCCAAGTTTCCGGCACTTTGCATGTGTCGCCATCTTGTTTTTGGCTTTTTTTTAAAAAAAAAATTGGGTTTTTCGGCACTGTGCATGCGCGCGCGTGTGAAGCGGCCATGCGGCGCGGGAGGAAGCAAACCGGCAGCGAGGTAAGTTAGAACCCACCCCTGGTATAAATATGTATCTCTCTCTCCTCCATGTGGTCAGCTACCCAGGACTTCAAACCCATGTGGTCCTGTTCACCAATAAACCATCCTTCCAAACAGTCTCCATGTTTCCAGTGTCTTTCTCCTCACTTGGAACTGAACCCAGGTGGACATTTCTTCCAACAAGTCTATGAACATAATGCAGCTTAGCCATCATATTCTGAAGCCCCTGAGATCTTTCCCATGATTTTGTAGTTTATTCAATCGGTAAAATAAAACGAGGCTCATCAAGCATGTACCAGGCTGTTATAGGTTGCTGGGAAACTGCATCTGACTTGAAGGACCACAAGCTGTAAATGCCTGGACTATACAGATGTAGCTTTCATTGAGATCAATAGTCTAGTACAGAATTCATTTCCTATCCCGACAGAGCAAAGCAATGCTGGATGGGGAATTCCGATTGTTGAAGCCCACACATGTTCAAGTTGCCAAGGTTGCATAACACGGACTTAGAAAAATGTAGATTTAATGCTTGAGCAAGAGTGTTTCTGCCATTTAGATGAGATTCAAAAAATGTTTTCTGAGGGCAAATCAGGAAAATTTTAGTATTAAATATGGAAGATAAGCAGGTAACAAAGGTTATTATTTTTTTCTGAATTTTGGATGCATACTCAATGTTCATAGGGAATTGGCTGCAGTTGCTTCTGCATTTGGTTCTTATTGATCTAAGATGGGGACATTAATTATGGATTTCCCAGAGACACAGCATTAATGTATTAAAAACGCAAACATCTTTTTATCTTTATGCTTGTCATACAGCTTGAAGAAGAGTTATATAAGCTCAATTGAATTTTTGAACTGCATTTTTTATTTTAAATGGTCTTAATAAAAATATGTTTTATTATTCTGGCATGGTAATATGCATTTATGTTGTGCTAAAAAGTATGTTATTTTATTGTTTCCAAACATTATTATTATTATTATTATTATTATTATTATTATTATTATTATTATTATTCACAATTGTATCACAGCGGCCAGTTGTTTCACCGGATTTGGCATTAATTACTAGTCGAGCCCCATCCGGGGGCCTAGGACGTCGTAATGTATTTCCGAAGTATATGTGCGGAACCGAGCAGTGCGGCTTTCTGCATTTGGCTGATGGTGATTTTGTCAATTTTGAGCTGTTTCAAATGTATTTCCAGTGTTTTGGGGAACGCAACCACACAGCGGCCAGTTGTTTCACCGGATTTGGCATTAATTACTAGTCGAGCCCCATCCGGGGGCCTAGGACGTCGTAATGTATTTCCGAAGTATATGTGCGGAACCGAGCAGTGCGGCTTTCTGCATTTGGCTGATGGTGATTTTGTCAATTTTGAGCTGTTTCAAATGTATTTCCAGTGTTTTGGGGAAGGCACCCAGTGTTCCAATCACCACTGGAATTACCACTGCTGGTTTGTGCCATAATCGTTGAATTTCGATTTTTAAATCCTGGTATTTTGCGATTTTTTCGTGTTCTTTTTCATCGACCCTGCTATCACCTGGTATTGCGATGTCGATGATAGTCACCTTGTTTTTCTTGACAAGCGTGATGTCTGGTGTA
>QLTV01002109.1:1717451-1730762 GCA_003457575.1 Thermophis baileyi | reverse complement strand
CCACATCTGTTTTAAAAAAAAAAGTTAATTTTTTTTAAAAAAAATTTTTCCCCTTCTGAGCATGCGCAGAAGCCGACTTCCGGCACTGTGCATGCGGTCGCCATCTTTTTTTTTGGCTTTTTTTGATTTTTGGGGGATTTTGGGGGGATTTTTTCCTACTGCGCATGCGCACGCACATGAGATGTGCGCATGAGGTGCGGGAGGGAGCGAACCAGCAGCGAGGTAAGTAGGAACCCACCCCTGCCTGGAGCCCTCCAGATATAGTAGACTACATACCAAAGGCATTGCCCTTGAATTGCTAACAAAACAGTTCTGGAAAACTCCAAATTAGGAACGTTAGCATCCATCGACAACTTTGGGTTTGAACCCCTTTTTCCCCCTCCAACCACTTGGGGGACAAAACCCCCCAAACAGACAAACCAAGAGAATAGTGACAAAGACTTAATTTCTCACTTCCAGTAACAATATTCTGAACAACCAATAGGTAGGGCAAACAGGCAGAAAACTGGCAGAACACATCCATGAACACCAACTGGCAGTCAGAAGGCATGACGAAAATTCTTTAATTTCACAACATATAGACAGATTTAACTATAGTTTCAATTGGAAAATGTGACAATCCTAGACCAGACCAAATCCAAAAATGCCAGGGGATTTCTGGAAGCCTGGCACTCTGACAAATCAGCCATCAATAGACACATAGACATCAGTGGTGGGTTGCTGCCGGTTCGGACCAGTTCTCCCATACCGGTAGCGGAAATTTGCATCTGCTTGCCGAACCGGCAGCGATGGCCGGCTGTCCACACCCCCAAACCAGTTCTTCGGTCACCACGGCTGGAAAAAGAACCCTCTGCGCATGCGCAGAAGGTCATTTCTGCATCGTGATGTAGGTGCGTGCGCGAGCGGAGCGAGCGCGTGCAGGCAAAACATGCACTTCCATCGCGATGCGAACTGGTAGGGAAGGTAAGTGGAACCCACCCCTGATAGACATTAACAACATCTATAGATTATGCAAAAGAGACAAACAACCAGCCCAAAAGAGAACAAAAAGACTCCAGCACCTCTCCACCAGTAATCAGCACCCAGATCAGCATAGATTAACTCTAAGGTTAACTGCAGACCAGCAATCAAGTAAACAATATCCCAATCAAGAAACTGCCAAAGAGCCATCAGTGAACAGCCCAACCAAAGAATCCCTAAGACCTCCCCCATCCACACAGACAGGGAAGTCACCAGAATATAAACTGACAGCAAACAATACTCCTTACTACTAGCACTGATGATGTTACCTAGTTTGGGTAATGAAATGTCTGCAAGAAAACAAGCAAGCTCAGGGAGCACCAAGGACCCCTCATATTGTGAATAACAAACAATTTGTAGGTAACCTCAGCTGAGTCATAGGCATATGTTTTACTACATTGTCTCTTTTACAAGGAGTCTTGACATTACTAACAACAGCTATTTTAAGTAATTACTGGGGAGATCAGACTTATTTTCTACTACTGTCTTTCTATCTGATTGAAATCCACACATTATTTCTAAGATGGTGAAATCTATATTGGAGGCCATGCTTACTAGGAAATTATGGAATTATAGGTGATGAAAAGATTGAAGTGTAGATATAAATCCAATTCTTCTGCAGTATTTTATATTTTAAATTGGACAATAGCTTTATGTACATCACTGTTTGTTGCATTTGAAAATTTTTAAGATTGTCCCCCCCCCCAATCCTACCCAGCTTAAACAAACCATGAACTTAAAGACAATTTCCTTTCATAAGTTCAGTCTAATAAAAGTTTTCAGGAGCCAATCCACTATATTTACATTCTGTCTGAATCTTAGTTGATAGATGATGGGAATCATCATCATCAGTAGCTGTTTTTGTCCTTAAAGAAATCATAAAGACCTGTATACCAACAAAAAAAAAATTCCGCACATTCTCTTTAGTGCCTCTGTAGCTTTCTGCTTAAGTTCTACTTTATCAATCTTCTCATCAAATTCAAGTGAAGCACTTTGTAAGGGCTTGCCTCTCCTCTCTGCTCAAGAAAGTAGAACTCTTGAAACAATTGGCATTTCAAAAGGAAACTTTTATTGAGGGAAAGTGATAGCAAGACAAAGAAAGCAGGATCTGAGGAGCCCCATGCAATACCATTAGGTTAAAACAGATAGAAACCCCTCCCCTCAGTCCTGTGTAGCTTGAGCCACTCCGCAGGTGTGAAGTTGTTTTGAGAATCGCAGGCTGAGAAAGAGATAAGAAGTTGTTCTCAAGCATCGCTTGCTGGAATCTCCGGCGCTTCAGACAAAACAGATGGCCTGCAATTTATTCCCTCCCCCCTTACATTCCCAAGAAGGTAAATCAAAGTACAGGAGAGATAGGCATAGGAAAAAGGTTATAAAATGAGGAATGCATCCGTCCGCCTCCCCACCGGAATGGCAGAGTCCTGATAGGGATCTACAGTATGCGACCTGACACACTTCTTATTAAGAGAAGCTTTCAGAGAAAGCCAAAAAGATTGTGTAAAAATAGCTGCATTTTGGACTGTTGATTTTACCATTTACTGTTTACTAATTTTATTTATTTATTTATTAAATGTCTATGTCGCCTAAATTGCCAAGGTGACTCTAGCCACTTACAGTCATTCAATGAATATAGATGTAAGATATTAAGATAATAAATAAAGATTATAATTTTTTCTTCCTTTTCTTCACCTAAGTGGTTTGAACTAGTAGTGTTTAAGACAAAACATTAGCTCTGTCTGGCATGGACCTCCTAATCACTAGCATCAGTAGATTGCTTTGTAAGCTGCCAACTTTTTTCTTTCAAAGTTTTTGAGTGTTTGTTCAGCAACAGCAAGGTAAGCAGAAAACTGGTGCAGTTTTTTCCAATCATGGAGATGCAAGGGCAAGCTATATCTTTTAATCTCAGGCTGACACAAAGAAATAAATATTATACCTGTGCTTCCAAAAAAGAAAGAAAGAAAGAAAGGAATCTGAGTTCTACTGAAAGAAGATAGCTGCCATTTATCCTTCTACCTTAGCAGAAGGTTTTGATATAATTGTGAAAGATATTACACACAACTGTTTCAATACATATCCATGTATACAAATTTACAGAACCTCTGTCAGCAGCGTATTCAAGGATTTGCAGTACAGTTTTTCAAATGCAAGAGATAACAAGCCTGCCTCTTAGATTCCAAAGCTTTGCCACATGCCAGTCTAAGCTGTTTATTTATTTATTATTTTGATTTATATAGCTGCCCATCACTAATATTTGGCAAGTTGATTTCATGTGTAACATTAAATCCTGTCAGATTAATCTTACTTCCTTTGTCTCATTGTGAAACTTCCTTGGTAGATTGTGAAAATGCTGAAGATGTAATAATATCTCTTGATTTCAGCAAAGTCTTTCACATTATATTCTAATTAACAGTCTTGTTAAGTGAATGGATGGCATGGCAAGTATTAAATGGAGTAACTCAGTTTGTTCCTGGCCAGAAGCTCTTCAATGCTTTTATTTAGTATTTGGTGAGCTGAACAGAGGAATGTTTATTGAAATTTGCATAAGATATGCAGCAAGGTCTAACACCAAATCCTTGGAAGTCAGAAATAAAATTAAAACTGATCTTTATGATAATGATATTGAGGGACTGGAAGAGTACTGGAAATCAAAGATTGGATTCAAGAGATGTATAATTTATAAATTTTTGAAAAGGTAATTTTTTTTCTGCCAATCAAAAAGCCAAGTTTCTTTTGGCATAGTTTTCATAATATTTTGGCATAGTTTTCATAATATTTTGGCATAGTTTTCATAATATTTGACAAGAACAGGGTATTTTTATGAATAATTTGATATTAATCCCAGAAGAAAGGTCTTTGATTTCAATTGTATTTTAACCTTTAAAATCCCCTGAATTAGTCTATGAATTTGTATCACCTCCCTTTCCCCCCTTTTTTTTACATGTCCACCAGACATGATAAAAGAAATGTTGCTTAGCATTCCAGCCATGGAGTTTTAATCTTTGTTAAGAAAATTACTCTCTACGCTGGTGGTTCTCTCTTTTTTGTTCTTCAGGACACCCTAAATTCATAAAACATTTTCTATGGCATTCCAGAGAATCACCTAACTCTAACCAATTTTCTATAGTTGTCT
This sequence comes from Thermophis baileyi, assembly GCA_003457575.1. Lineage (NCBI taxonomy): Eukaryota > Metazoa > Chordata > Lepidosauria > Squamata > Dipsadidae > Thermophis > Thermophis baileyi. The sequence goes on along the minus strand of QLTV01002109.1, from coordinate 1,726,612 downwards.
CAAGAATACATATTACATTAATGGGTTGAATTACTTGTCAAAATGGAATCTGTAAATATTAAAGCTAAAGAATAACACAATAACAGAGTTAGAAGGGAACTTGGAAGTCTTCTATTCCAGCCCCCTATACCGGGGTCCCCAACCTCTGGTCCATGGACCAGCATCAGGCTGCAGCATGCCAGAAACCAGGCCACGGAAACAAGCAAAGTCCCATCCGTAGGATGTGGACAGCACACAAAACCATGCCCTCTCTGGTTCGCAGAAAAACCTCTCACCATGGAACCAGTCCCTGGTGCCCAAAAGATTGGGGGCCACTGCCCTATACCATTTCAGATTTTTAAAAAACCCCACTCCTTTATTCTTTTTGTTTTTCAGGAACTTGTCAAATAGGCTAATGCCATAGGTAATGGCATCTGATCAATAGCTAATTTGTTAGCATGCCGAGCATCATTAGTGGTCTAATTCTATCATATGGGCAGAGAATACATCAAGCAGAAAGATCTGGTTTTCCCATGAAACAAGCTGTATCAGAGTTTGTTGCAGAAAATTAAATCCAGAAAGCACACACAGGCAGACTGATGCAGAAGGATTGATTTAAATAAGAAACTTCTTTATATACAAGAATATATATACAATACCATCATAGATTTTTCTTCAACATAATAGCAATTACAGGCAGGAGAGAACAGTTAGTTTCATTTCAGCAGTTCAGAGTGGACTGAGCCACGCCCAGCCTTCTAGCTTCAGTTTCAATTCTCTGCACAGACTCAGAAGTGTTTAAGCTCCCCTTGGCTGACTTAGTTGTATGCCTATTCATTGGCTGACCTTGTTACCATTGGCTCTCCCAGTTCATGAATAATCTGACAAGCTGAACTTGTTAAAGATGAAATCTGGAACATCACCACCTTCAATGCTGTTGGCATCCCATCAGCCACAGACTATAAGCAAGGGTGTTAAAACCTGTTACAAATCAACTTCAGTATCTCATAACTATCATCCATGCGGTATATTTTCAGTGTTTTAAAATACTATGAGTCAACCCATTTCTCTTTGATTATCTAGTAGGATACCTGGACTTAATGAGGTTTGTACTGCTTTTTGATATACTGGAAACACATTTATGTCTTCCTCACCTATTTGTAATCTATCTCTGTATTAAGTTTATCAGTGCCAAAGTAGTCAACTTGCACAGGTAACATATCAAAAATTGTATGAATATTACCAGAGCCCTTTTAACAATCTGATAATATTAATTCTATATTTACTGCATATATAGAATCATATAGAATCATCTAGAGCCACTACCTATGCTTTAATACAAAATTGTTGTTGTTGCATATGTTCATTCACTACTATCAGGTGGATTTGTAATTGGCTAACAAATCATACTCAGTGTGTAGTCCTTTGTGGAAGTACATACACATGGAAGGAAGGAAGCAAGGGCATACCTCAATATTTAGATCCAGTGCTCTTCAATATCTTCATAAATGATTTAGATGAAGGAATAGAAGGGGAAGTCATCCAATTTGCAGAGGACACTAAGCTGACAGGAATAGCCAACACCCGAGAAGATAGGTTCAAGATCCAAATGAAATTCAGTGTAGAGAAAAATAAGGTTTTACACTTAGGCAAGAAAAATCAAATATACAGGTACAGATTAGGTGAAACCTGGCTCAATAGCAGTAACTGTGAGAGGTATCTTGGAGTCCTATGGAACAATCACTTAAATATCAGCCAGCAGTGTGAGGCAGCAGCAAAAAAAAAGTCAATAGAATCCTAAGCTGCATTAATAGAGGGATAGAGTCAAGATCACATGAAGTGCTAGTACCACTTTACAAAGCTTTAGTAAGACCACATTTGGAATACTGCATCCAGTTTTAGTCACTGCAATATGAAAAAGATGTTGAGATACTGGAAAGAGTGCAGAGAGAAGTAAGAAGGATGATTAGGGGGCTGAAGGTTAAAATCTATGAAGAATGATTGCAGAAATTGGATTTGTCTAGTCTAGTGGGAAAAAAAGGAGTAGAGGAGACATGATAGCAGTATTCCAATAGTTGAGGAGCCACCACAAAGATGAGGGGGGTCAACCTATTTTACAAATCATCAGAAGGCAAGACAAGAAACAATGGATGGAAACTAATCAAGGAGAAAAGCAAGTTAGAACTAAGGAGAAATTTCCTAACAGTGAGAACAATTAACCAATTGCTTTTAAGAAGAGACAAGACAGCCATTTATCTCAAATGGTTTAGGGTCTCCTGCTCAAGCAGGGGGTTGGACTAGAAGACTTTCAAGATCCTTCCAACTGTGTTATTCTATATTCTATATTCATTCTTCCTATTCTCTGAGATTAATCTTGGAGGGATTTTATATTGTCTCATTAAAGAAGCTTTTCAATTAGTCAATGGATGCATTTGGAAAATGTACTGAATTTCTAGTACTTCATTAGGCTTGGCAGTTAGCACTATTATCTCAATATTGCTTGTTTCAGCAGCACTTGGCTTTCTTCACTTTCACAGTGCAACTCTTAACTTTTTCCTAAGAACACTAATTTTGTGTCTGAAGAATAATTAAGTTGGGTGATAGTTAATTCCTTCTTGAGGGATAGAATGGTACTGCTGGCTCTTAAGGAGAGCTTGTGCGTTCCCTTCGCAAGAGACTGTCACTTGACCCAAACAGTCTGAACAATTTTTATCCTGTTTCAAACCTTCCCTTTTTAGAGAAATTTGTGGAGAAGGGGTTTGCACTGCAGCTTCAAAGGACTCTGCATGAAACGGATAGTCTGGACCTCCTTCAGATTCAGCTATGAGCTATGCAACTTTTTTTCCTTTGTCTCAGAAAAAGAAGAACATTCAACTGCCTTTTATCTTCTGGTGGCCCTAGCTCCCTAGCACATATCATTGCATAGAATTAAGTTTTATTGGGCACCTGATGTGTTTTGATAGCTAGTTATATTCCCATTCTATTCAACAAAAGCAGGCCCATGAATATTGTCAAAGTAATTAAACAACAATATTTTCATATGGTTGATTTGAATATAATTTAAAGTTTGAGGTTCATTTTTGGAAAGAGGATTTGCAGATTTAAATCACTTCCGTCAAGAAATATTAATGAAAACTTCCCCTTCCACTGTATTACACAGCATTGTTCTGTTAAATCAAAACTCGTATTAAATTAAGATAAAATGTTGAGTTTCTTTTTACAGCCTTGATTTTCAATCTGGAATTGTAGATGTCAAAACATTGTGTTAAATGTCAATTGTGCTAAGAAGAAGAAGGTATCTTCATTTATCAGTTAAGAGGTGGAAGCATGTAAACAAGAGCTTTGAGAATAAGGAATTTAGGTTTTACTATACGACAAACAAGATACAGGCAATTTAACCTATGAGAAGCAAGATGCAATTAGCTTTTTTATTTGATTTTATTTTTATCTAAGAAGTAGATATCATAAATACTTTTTATTTATAGATTCATGACAAAGGATATTATAGAAAATGACACAATTATAAAATGATATTTGTTTTTTTGAAGAACCAGATTACAATGATGAAAACATTGGTTTTATCTGTAATTGGTTTTTTTGTCATTACTTTGCATTTTATTTCATATTTTACATGCTCCTTTTCAGATATTCTGTTATTGTTACTATTTACATTACAATGCATGAAATGAGTTTAATTTATATCAAGGAAGTTTACCATTACATTTTATACTGGATGTTTTATTTGATTTTTATTTCCTATTGCTGCCAATATTGTAAGTATTTTAATTGCAGGATATTTTACAAGAGAAATTGGTCTATATAGTGTATCCCCCTTATACTTTGGCATCTATAGAACTATACTGTTCAGATCAGAGGTGGGTTCCTACCGGTTTGGACCAGTTCGCCTGAACCGGTAGTGACCCGCTGGTGACGTCATGGTGACGTCACAGAACCGGTTCTGTCGGTGCCAGTCCGTGGGCGCAGCGATCTTCTTTTTGGAATTTTTATTTGGAATTTTTTTAAAAAAAAAATCTGGGTTTTTTCTTCTGCGCATGTGCAGAAGCCGAGTTTCCGGCACTGCGCATGTGTTGCCATCTTGTTTTTGGCTCCCCCCCTATTTTTTGCTGTTTTTTGCTTCTGCGCATGCTCGCCCTGCCTCGCCTTCACCACGTGCATCCACAGAACTGCCACCTCCTGCCTACCCACAGGTAAGCATTCGCGCTAGCCTACCCCCCCCTCCCCGAAGACTGATGCTACCCCTGGTATGTGATGTTTTGTATACAGAGAAAGAAGCACTCTTGTGATCTTTGACTTTTAGGCTTGCTGTCAAATATCAGCCATAATACTAATTACTGTTTTGAACAATATGCAGGTTGTATTACACGAATGGCTATTTTATATGTGAAATTATGACTGAAATATTTCTGCACTACATGTGAGCCATTTCCTCCTTTCAGTGATCCATGAAAGTATATCTATAGTATGTAGATAATAAAGTTGAAAAAAGGTGAACAACATTTTTACAGAACTATAGATACGTTGAGGCTGGGAGGGGAGGGGCCAGGCGAGGGATCCTTTGATGTGAGTAACATTGAGTTGGCCACGCCCACCCAGTCACATGACCACCAAGCCTCGCCTGCCAAGTCACATGACCATGAAGCCATGCCCACCATCACATGACCATCAAGCCACACCCACAAAATAAGCCACGCCCACAGAACAGGTAGTAAAAAAAATTAGAACCCACCCCTGGTTCAGATGATGTATTGGTAGCTGGTAGCAATTCAGAGGTTTTGCTACCAGATAAATAAGATGGATATGGCTCCATCTTATCCCTTGAATGAAGAACTTGCAAGAACGAAAATAGCATAGCACTTAGACTTATATACCACTTCATGGTGCTTTATGGCCCTTTCTAAGTGGTTTACAGAGTCAGTATATTGCCCCCAACAATCTGGCTCCTCATTTTACCAACCTTGGAAGGATGGAAGTCTGAGTTAACCCTGAGCCAGTCAGAATCAAACTGAAGCATAGTTTACATTCTCATCTTTCCATAGGCTTCTTCTATTTTTCTGTAAATACAAACAGCTTCTTCCTCAGGACTTCCTGGACTGTTTCTTCATGATGCCATTCAAGGAAGGAATTTTTTTCCCCCAAAGAGCCTGGGACCTTTTCCAATATAAAAAAACTGAAAGAACTTCTTCTGTTATCTTATCTGATCTGTCAATTGTTCCTGGACATTAATAAAAATGCAATAGACAGGAAGTATGCACCAAAAGATCTAGAAATAAATGGGGCATGTTACCATGGTTTGCTGATCTGTGATTGATGCCATTTCACTCTAAAAGAAATCGATGGCAGATTTCTCTTATATTCCCGTATTGATGTATGGACTAAGAGCTTATTATTACGATATGTGCCAGCATAGGCATAGCTATGTACATAATATGTAACTTACTCTTTAGGTTGTATCATGAGACATAATTTACTACAATGAATGTAGACTTTCTTACACTGTTTTTTATTTGGTGATATAAATTGTTGAAGCACTACCAAACCATTTTAGACAGATTTATTTTTCCTTACTCCTTTTATTAATAGGCTTTTTATTCAAATGCTAGTGAAAAGGAATTCTACATTTTTCCTGTTAGAATACTTACTTTCTCTCTCTTTTCTCTCATTCTCACTCTCTTTCTCGCATTCTGAAAAGAATTAAATTTTTTTAAAAAATAGATTTACTTAACTCAGATACTTTTAGCTGTGCTTCATTGAAATGAATTAAATTAATCACCTCCCAAAGACTTAATAATATCTTTAAACAACCCAGAATTTACAGGAGTGAATAATTGCAGCAAATCAAAACTGCATTACAGGCACTGACAGTTTCTAGACATGATGCATGAGTGCCAAATGAGAAAACTGCCACCTGGTTTCTGTTGTTCTAAATACATTCCTTAGTAAATAAATCATGGCAAAGATTAGGTTTTAGAAAGCATTGCAAGATTATTTGGCTGTACGATCACCTTAATTTAGAAATCAATAAAAACCACTAAAAATCAGTTCTCATAAGTCAGTAAATGGAAATAATCATTAATAGGGGATTTCTTATTTTTATGACAATAGTGGCTTTCAAAGGAAAGATAGTAAAGAGGATATATCACTGGATAATATTAAAACATTTATAGTCTGAATAGGATTATCAAAGCATAGAATTTGTGCCATTAATTCTAGCATGGAGAAATAAGATTGAGGTTGAAAGTGAAAGTGAAGGACTAAATCAGCTTGGGAAGATAACAAGAGAATATATTTATTTTATAACCATGCATGAGAACCAAATAAATGAATAACATCATGCCTGGGAAAGTTTTATTTATTTTATTTTATTTATTAAATTTATATGCCGCCCATGTCACTATCAAGCAATCCTTCCCCATCCTTTTGTTTGTAGGAAACAAAATTATCTTTTAAATACAAGATGGAGAGAAAGTATACCCAACCCCTAAGGTTTTTATTTCCGTTTTTTCCCCAAATTTTTGTCCTGATTTTCATAAGAAAGAACCTTTGTGGATTGTGCAGCTCACATAGTTCCTATCAAAATGCCCAGGCATTGACTATCTATTAAAAACTCTTCCTGATATATTTCAGCTCACTATGGCTGTTAAATTAAAATATTCTACACAGTTAGTAGAAATAGATGACATATTTTGTTTCATTAATTCTTGTTTTTCTGACTGTGAGTTAATTTTAACCCATTTCTGCACTGGTTTGCAAATTCAGCAAAAATAAAATCATTATGAACATTTGTATGAACTTTCATATGCTTTTTCTATGTGATTTTCCCACAAATAGAGTGCATTTTTGCATACTATACTGTGGTTTTTTTTTAAGTTGAAATTCATGTTACCCCATTTGAAAGATTTGAAAGATTTCAGCAAATAATTTCTGGTTTGCATATAGCCGTAGAAAGTAAAAACTGAAAATTCATACAGTACTTTGAACAAAACAATAATTAGAAAAAAAAAAAAATTTCTGTCTTGCTTTTTTTTTTTTTAAAGTTTCATTAAGGTTTGTTATAGCATAAAGTAAATATTTTAAAAAGGCGGGGAGGAATGCAGTGTAAAAAAAGAGGAGAGGGGGGAAAAGTGTTCACTTCTAACCCAAAGGTGCTTTTTCAAAAGGCAACTGGACTTTCTTGTTTTTCTTTGAAGACGTTTTGCTTCTCATCCAAGAAGCTTTTTCAGCTCTGACTGGATGGTGGGGGATGGAAGGATTTATATTCCTTGCAGACAGTTGGCCATTATCTGTGTCCTCAGGGTCACCTGAGTAACGCAAATGGGTGTGGAGCCTTCTTGGAACTGCTAAAAGGACTGTGTTATACACTAGAAATAGATGATGTCCATCAGGACAAGGTTCAGGAGTCCATCTGCATTTAAAATACAAAGGCCCCTCTTTTGAAGACAGCAAAGTCCATATTTTGGACAGAGAGGACTGCTGGTTTGAAAGAAGGGTCAAAGAGTCCATTTATGTCAAAACTGAACTGCCCTCTCTCAACAGATGAGGAGGAATACAACATCATCTAGCCAATTTTCACAATACCCAATGCTAGATAATGGGTTTGTATATCATTATCCAAAGAAGAAATATTTTTACCTAATTTTGGGCAATTTAGCCAGGTGATCTAAAGTGTCTCCAGACTGCAAGTGCCCCAGCACCCCATTCCCTCAATGGATTGTGCCACCAAAATTCAAGACAAATTATTACCAAATGTTGACTGGGTGATTTCAGGATATTTGGGGACAGTTTAAATCTTGGGCTGGAAGAGGCCTTGCACTCTTATTCATAGCTTAAAATCTGTGACAGCATGGTAAAAAAGAAATCCATCCATCCATCCATCTATCTATCTATCTATCTATCTATCTATCTATCTATCTATCTATCTATCTATCTATCTATCTATCTATCTATCTATCTATCATCTATCTGCATATTGGTTGCAAATCTGCATGTAGGTTTTCTGCCAGATTTTCTCTCCAAGCATCATAAGAATAATACACAAGAAACAGCAGTATATAGTTCTTAAAAAATTAAGAATTAAAAATAAGATTTAAAAGGTGAGAGAAAGCAACTTAAGTAGAATAATGGTCACTTAAAACACATATCAGTCAGCAGGAATCATTAAAAAAAATATAATGTATTTTCTTGCTGATCCTAAGGAATAAAGAAGATCAGAGAAGAAAGAAGGCTCATAAGGTTGGGGAAATTTACATTAATTAAAAAAAAAATAGAAATAATGTGTTCTTGAAGTCAAGAATGTAAGTAAGACTCATTGTTTTGCAATCTGTGGAAATTATATCTGAGGACACAGAAACAGGACAAGGTCATATAAGTATTTCTCTTCAAATATTTTTAATGAGAAACTGAACTAGTTCAAAAACAACTACCTAAGTTATAGTTTGATTATTGTTTTTTATTTTGTTTTAGGGTTTTTGGCTTTTCATATAGCATTCTAGTCCTCCCTGTCTGATAATTTTTTATTAGCATCAAATCAGGGTTCATAAATGCCTTCTCACTACAGATTTATTCTCTTGAGATCATTTCTTGTCTCTCTACTTTCACTGAGTTATATATCAATCTGCAGACAATTCATGTAGGAGTTTCAGTTTCAATTCTGGCACTGTCTTGTTACACTCAATAGAACATAGATACTTGTAATCATTAAAGGCCACAACTAGTCTCTTGACACTACCATTATGGAAGAGATCTAGAAATCCTCAGTAATTGAATTCATATTTTCCCTGAACTTTGAGATATTGAAACAAGATAACATTTTCCTTTATTTTTCCCAAAACAAAGTAATAATTATATGTATATCAAAAAATTTCCATTACCTGTCACCCAACAGATGAGCTGACAATAAAGCTTTACCATCCTGAGCCAGATAGATAGTACTGATGAGAACAGTAATCCCGACACATCTGGAAATTGCTATCCCTAACATTTATTTATTTATTTATTTATTTATTTATTTATTTATTTATTTATTTATTTATTTATTTATTTATTTATTTATTTATTTATTTATTTATGACACATGAAAAAATGGCACAAATAAATGGATATAAAGAAGCAAAACATAGCCATAAACACATAAAATGAGTACATACAAATGGGTACAGTAGGAC
>QLTV01002109.1:1687040-1712373 GCA_003457575.1 Thermophis baileyi | reverse complement strand
TGAGATTTGCACCGCTGAACTGCAGATAGCAGTCAGCTGAAGTAGCCTGCAGTACTGCACTCTAACCGCTGCGCCTCCTCGGCTCTTAAATATGATGAAACAACTATAAAATAAATCTCCAAAGTGCTTTAAAGCCACTTTTAAGATGTTCTTTCCAAGTCTATCATTCTATTTCAAATTTCTTTCAGTTTTACAAAGTCCAATTACAAAAATATCAGTAATCTCCTTGGGCTTTAGTCTTCATTGATTTCAACCTCTCTATGGTATTTCTGAGTGCTAGATAGCCGCCAATCTCCGTTTTAGAAAATCCCCAGCTATTCTGTTTTAAGATTTTCAGTGCTTAAATTGGCCAATCATTCACCAAACTCCGACACTTTTCTTTTTCTCCACTCCTGCACCAGTGCTTAGATCTTCTTATCCAGACGATTCACACTCTCTCTGTTTGCCTCATTTTGTTCATGACCTCTTCTGCTAATGGCTCATCGCCCCTTTACAGCTGCCGGTTGAGAGGCTGGTGCCAGCCTCCCGGGAGATTTGCCGTATCTCTCGGGCTGCTGACAGGTCCCTCCCTTATTCACCCCCCCTCCAGGGGAGTTCTGGCTAAGATCTGATAGATCTTTAACCCCCAAACTGCTGAAAGTTCGGCATCTCCCTCAGAGCGTTCGAGGAAGAAGCCGTAGCACGGAAGCGTGGTCACGCCCTCTCTGCAAGTGTGTTTATTGAGTGGATAAATTTGCATTTACTGGCCTCACTATTGCAAATGACTCTGCAGAAGCGAGGAGCCATCGTGCCGTCATTGTTTTTGTATTCCGGGCCGTCACAGGAGATGTTAATAATTTCCTCAGGAGAGATGGTCGATGCTGGAAAGTTGCTGATGCTGCTGTGAACCATAGTGATGGTGTGTATGGCTTTTTAAATCGTTTTTTTAATATTTATATTGTTTTAATGTTTTTATACTTCTGTTGTAAGCTGCCCAGAGTCCCTTGTGAGTTGGGCGGCATAAAAATGCAACAAATAAAATAAATAAATAAAATAAATAAATAAATAAATAAATAAATCTATTTCATTGTTGTACTTAAGTCCAAATAAGATGGCGTTTGGATGCTTCTTTTCACGTTCAAGTGCATCTTTGATGAGGATTGAGATGTCAGTAGTAGCGTAGCTGGTTCCATGAGGTTGTGGTTGAGGCTGAGGTTGTTGAGATGGGGTAGGTTTTTGAGATGATGGGTCTTCACTTTTCTGCTTTATATCATCTTTTTTGAGAGATGTTACAATGGTGTTAAGGGACTTTAATTGCGCTTCAATGGTGTTGAGGGATGCTAAACGAGATTCAATAGAGTTTACCCTTTCTTGCAGGACATTGACATTGTCTAGTCATAACAGAAAAGGCTTAAAATTAGAATTCTTGTAATACATTTGAGGACAGATCCTGCAGTACTAAATGGTAATTTTATTGAAAGTATCTAGTCATACATTAGACATAGACAATTAGACATTACAAATATCAGAGCTTACACTTCAAGGTATTCAAGGTATTCAACATTCAAGTCCTCTTTTAGATTCTGAATTTTAAAGAGATGGCTTAAGGAAATTAGAAGGTAGTTATGGTTATTTTCATCTCTGTATGGGACTAAGACATGAAGATACATATAGATTCAAAGAGATAACCCGGCTTTAAGTCAAGTAGTTAAATGGGAAATAACAGCAAAAAGCAACCATCATGATTGTTATTTTGGAACTAGAACTCCAGACAGGGTGGACAAAAAAAAAAGTTAAAGACATTTTGTTAAAATTTTACTAGCAAAAGTCAGTTTAGGAACTGAGCTCTTTTTTTCCCCTAATGACTGTTGGAAGAAATGTCCATCTGGGTTCAGTTCCAAGTGGGGAAAAAGACACTGGAAACATGGAGACTGCTTGGAAAGATGGTTTAATGGTGGACAGGAGCACATGGCTTGAGTTCCTGAACAGAAAAGGCGATCACATGCTTCAAGATGTTGAAGAAAAAAGAAGAGAGAGCTGCTGGGAGTCCCTGAGTTTTTTTATACCCTCTGTTGGGCCCCACCTCAGAGTTTCCTGTTCCTGTATAAGACGTGCACTCTGATTGGTAGTCAGACTCCCAGGGGGCGGGGGTCTTAGCTAACCTTTTAGGCTGTCTCCCAGGCTTGTTTGAGTGCTGGTAATTTTCCAGGTGCTATTTGGTGAGTTTCTGTTTGCCTGTTTACCCTGAAGAGGATAGATCTTTGTTATGTAGAATAGACTGGCCCAGGCCTTCTAATGGCCCATTGACAAAGGTGGGGGGAATGAGTGTTTCCTGCCTAAAAACCTGTTTCTCCATCTCATCCAAGGAAATATAATATTCTGCCTTTTTAATATTTCCTAAAATATTTCATTTTCTAGGAGAGGGGTGGGTTTACTTCCTACATGACCAATGAAGTTCTTTGAAATTCATTCATCAGAATTACAACTTATTTATTCAGGAAACGAAAGATATAAAAGGGGTTATATAATTAAGGAGATAATTGCATATGATTCCTTCTATGTTTTCAGTGTTTGAAATCTCATGGAAAGTTGCCACGGGTAGTTTTATTTTGACATCTGCTAAATATCAAAAGGTGCAAGTATTTGAATACATGAGTGACTGAACTAATTAGCAAAAACCTGGAGCGAAAGAATAAACTGAGCAAACATTATTTGCTCAGGTAATAAAAGTAAAAAGATGCTAATAGAACACATCATAGTTTACACACTATGAAATAATACCTAATGTATTCATAATACCTTTCTTTCTTTCTTTCTTTTTATACTCACACATCTTTGTATTCTGAAATTAATTTTAGTATATTACAAACAGAAATGAAATCATCTAAATCTGTCATAAATATGCCCCAGTCTGAGAATAAGGCATAAGAACAGAGAGGCAATCCATCCAAACTACAGAACCAATTAATAAATAATATGGCTGTTTTGATGTAAGATTATGAATGTGAGATGAATATTTATTATCTTTTATCAAAAGGCTCAACTGGAGCAATCTATACAAATAGAAGATTGTAGAACTGCAAAGCGTAATGCATCTCTTTCCATATATAGAATGTACTCATTTAGTTGCAGATTATTTATAAGGACAGAATTTAAAATGATGGAAGAGGCTGCTAGTTGCCACACATACTGCCATCAGCTTACAGATGGTACTTTTAAAAACTGTGAAATACTAATTTGTTTTCAGTTTTAATAGATGATCAAGAACTTGGGAGAAAGGCAACAGAAGTGTAATTTTCAGGAATCACATAAGTGGGGATTTGAATTTACATTAAAGTGTGATTATACCACAGTTTCAAATATTACCAAATGAGAATAACACTCATATCATAAATGGCACACATTGGCAGGCAAGTTATGTTGTGTGAACAAAATTACAAAATTATGTTGAGGGTTCCCTGGCTGCAATTACTTCATTGTGATAATTTCACAGCTTTTATGATTCTTGGGGCACCCAATTTCCCCAACATTTATTTATTTATTTATTTTATAAAATTTATATGCCGCCCAACTCCCGAAGGACTCTAAACATAGTTTAGCTTCATGCTGGCTAATTGTAGGGTCTTTTTCTTACCACACAATGAACCCCCACAGAAGCTCATTTGGAACTCACAGCATAATTTTGTGATCTGATATCATCAACATACTTTTTTTTAAGAAAGTTGGTTTTCCAAACTTGGAAATAATTTTGATTGAAAATATTCAGTTAGCATCACCCAATGAACATTGCCATTTCTGTAATATTTTTATATGTGATATCAAGAGGTAGCTTTAAAAGATGACTGCTTTTGTTCAAGTATTATTTAGGAATAATTCTTGAATCCATCTGACTCTTTGTTCACTATAATAAGATAAAAACCTTGTAATCCCAATGATTACTTTTTTTCATTTAACAAATGAAAGAAATTTTATCACAAGTCATCAAACTGATAGCAAGCTTGACAAGAAGTCAAGTAGCGGTCTTCCAAAAATTGAAACAGTCTTCCATAAAAATGGAAGTTCGCCTTCCTTTCATAAAGAAAGTATGCGAGAAAGAGTAACTAAACATTCCTGCCCTAATTTGCCTACATATAGTTGAAAGTAAAGTACACACCAAAATTCTTCTATTTTTATCTTAACCTCCTTTGAAAATAGTCAGGCTCCACAGACACTTGTTTTGGGGGTTCGATCCTCACTGGCTCAAGGTTGACTCAGCTTTCCATCCTTCCAAAGTGGGTAAAATGAGGACCCAGATTGTTGGGGCAATATGCTGACTCTGTAAACCGCTTAGAGAGGGCTGTAAAGCACTGTAAAGCGGTATATAAGTCTAAGTGCTATTGTATTAACCCTTTCCAGTCCAGGCTGCTATCAGAAGCCTGATAAATTAAGTGCGGCTACTAGCTATGATACTAATCTATGATACTAATAACTAAGGACAGTTCTCGGAACAATTTATGTTTTCTCTTCCAGTGAAAGGTTTTCTACTTTGACTTTCCCTAGTTAAATTGTCATAAATAATTGAGATTTTGAAAAAAAAAATCCAGGGATATGCTGCTGTCCTCCTGATGGAATATGAAAAACAACCCCAATAGCATCAATGTTTTGATGATATTTTCTTCACCTAAGAAGTACATTACATGTATGTATAAGGAATCTCTCCTTATTTTAATTATTTTTCAGTGTTGCTGATTTATAATCCTTCTCTACTGTTGTTATTTTGGGGGATATGATCCTATTAATTCTGGAGATAAAAATAATGTGATATTGTTCTATTATTCCATTTATTCAATACCATAGTTATATGTTAGCTATATAAAGTTATATCTATCTGCCTATTTATCTGTCTATCCACCATCACAATGAAGGTAGCTATACCTTTCCTGATAATCATATTATTTTAGGAAATGAAACTATGCAGGGGTGGGCTTCAAAATTTTTAGCAAGGGGTTCTCTGCCGGGTTGCTGGGTGGGCGTGGCTATGGTGGGCGTGGCCTAGTCAGCCTCCTGCACCATGGCAGGGGGAATGTTTTTGCCCTCACCAGGCTCCGGAGGCTTTCCTCGAACCTCCAAGAGGGTGAAAACAACCTCCCCAGGCTCCGGAAGCCCTCTGGAGTTCTTCTGGAAGTTCTTCCCGAACTTCCGGTAGGCCCTCCCGAGCCTCCATGCATGCCCTGCACTTACCTACATCCAAAATGGACCGCGTGGGGACTCCTGGGAGGGAAGGGCGGGGCTAGCCAGGAGTAGGATTTGGGGGTTCTCCAAACTGCACAGAATCTTAGCTAGAGGTTCTCTCAAACCCCTGCGAACCCCCAGCAGCCCACCCCTGAAACTATAAATGGGAATGGGACCACATTTACAAATTTACCATTTGTAAAATATAAGAGCCAATTTGGTCTAGTGCAGCAGTTTTCAACCTGTGGGTCGCGACCCCTTTGGGGGTCGAACGACCTTTTCACAGGGGTCACCGTGCGCGCTAGCCCGCCATCTTGGTGCCACCGTCAGCAGGGGTGAAATGCTCCCAGTTCGGCCGTGCCTGCGGGTCGCCGGACAGCCGGTAGCGATGGAAGCGGGAGACTTCGCCCACCCGCCTGGACGCCGCCATTTGGGTTCTTTTACCCTCTGTACATGCGCAGAATGCTTTGCGCATGCGCAGAGGGTAAAAGAACCCAAATGGCGGCGTCCGGGCGGGTGGGCAAAGTCTCCTGCTTCCATTGCTACCAGCTGTCTGGCGACCCGCAGGCATGCCCGAATTGGGAGCATTTCACCCCTGGTGCCACGCCCGCTTTGTCACCTCATCGCGCGTGGGGAGTGGGCGGGGGTCACGGCAGCGGGGTGAGGGTCACAGGGGGGTCGCGGCATTAGGAAGGTTGAGAACCACTGGTCTAGTGTTTAAGACACGAAATTGTCCTGCCTTACACGCAAAGTCAGCTCTATAATTTTAGGCCACTCACTTTCTCTCAGCCCTAGGAAAAAGACAATGGCAATGGCCAGAGAGAGGCAGGAGTCTCTTTCAAAGCAAGTGTGCAAGCCTTGAGAATATATTATGCTTTAAGGATTTGTAGAAAAATCATTCATTTCTTCTTCTCATGCTTTTCAATGCAATTCTGAAACATAATTGATACTGAATATACATCTTCTGTCCTTCATCAAAAGTTGCACTATCAAATATGAAGACGGAGAAATTAGAGTTTTGCTCCTGAGCTCTTATAAATGCCACTGAGCTTTGGTTTCTCTAAATCTCCATTTAACGAGTAAACCCAATTTTTGAGACAACCTCGTTAATTACATTCATTCTTCACCTTTTTCAAGTGTTTTTCATAGATCTGTTACCTTCTTTTTCCTTTCTCTATTTCACAGATGTTCTGTTTTAGATGGGAAACATAAGAATTAATAACATTACATATTCTTTTAGTAATGAAAAGATTATTAAGTTCAACATGATTGCCTCCAACGAATCAATATCTGGAAAATCATTCAATTGGGGGGGGGGGGGACACCAGGAGAGAGAGGCAAAGAGAGAGGAAGAAAAAAGGAAGAATGGACTGGTCTCCATTTCCTCAATTTCAAAGTAAGGAATTTCATAGCCTTTTAATTAGAACTCTCTACGTTTAAAAATAAATGCATAATACAGTCTAGCTATTTTATAAATCGGTGCCAAAAATTTTATTTGTCAATTTATTTGCACATTGCTCATGAGAAGTGATGTCTTGAGAAATTACTTAGAAAATAGAACAATGCCACTTAAATCTTTCCTGGTATCTCACATCTGGCTTTGCCTTCCCCTAATATGGTATTTAATGAAAAGTATCTTCTATACAAGTAGGAGCTTCATGTCAGAAATTTGCACTCCAGATACTGAAGCTTAAACTATCTTAAACGTGTGATGGCAGAAGTATCCTTTTTCTCCCTGTATTTTTTCTGCATCTCAGTGTATAAGTGGGGAATAATCAGCATTATATAAATTAGCTCAGGGTTTTATTTTTTATTTTTATTTATTTATTTCATCAAGCATATATTAGATAACAGATATAAGTATAAACTTAATTATGAATACATGAAATGGATACGAATAAAAGGGAATATTAGGACAGGGACAGTAGGCACGCTGGTGCGCTTATGCATCTGAACTATGATCAAGTACATGCTTCTTGCTGTGCATCCTATGAAACCATGCTGTTCTTGATAGCTTGGTTAAAGTGAATTCATGTTTCCTGATATAATTTCAAATAATATGTGATGAGCCCCAATTATTTATCTTGTTTTGACAGATCTGACATCTCATTGCTTTTCTCTCCCCATATACTGTACCTGTTCATATTAAATAGTGGAAATAATGAATACGAGTTCCAGGCAACGTACATTGAAAGGAATGGAACTCTTTTAATGAAGTGTAATGAAGTCAACAAAATAAATGGTTCATGAATAAAGCTCTAAAGCTTACTGATTCACAATAATGCACTGTAAAATAACCAATAAATATTTATATTACTACTGAAAGATCACAAGAAGTAAAATTGAACAGTGCTTGTAGTCAGATTTCTATCAATTACAACAAATTGATTGTGTTATATTAAAGTCAATGCTAATAAGCATTTATTTAGCACCTTTGACTCTCTCTCTTTCTCATTTACAGTGTTTAGAATGATTATGTATTATCAGTATTATTATTTAAATGCTAATGTAACTGATAACTTGAGTCTGACACAATTCTTCAGCAAGGAATTTACTTGTAGAACTCTTGTAATTTCTTATAGAATATATGATTTTCCATCTGTTCAGACATGGGATATGGTACATAGTGCATGCTTAATCAGGAAATATGTTGTAAAAACTAAACTTAGAAGTTAATGTTGTATTCTGCTGCCTTTTCCAGATTAAGTTTAACTAGACAAGAATAATATATTACCGTGCTTGCTTTAATTAATTTTGTCAATAGACATTATTTAATTAGGATAGAAAATGATTAGTTATACCCTGTATTTTAATTTAAGAACATTAATCATGATAGTAATCCAACAGACATTAGGAAGCCAGTTTGTTAACATAAAGGCTTAAACAGGCTTCCCCAGCTTGCCACAATGTATTGTGGTTATCCACTGCCAGAGTTCCCAACTATTATGATCATTGAAAAGAAATTTTGGGAATGCTTCTCCTTTTTTAAATATATTTTTTTAAAATTTTATTTCCAAATGTAAAATACAAGTCATCTATATGTGTAATGAATGTTACATGGACCAAGAAGGTAAATTGTACAATGAAACAATTAATTGAAGTAGCCTTTCCCTATGAAACGAAATATAATCATAAAGATAAAAGAAGGGCAAATGATTTCAAAGTTAGGCATTTATTCCCTTCTAAATCTATTGACTTAACAATATAAAATAATGCTGGCTTTACTGGTTCCTTTCCCATTGGTCTCGTCTCCGGATGACTTACTGCATTTGTTTGATTTGTCCAAGCTTGGCAAGTATCCAGTACAAGACATTGTGCCAATTTTATAAATGGTTCATGATTCAATAGCTGGCATACAAATATGTTGCCTCTGAAGAAACCCCGAAAAGCTCAATATGGCATAACCTAAAAAGGGAAAGAGTTAAAGTCCTGGAGGTTGCCTTGAACATTTATAAAATTATGCATTCTTAATGTAATTAAAATAAAGTGTAAAAACAACCCCAAGAAATTAAGATGATTGAAATTTATGCCATGTTAGAAGTCAAGATGGAGGGGAAGATGGACAGCCACTATCTTGGATAGTTTTAAAATACATTGGATAAATTCATGGACAGCAAAGACTATAAGTTGTTAGGTCTAGGGTTTGAATACTTGTATTTTATAGGATGACAATAGATGGACAGAGTAGGTTTCTATCTCTTGTTAGTAGTGGAAAAAAATTCTTGTTAGTAGTGGAAAAAAATTCTGTAGTTGTTTTATCATTTTGGACCTTCGTTTGTTAATATGATGTGTTATATCCCTCTTTGTAGCCTGCATTGAGTCACATTACCATTTGACTGTCTTAGAATTTGAAATATCAATCAGGCTGCTCTCCGATGTGAAGATTTAATAATAGAGGTAGTTCTTGACCTATGACAGTTTGTTTATCAACAATTCAAATTTACAATGGCCTTGGAAAAAGTGGTTATGACCTGTACTCACAATTATGACTGTCGCACCACTTACAAAGTCACGTGATCGCAATATTGAGCACTTGGCAAATAATTGGCATTTAAGACTTTTAAGGTTATAGCATCCTAGAATCATGGGGATTTGCTACTTTTTTTTGCCTATCTTGGGGAATCTGGATTCACTTAATGACTGTTGGGTTCACTTAATGACCATGATGATTTGCTTAATGACCATTATAAAAATGGAAAAATCTGGTCTGATTGGACTTATGACCTCAATGATTTACAGCAGAAATTCCAGTCCCAGTTGTGGGTGTAAGTCAAGGACTATCTGTAGAGAACATTTATGCATACATTCACCACTAAAACTGAAAGTCACATATAGCAATAGCACTTAGATTTATATACCGCTTCACAATGCTTTACAGCCCTCTCTAAGCAGTTTACAGAGTCAGCATATTGCCCCCAACAATCTGGGTCCTCATTTTACCGACCTCGTAAGGATGGAAGGCTGAGTCAACCTTGAGCTGGTGAGACTCGAACTGCCAAACTGCTGGCAGCTAGCAGTCAACAGAAGTAGCCAGCAGTACTGCATTCTAACCACTGCGCCACCACATTTCTCACATATAATCAGAATAGAGTTGGAAGGGACCTTGGAGGTCTTCTAGTCCAAACCCCTGCTCAAGCACAAGACTCTATACCCGTGATGGCGAACCTATGGCACGCGTGCCACAAGTGGCACGCGGAGCCATATCGGTGGGCACGTGAGCTCAGGTCTGGCGCGCATGCCGGCCAGCTGATTTTCGGGCCTTCTGGGCCCACTGGGAGTCAGGAAACAGGCTGTTTGCAGCCTCCGGAGTGGGTGGGGAAGGCCCGTTTTTGCTCTCCCCAAGCTCCAGAGCCTTTCTAGGAGCCTGGGGAGGGTGAAAACGGCCTCCCCCCCCCGAGGTCTTCCGGAGGCCAGAAATGGCCCGTTTCCCAACTTGAAATGGGCCATTTCTGGCCTCCGGAGAGCCTCTGGGGGGGTGGGGAAGGCCGTTTTCGCCCTCCCCAGGCTCCTAGAAAGGCTCTGAAGCCTGGGGAGAGCAAAAAAATGGGACTTCCGGTCCAACCGGAAGTTGGCAAACGGAACGTTTCCGGCCTCCAGAGGACCTCCGGGAGGGGGGGGAAAGGCCGTTTTTAGCCCTCCCTAGGCTCCTAGAAAGGCTCTGAAGCCTGTGGAGAGCAAAAAAAGGGGACTTCCGGTCCAACCGGAAGTTGTCAAATGGGCCATTTTCTGCCTCCGGAGGGTCTCCGGTGGGGTGGGGAAGGTCGTTTTCGCCCTCCCCAGGCTTCTAGAAAGGCTCTGAAGCCTGGTGAGAGTGAAAAATGGGCGTGCCATCCGTGCCGGGAGCGGGGGGGGAGTCACGTGCGCATGCGCGGGGGGGCCACATGGAATTATGGGTGTGGGCACATGCGCGCGTGACACCCCCCCGCGCCCCCCCTTTTGGCACGCGAACCAAAAAAGGTTCGCCATCACTGCTCTATACAATTCTGATATGCTGTTTCTATCATCCTTGGAGGGCTGACCTAATCTTGCCTTTAATCATAAATTTTCCAAGCTGATCCCAGGAGGTATGCTTCTTATTAAAGTACTACAAAGGAAGTTAAAAAAGTGAAAGAAGAAATTTGCAACCAATCTGCTGTAATGGATTTCTGATCTGTGTAATTTGTTAGCATTTGAAGCAGTATCACAATGCTTGGATTAACATGTGAACATCACTAAATTCAGTGGGAGCAATTCCCAAATAAGAATATATTGGAATGCAGACTGAAGACCACAGAATAACGTAAACTGTATCAGGTTTAAACACTTTTCTTGAAAAAAATATTATCTAGAATAAAGTTTGTAAAAATCTCCGACATATGTGAAATGCTTTCTCAGGAACGGCCAGCACTGCAGATTAGCTATTTGGACATATATAACCATAAAAAAACTAAAATAAATAAATAAATACAGCTTTTCGTTTCATTTTAGCTTCAGATTGTGATCTTCAACTTCTTTGAATTAATAAAAAAGACACTTTATTCCTGATTATGGTGATTATATCATTAGTCACTTTGTATGGTTATAGAGGCAAAAAAACAAACAAACAAAAGAGCACATACTTGTAGTAATGTGTTGGAGAACACAGTTATGTTTTGTACCCAACCTCCTGTCACCAGCTAATATTGGCTTGTCAGGCATCTCATCCTTTGTAACAAGCAGTCTAACTTCTTCTTCCCTTTTAATTTGTTACACCTTGAATATTTGGATATTTTTTCATAACTTTAAACAGATTTATTCACAATCTAAATACTTTTGAACTTTTAAGAAATGCTACTGAAATATTTAAATTTGAATGGATAATTTTTCACTTTCAGAAGAATGTGTAAGCAGGATCAAATAAGACATATACAGAATGGGTATTCGTCAAAAATAATGAGGTCCATCCATCCATGCGTTGAGTCATTGGGTGGAATTGATCAAACAAGTTGATCATTCAATGCTTGCTTTAATTAACTTTTTTCATTCCATTAACTTTGTATTGCAGCCTGTGAAGGTTTGTTTATTTGCTTGCTTTTACATTGTGTTCTGGTATTTTTCATTTGCTATTCCCAAAATCACCCAAAAAACCCCTTTGTAGATAAAGAACAAAGTATCTTTTTCTTCTTGAGTAGATTGTGTATGACTTTATAATACTAAACTAAATCTGAACAATGGTCTGCAACATATATGTATAAGATACAAGAGATGGTCTAACATGGTGGGATGCATTGGGAGGCAAAACTTAAATCATAAAAATAACCTCATAGACAGGTTTACTCACATTTATTTAAACAGATATCTCAAAATTATGCTAATGTTTATCACTACTTGGTTTTCACGTAGTGAAAGCCTGAATTATGCTTTCCAAAGTTTAGGATTGTTCCAATGCCACACAAATACTACAGTTCTCTAGCAAATATCAATTATTTATTAACATTTCTCTTTCATTCAGTTTGGCCAGACCTAACTGGCTTTTTGAAACTATAGATAGAACATACATACTGAAAAAATAAATGTTACATTTAGCAAAAGCATTGCAAAGGTGATACTACAGTATGTGCCCTGTAGTTATCTGCTTCAAAATATGAATTGTTTTGAGAATTCTTATGTATTCTAAAATTGGATATAAAAATTATTGGGATATCAGGTGAGAAAATATTTATCATGGAATCAAAATGCTGACAGAATATTGAGTTTTAGGAAGTTCTTTACTGCAGGATGGTTCTATAGAGATAACATTCACAGCAGGTATGGTCTCCAATATACGTTTTGGGGGGAAATGACATTATAAATTATGAATAAGAAAATGGCCTTTCAAAATCCTATCTTGTGTGCAGATGTTAGAAAGTATGTACTGTTCAGTGTTTTAGCACTAGAAACCTAGTATCTTATATATAAACCAGCGGTTCTCAACCTGTGGGTCGCGACCCCTTTGGGGGTCGAACGACCATTTCACAGGGGTCGCCGCGCGCGTTAGCCCGCCATCTTGGTGCCACCGTCACTGCAGGAGTGAAAAGGTCCCGGTTCGGCCGTGCCTGCGGGTCGCCGTCAGCTGGTAGCCCGGACGCCGCCATTTGGGTTCTTCTACCCTCTGCGCATGCGCAGAATGCTTTGTGCATGCGCAGAGGGTAAAAGAGCCCAAATGGCGGCGTCCGGGCGAAGTCTCCCGCTTCCATGCTATCAGCTGTCCGGCGGCTGAAAAAAGTGACTTATGACTGTTGCCGCATCCCCGTGGTCATGTGACCAAAATTCAGACACTTGGCGACTGCATGGGGGGTTGCGGGGGGGTCGTGCCATTAGAAAGGTTGAGAACCACTGATATAAACAGTTACAAATAAGAATGGGTTTTCCTTTTCTCGGTTTCCTTTTATTTTTATGATTAATATTACTAATTTAACTGTGTCTATTTTAACTTATCTTTGGATAAGATATCAGGCTGCTGCCCCTTTATCTTGGTCGAGAACTCCCATTATCTCTAGTTATGGGACACTAAAGCGAAGTCAAATTTATCCCAAACATCTGAAACTAATTTGTTATTTTAGCAGGACTTGCTAAGGACTGAACCTGAGACTTAAAAATTGATGCAATATGTTCTGCTCTCCGCTGCACACTCATTATGGATATTTTGTAGAATGGAATTCTGGCATATTACTAAAAATTAAACTAGAGAAGTGAATGTATTTAGACAGAAACATATGAATAGTTTAATAGCATTCTCCCTTAGCATGAAGGGAAAACACATAGGAAAATATCATTCAATATCCATCCGTTAGCCATCTGTATAAAGAGAACGAATAGGACATGATTCTGTGAATGGATCATTAGCTGATTTCATAAACCATCAATTGAGGTTGCTGCACACTTTCTACCATAGACATGCTTCAACCGGAGCCATATTAGAAGGACTGCATTGTTATATAATGGTGCTAGTGATAATGATAATATTTTGTGGGGTTTTTTTAATCAAACAAACTCAACATAATTTATAAGTTCGCCTTGGCCAAGTTATTTCATTCTATCTCAGTCCTAACGAACCATATATAAGATTTAGCCAGACTGGATGTAATATATCTCCTTAGTTGCTATGCTACTAGTTTTTTTGTTGCTATGCTGTTAGTTTTATTATGGCATAGGAAAGGTTTGTCCAAAGGTTTTTCTGAGATTGCTTCTATCACAACAACTGCAACTAAACAATAACTACAGCAATCTAGTAATCTAACTCTTTGTCAAAACTGTTTCTGCTTTCTATACTTCCCACATCTTATTTTCTTTTCCTTATCTTTCAGCTGACTTCATTGGAAATACTTCAGTGTGCTGTGCATTGGTCTGTCCTTGAAGACCACCTGGAGCCTTCAATTCATCCACAATGCAGTGACAGGCTTGCCTTGGTATGTCCATGTGACACCTTTGCTTCGCAAGCTGCATTGGTTTCTGGTTTTGTCCTGGGTGTGATTCATGATGCTGATTATTACTAATCTCTATTTGCCTAGGGATGACTATTTGAGGGCTACCTATCTCTTGTGATATTAACCTGGCTGCCTCAATGCAATAGTGTTGACATGTTTCAGTTTTTTTCAATCAAGCAGCATCATCTATTGGAAACCCAGAAACATCTGTTCTGTACCATGACACCGGCCCTCTGCAATGAGGTTCCCCTTGACATCCAGGTGGTTCCCACCATGATAGCATTTTGGAATGTTTAAAGAAAGACCTCACTTTTCTCCCAGATTTTAGGCTAGGTTGGTTGGAGTCTTTGTAGGGTGTATGCATGTTGCTGTTGGCCATCTTCATGACCAACATCATGAAGAACGGTTGCAGGATTTGGTTTTGGCTAGTCTAGAGAAAAGAAGGACTAGGGATGACATGATAGCAGCAGTCCAGTATTTGAGAGGTTGCCACAAAGGGGAGGGGGTCAACTTATTTTTCAAAGCACCAGAGGACAGGACAAGAAACAATGGATGAAAACTAATCAAGGAGAGAAGCATGGAGAAACTTTCTAACAGTAAGAACAATTAACTAGTGGAACAGCTTGCTGCCAGAAGTTGTGGGTGCTTCATTACTGGAGGTTTTTAAGAAGAGACTAGACAGTCACTTTTCTGAAATGGTATAGAGCCGTGATGGCGAACCTATGGCACGCGTGCCACAAGTGGCACGCGGAGCCATATCGGTGGGCACGTGAGCTCAGGTCTGGCGCGCATGCCGGCCAGCTGATTTTCGGGCCTTCTGGGCCCACTGGGAGTCAGGAAACAGGCTGTTTACAGCCTCCGGAGTGGGTGGGGAAGGCCCATTTTTGCCTACACACGGCCCATTTTGAGGTAAGTAAAGGGCTTGCGTGGAGGCTGAAATGGGCCATTTCTGGCCTCCGGAGAGCCTCTGGGGGGGTGGGGAAGGCCGTTTTCGCCCTCCCCAGGCTCCTAGAAAGGCTCTGAAGCCTGGGGAGAGCAAAAAAATGGGACTTCCGGTCCAACCGGAAGTTGGCAAACGGAACGTTTCCGGCCTCCAGAGGACCTCCGGGGGGGGGAGGCCGTTTTTAGCCCTCCCTAGGCTCCTAGAAAGGCTCTGAAGCCTGTGGAGAGCAAAAAAAGGGGACTTCCGGTCCAACCGGAAGTTGTCAAATGGGCCATTTTCTGCCTCCGGAGGGCCTCCGGTGGGGTGGGGAAGGTCGTTTTCACCCTCCCCAGGCTTCTAGAAAGGCTCTGAAGCCTGGTGAGAGTGAAAAATGGGCGTGCCATCCGTGCCGGGAGCGGGGGGGGTCACGTGCGCATGCGCGGGGGGGCCCACATGGAATTATGGGTGTGGGCACATGCGCGCGTGACACCCCCCCGCGCCCCCCCTTTTGGCACGCGAACCAAAAAAGGTTCGCCATCACTGGTATAGAGTCTCCTGCTTGAGTGGGAGTTGGAGTAGAAGACCTCCAAGGTCCCTTCCAACTCTATTCTAATTGATTGATTGATCTTGTTCACTGTTTATTTTATCTGAATTACATATTGCTATTTGTTATTTTGCTGTGAGCTACCCAGAGTTGACTGGTATTGTGTGGTATCCAAGTCAAATAAAATAAACTAAACAGGCTAGCTCTGGTGTCAAGATAAATATTCCTATATTGAGGGTTTTATTACTGTTATGAATAAGTATCTGCAAGTACAGTTTTTATATGACTCTGCCATTAATAACATCATTATTAGATAATTCATTGACAAGCCAGAACATATAATCTGGCAGCTGATGGAAAGCAGAAAAGATGAATTGACTAAGATTGTCCCTTCTGGTGATTTTTTCACTTTTTAAAACATAAAAATCTATTTTATTCCCTTGTGAATAATTATAATGTAGCACTATTAGTCATTGGTTGATCTTGTAGGCAACTTAGCAATTTCTGCTCTTTCTCTCTTTTCCAATGCTTCAGAGGGGCAATTATTGATGACAAACATTGGTTTCTATAACAGGAATGGTAATGTGCTGCATAGAGAATCATGCAGAACCTGCTTATGTGTCATATGAAGGGTATATTGATATTTTAGTATTATTAAAATATATTTCGGCTTTGTAGTTCCTTAAATTCTCTGAAATGCTTGAATTACTTATTCTGCATCCCTTGTTCTCTGGTACAGAACAATAAAACCTGTCGGCACCAAAAGCAGACAATCTTTTTGACCTTAGGGCTACTTTTATTTAATAAGGAGAGTACTATTAGAGACCAAATATTTTCAGCCCTTTTGATGCGCTGGGTTGGTTAACAGACTCATGTTATTCCCTATTTTGGCTAATTAGCATCACACAACCCACCCTCCAAGAATTATAGAATATGAGTTAGAAGGAAACGTATAGGTCAACTAGTCCACCCAGGGATGAAATCCAGCAGGTTCTGACAGGTTCTGGAGAACCGGTAGCGGACATTTTGAGTAGTTTGGAGAACCGGTAGCGGAAATTTTGAGTAGTTCGGAGAACTGGCAAATACCACCTCTGGCTGGCCCCAGAGTGGGGTGGGAATGGGGATTTTGCAATATCCTTTCCCCAGGAGTGGGGAGGGAATGGGGATTTTGCAGTATCCTTCCCCTGGAGTGGGGCGGGAATGGAGATTTTGCAGTATCCTTCCCTTGCCACGCCCACCAAGCCACACCCACAGAACCGGTAGTAAAACAATTTGGATTTCACCACTGAGTCCACCCCATAATCAATGAAAGAATTCATGAAACTATTCCCAATAGGTGGCTAGACATCCCTTGTGTGAAAACATATAGAAAAAGAGAATCTACCACACTAGACAAGTTGTTCTAATGCAGTTTTAATCTAAGGAAGTATCAGGAAATTCTTCCTAGTACTGCATTCAACCTGGATGTTCTTAAAAATAATCATAAAAAAATCAACCTGTTGGACCTTGTTCAGCTCTCAGTTTAAGCAAACAGATCAATACTCTCTTGCATATGTCAGACTTTTAGATATTTATACAGCATTCTCATATGTCACTTATTGATCTTCCTGTTAGTAGCACAGTGGCTCTCACAGTTAGGATGCTGGGATGGAGGTTAACAAACCACATTCGAGACCCGAGTGCTGCTGTGGGATGAGGTTGAGCTCCCGTCCTTCGCTCCAGCTCCTACCAGGGACATAAAAGGAGCCCCCAATTGGGCATTCCCCCAGCAATGGTGATGTCACCAGCTAATCCTTTCAACCCAGAAGTGCCTCAGTGCTTCTGATATGAGTGCTATGTTATCTTACTTTTGGAAGCCAAAGATAACCAATTCTTTTAACCATTCTTTATTGTACATGATATCCCGATTCTGGTAACTCTCATCAGTTCTTTAGAGTTTAGTGTCCAAAACTGAACAAAGTGCTACCTTTCGTGATCTGGATGAAATATAGAAGCAGATAAATGTAATATAATTGCAGCCCAAGGTTACTCTAGCTTTCCGAAGCATTGTGTACATTATTTGCTCATATAGTAGTGAGTAGAAGCACTATTTATCATTTGCATTGCTACCAAGCCAGATATCCCAAGTCCTATAATCTCACATTTTATTTTCCTACCAATCCACAGATCTGTATACTGGCCACAAAGATCAGAATTGTGCCAGGTATGGTATTCCAAGTGACACAATATGAAAATTTGAAGAAACTAGATAGAAAGAGTATTTACACTTGAAAGTTGGTGTTATACAGGACTGCTGAGAATATCATAAACAGCAAGAAAATAAAGAAATGGGTCATCAAACAAATCAACATAGAGTTCCAACTTGAGGAACAAATGACCAGGCTCAAATTGTCCTATTTTGACACTTTGGACAAACCATTTTGGTATGCTGGTTCAATCAGTTGAAAAGGTCCTGCTACCAACTAGTCCCTATTTATTCATCTTATGTGTAAAGATTCCATGAGAAACCTGTCAAGCACATTATTGAGATCATGATGCAGCCATACTATACCTTGCTATGTCAAAGAAGTAGATAAAGTAGATTCTGATATGACTTATTCTTGACAAACAAATTCTGTCTTCTGATAATAGGAACAAACCTGAGGAGGTTGAAATCCAAAAAAAAAAAAAAAAAAAAAGGGAGGAGGGGAGGGACAGATCATAGAATGTTCATTGGTGATCTAATAACATTTGGGAGTTTCTGGGAACCATAAATGGGCACCTATGGTTTAGATTTTTGACCGGCGTTATATATTGCCAAAGGAAAGGTATTTGCTGCCCAAGTGCAAATATAGAAGAAATACGCACATTTTTCTATTATGTCCTCATGATGGGAGATAAATATATGCATTCATAAAATGCAGTGGTGAAATCCAAATTTTTTTACTACCGGTTCTGTGGGCGTGGCTTGGTGGGCGTGGCTTGGGCATGGCAAGGGAAGGATACTACAAAATCTCCGTTCCCTCCCCACTCCTGGGGGAAGGATATTGCAAAATCTCCATTCCCATCCCACTCTGGGGCTAGCCAGAGGTGGTATTTGCCGGTTCTCCAAACTACTCAAAATTTCCGCTACTGGTTCTCCGAACTACTCAAAATCTCCGCTACTGGTTCTCCAGAACCTGTCAGAACCTGCTGGATTTCACCCCTGATAAAATGCCCCCACAACTTATTCTTACTATGCGAGGTCAGTCAGTGCTGCTACCTGCATACAGATATTCCCTCCCTTTTGATAAGTTTCATTCTCTCTACCTGTTTGAGTTCTTGTTTGCAACAGAGGAAGGAGCTCCGTGTTGCCTTCTCAATTTCATCCTCCCCTCTCTTCTATTTTCTGCAAAGTCAGAAAGCCTGCAGCAGTGGGAGAGGAGGAAAAGGTGACATTGAGCAGGTGACACAGATCATTTTCCTCTGCTACAAAGAAGAATGCAAACACAGCAGAAGATTCCAGAGGTGCTTTATTTTGCCATCTTCACTGCTTATTCATCCCAAGCCTGGTATGGGCTATTGGGCAAATTGGCCATAGCTTTTGCTTTCCATTTCCAGAATACATTTTTGACCACTAAAGTTCAGATGGCCATTAAAGCATAGAGCTAGAGGTTGGATGGGAGTAAATGATCCTACAGCAAACCTATTGAAGCCCAGCAGATCACTGTCCTCCAAAGACTCCTCTCCATGTAATCTAAACATCTGCATATAAGTGATTCCCCCCCCCTCATTTTTTCCAAAGAAAATCATTACTTTCAGGCTGCAACATCTTGGTTGGCTTTGCCATTGTGAGAATATGTACTTGCAAAATGTAAGTTAAAAAATTTTAAGCTTGGGCAACAAAGATTTATGGATAAGCCCTTAGTTGTTTTGGTGTTAACCATAGTGTTTTCTACCAACAGAAAATAATATATCTAGCTCAGGGTTGTATTGTGGAGTCCTTGGTACTCTCTGGGTGTGGTTGTTTCCTTGCAGGCTTTTCATTACTCGTCTATGTATCATCATCAGTGCTAGTGAGTGTAGTTTCTCCTATAAGCAGGCAACATGCCCTGGCAGTTTTGCTATGAGTGCAATCTGATACATTTCAATGACCATTTGGTCAGTATTTCAGCTCTTGTGTCCTAGCAGCTGTTCACAATGAATAAAGCTAGATTCTCACTCTTTTTAACTAGATTTATTGAAAGGGAAAGATTATAGAAATGTTGGCAAGTGGAAATGCTTATTTTAGCATCCCATTCATCTCTAAGTTATTAAAAGAAGAATCACTTGATTCTTTGCTAATTGCCTATTGATGCTATGGGAGTAGCTAGTCATTTTCCTGATAATGTATAGATGTTATAACTTTGCGATATCTTTGACATACACCTATCCTACTTCCCTGAAATGCAGTTAGCTTGTTTCAGTCAGATAGCCTCTAAAAGTGCAATTATTTCAGAACTTATTGGGCATTTTCAGCTGCTGTGGTCTTGCTATCTTCTGTCTAGTCTCTGGCTACTGTTTTAAAGGGCCATTCTGCATTGTTCAACAGAAACAACCTGGTTGTTTCAAAACAAGGCATACCCTTGTTCCTACCAAGATTCTGACCTAGATCAGTTTGAATAGCAACTCCCCACAGGGGTAGGCAGGGAACAAGGAAACAGGATAAGAACCAGCTCCCTTTTGCTTTTTAACAAAACAATTCTCCATGTATCAGTTAGAACAGAACATAATAACAGAGTTGGAAGGGACCTTGGAGTCCCTGTCCTACTGTCCTATTGTCCTCATCTATCTGTATTCACTTTGATTATGTTTATGTTTATACCTATACCTGCTATCTTGTACATGTTTGACAAATAAATAAATAAATAAATAAATAAATAAATAAATAAATAAATAAATAAATAAATAAATAAATAAATAAATAAATAAATAAATAAATAAATAAATAAATAAATAAATAAATAAATAAATAAATAAACCCCCTGCACAAGCAGGAGACCCTATACCATTCCAGACAAGTTGTTGTGCCGTTTCTTCTTAAAAGTCTTCAGTGATGGAGCACCCACAACTTCTGAAATCAAGCCATTCCACTGGTTAATTGTTCTCACTGTTAGGAAATTTCTCTTTAATTTTAGGTTGGTTCTCTCCTTGGTTAGTTTCCATCCATTGTTTCTTGTCTTGCCTTCTGATGCTTTGGAAAATAGGTTGACTCCCTCTTCTTTGTGGCAGCCCCTCAAATATTGGAACACTGCTATCATTTCACCCTTAGTCCTTCTTTTCACTAGACTAGACAAACTCAATTCCTGCAACCGTTCTTCATATGTTTTAGTCGCCAACCCCCTAATCCAATGAAATGAGTACAGTCTATATAGAGAAAAGAAGAGATAATAAATATTGAGTTGTGCTTTGTTTCCTCTCTCTTCAGCATAACAAAGGGGACTGCTGACAGTCCACACTACTCAGCAGAACTCACCTGAGTAAACTTTGCATCCACGTAAATCTTTGTTTTCCAAAGTTTTTTCTACTATTCAAGTCCAGTCTTTTCCTCTATTCGCTATTTTTGCCTGTGGGAATAATTCTGTATTTGTTTAGGGTTTTTTTTTAGGCTTTGAAGAGATTATTTCTGATCATCGGTAAGGAGAGAGGTTGTGGAAAATCTCCAGGTTGTGTTCATGTCCAGTCAGTTGTTCTGGCTGCTTTTTAACTTGAGTTTAGCACTCTTCTGGAATATCACTAATCCATATCCAAAGCGTCATTATAAATTGGGCTCCCTTTCAACGTATCTGGGGAAAAAAAAATACTTGGCAAAATAAAAGTAAGTTTTGATAGATGGATAAATTCATTAGCCTATCTGTCAAAATTTACTTATTCCAACCCTAGCCCATGGTAAGGGGCTTAGTTTAATTAATGAAGCAAGTTGGTATCTTCTCACTTAGGTATGCAAGAGAGATGCAAATACAATAATAATAAGAGTTCTGCTTCAAGTACTTTCACCAGCCTTTTCTAGCTGAGCCAATTAAAATACAAACTGGAACTCAGAGCTAAGCTCTCTGACTAATGTCGACAAAAGATAAGTCACCAAAATGTATGGTACATGAGCCTCTGCATCAGCATATATACACTTCTATGTGATGTAAATAAGCATAAGTGAAGTCTGGCTCTGTGATTTCCTCCAAGCTGAGATTGAATGTGTGAACCTCCATAGTCTGATATTAAAGTTATTCAACATCTCCACAAGATGTAACATATGCTGCCATTAAAAAAAGAACACAAAGCTCTTCAGCAGGAGGCCAAAATATATCTTTTTGCCTTTAATGCTATAAAAAGGTGCCTTTTCTTGTTTACAAAAATAAAGAAAGGAATGTCTGTTTCCCGTACAGCCAAGCCATATTATCTGTGAAACTCCAGAAATCTCACTTCAAAAGATAGAAGCCTTCTTGAACACTGGCAGGAATATGTCTAACAAGCCTAATATGCAAAAGAGGTTGTTAGAATTCTTGCTAAGACACCTTGATATTTAGAGGATTTAAACTACTGTCTTGCTCCCATCACCTTTGATTGGTTTATATTGCAGCCTTCACAGTTCATGGTGCTGTGTGAATTATTGCAACTGCTTTCTTTAAAATAATAAAGTTGGTTTATCAGGTAAATGCAGATACTATAATTCTAGATTCAGTAATTATCACATAAAATGGAATCATGCATATGTATGACTTTATCAGGTAATAACAGGTACTGAATATTTATCCCTGAAGCCACAATGAGTGCACATTACAAATTTATTACTCTTCCATATCTCCTCTCAAGTCAGCTTCTCTAGCATTTTCAAATGGACAAATCTCATATATCTCTAATAGACGATGATGGATACTTTTTATTAACTCAGGTTTGTATAATCCCAAGTAATCATGGGGTTGGAACATCCTGCTAAAAATATATGTTACATATCGGTATGCATGCATTCACCATATTTCAATTTTGTACCAAGAAGTTAATAAGCAGAAATTAAATCCCCACACAAAAATGAAGTATTTTCAAGCAGTTTTCTGGGTCACCTTCTAGCCCAGCACTTAAATAAATGTCTCATAAATCCCTCCTTCAGAATGATGATCTGTAAAAAATATCCCCCAAACTTGGTAGGAAATCCAAAGCTTTTCAACCTAATCTTTGTAGGATTACTTACATTTTACAAAAAGTTAAAAGAGCTCTATGTTGACAATAAAGAACAAATATGTAAAATTCTGAACCTAGATCCCTTATTTGCTAAATAGATGTAAACATTGATATTTTCACATCTATGCGTATGCCATATCTTAAATAAAATAGTTACATACAGATATCTTTATTGCATAAAAGTTTTACATACTAAGTGCAGAAGTTTAACTTTTATTGCTCTTTACAGTGGAGGACAATTGTCTAGAACAGGGGTGTCAAACTTGATTTCATTGAGAGCCACATCAGGGTTGTGTTTGACCTTGGAGGCCGGGGTGGGCGTGGCCAGAGTGGGCGTGGCCAGCTCAACGTAACTCGTGTCAGGGGCGCCTGTGGTGGCCTGAGCGCTCTGACAGTGAAAATGGGCTTCCGAGCTCCGTTTTCAGCTGTGCCGGCCTCCTGCAACCCTCTGCTAGCAAAAATGGAGCTCAAGAGGGCCGCCTGCGGCCCTCCCAAACTCTGTTTTTGCTGGCAGAAGCACCACGGGCCGGTCCTTCACTTGTCCAGGGTAGCCCCGTGGGCCAATTCTAAGCACTCCGTGGGCCGGATCCAGCCCCTGGGCCTTGAGTTTGACACCCCTGGTCTAGAAAGTAGACCTTTCAGTGAACACAAAGGATCATTTTGAGTGCCAGAACTCTTTAAATTACAGATTCAGAACCTGACACTGAAGGACTTAATTCAAGTCCCCCACCCACCTCCAAAGTAAATGCTGACAATTGTGGACGTAAAACCAAAGACCCTCCAAAAGTCTCTATTGAACTGTAACTTTTAATGCGTCAGAGCCGAGGTGGCGCAGTGGATAGAGTGCAGCACTGCAGGCTACTTCTAGCTGCTAGCTGCAGTTTGGCGGTTCAAATCTCACCGGCTCAAGGTTGACTCAGCCTTCCATCCTTCTGAGGTGGGTAAAATGAGGACCCAGATTGTTGGGGGCAATATGCTGACTCTGTGAACCGCTTAGAGAGGGCTGTAAAGCACTATGAAGCGGTATATAAGTCTAAGTGCTATTGCTATTGCTATAGAAGGAAAACAGTATAGTATGTATTTCATCAAAAACAGTTGCATTTTAATTACATGTAAATTAAGTTAAATTTGAAGTTATAAGAAACCTTGTCATTACCCTAACTTTTCTCTGCCTTGGCTACAGTAACTTTTGCAATGTGGCCTATGGAAACTACTCAAGGCACAAGTTCATCCTCTGACATAAAGAAATGCTCTGTTCTCCTGCTCAAAATTCTAAGAAGATCAAGATGACTTTCAGGTGCAAGAAGCCAATTTCTTCCAGTAGAAATTATATTCCATGGATTCCCATTATAGGATAGACTTAATTAAGAACAGGAAACTACCAAGCATACATACATACATACATACATACATACATACATACATACATACATACATACATGGATAACAGGTAACAAAAGTATTATTTATGTATGAAATATTAATATTCTTACTTTCTGAATCTGAGAAAATTGTTCACATAAGACTTCCATATCTTAAGAAAAATGAACACTACTACCTCAAGCAAATGTAGTGTTCTGAATCAAGCGTAGATTGGTTATGCTATCATCAGGCAGTTTAACACAACGCAATGGTACATTCATTCAGATTATATTTTATTCTTCAGGCATCCTCTGACAACACTCACGGTTATGTAGAAGTTCTTCTGAATCTACAGTCATAATCTGGAACCATCACGAATATTATAAAAAAGGATTAATGCTTCCCCATCTCCTTGTTGCTACATCTTTTCCCGGTAGATTCTTGAAAGTGACTTCCTTTGGGATAGCGTACTTCAATTACTCCCGCCCCCCAGGCATACTTCAATGACCAATAAGAGTACACAGTTATGATCACATGCCATGGACTACATGGCATGGACTACATTCCCCAGAATGCTATGTCTTAAAGAGACAGTTCTTAATTCTAGGCTAAACCCTTGTAAGCCAGCACATGTAGCGTTATTATACCATTGACAAGTACTTGCTGATAAAACATATAGCTGTACTCTGTAGATTGGAAGATGAAAGTTGTGTTCTCACACTAGATTTATCTTCATTGTTAAGTTTGTTTGGCTTTGGCTGGCTGTAAGAATATTCATTTTATGTATAAAATCTATTTTTCTACTTTTAATGAGACTTTTAAGTTTGTAATGACTTTTAAGTTTTCACTAAGTCGTCTACCAGATCTCAATCAATCCAAAATAAATGCATTATTTTGTGACAAGAACATATTAAGGGATTGACCCAGAATGCAAATGGATACAAAGTGAATAGAATAGAATAGAATAGAATAGAATAGAATAGAATAGAATAGAATAGAATAGAATAGAATAGAATAGAATAGAATAGAATAGAATAGAATAGAATTTTTTATTGGCCAAGTGTGATTGGACACACAAGGAATTTGTCTTGGTGCATATGCTCTCAGTGTACATAAAAGAAAAGATAAGTTCGTCAAGAATCACAAGGTACAACACTTAATGATAGTCCAGGTACAAATAAGCAATCAAATCATAGTAGGAACCAGTCAATATAAATT
>QLTV01002109.1:1615737-1666915 GCA_003457575.1 Thermophis baileyi | reverse complement strand
TCCTACCCCCTTCTCTCCCTCTCCCTTGCCCCACAGATTCCGCCCCTATCCTATCCCCTTCTCTCCCTCAGGCTTGCCCCACAGAAACGTCTCCTATCCTATCCCCTTCTCTCCCTCAGGCTTTCTAGACCCTTCTCTCCCTCAGGCTTGCCCCACAGAAGCCTCTCCTATGCTATCCCATTCTCTCCAGAGTTATTTTCAAGTTGGGAGGGGGGGTAGAACGTCTAACTAATTAGCATCAGAGCGTGTTAATAATAATATAAGAAATACTAATGATCTGATGGTCATTTTGAAAAATCCTTTCTTAGCGAGCACCTAGAAGCCAAAAGGAACATACATACCAAATTTCAAGTTTGTAGGCTTTATTGTTCTGGAGATTTCGTGATTCTGCGTGAGTGGTTTTCGCTTTTATATATATAAATTCCATTGATTTTTTGTTTGTGCATTTTTCTTTTACTATTGATGGAATGGTTTTTTTTTTCATTTTAGGGAACATATTTACAATTTCTGTTCTGACTTGTGGTAAAACAACTTCACCTTCTTTATTGTTATAAATTTTACAAAGATTAATTTTCCAAAATGATTTTCATATTGCTTATAAGCTTTACTAACTAGCAGGGGTGAAATGCTACCGGTCCGCTCTTACCTGTCGGTCGCCGTAGAGCCGGTCGCCAAGGTAGCGCGAGGCGCCGCCCACCCGCCCGGACGCCGCCATTTAGGTTCTTTTACCCTCTGCGCATGCGCAAAGCGTTCTGTGCATTTGCAGAGGGTAAAAGAACTCAAATGGCGGCGTCCGGGTGGGTGGGCGGCGCCTCGCGCTACCTTGGCGACCGGCTCTACGGCGACCGACAGGTAAGAGCGGACCGGTAGCATTTCACCACTGCTAACTAGCCCATATTCATATTGCAACTTCATCCCCTTATCATCAAGAAATTAAAGAGCATGTTCCATGCCACTTTTGATAGTATTTTGTTTCCAATATAAATTCTCCCAAGAGATCTCACCAAGAGCCAGCAAGCAGAAAAATCAATGCATTTTACTGTGGCTTTAAAACATTTCATTGGAACATCATTAATTCAAGCTTTTTAAAAATAAAATGATTGCTCTCATTTTGAGAGTGCATGAAATGTAAATAAAAAAGAACTTGCCAAGCTTTTAGGGAAAGTTCAATCCATATTTCATATGCTGAACATTGTACAAATATCTACTTTTTAAAGTAGCATAGAATGAATATTTTCATTATAGTCGCTGTCCAAAATTGCAAAGACATATTAAAAATTTAAAGGAAAAACAAACAAGATAAAACGTTACAACTGAGGGTAGATTTATCATTAGATAATAAATGTCTGCCTAATTTTACAAGCACTGTAACAAAAACATTCCAAGGTTGAATTTTGCAGAATTATGTTTCTTATATTTCTTATCTTTCCTAATTCGGTTAGTATTCTTTTTCTTAGCAAAAACTATTTGATTTAGAATTGAGACAAAGAGAACACACAGCTTTGAGAAGAAACATTCAGAGATATCATGATAATTCTGAAGTATTAGAGTCATCTTCATAGAACGGGGAACATAAGAATTCTGGCCTGTGATATCTGATCACACATATGCTTTTTTGCTAATATCTTTATTATATTTCATAAACGAACATTAAAATACAAATTAACATAAAACATAGTTTGCGATTACATACAGCTATGAAATATAGCAGAATGCAAGGTTGTTCAGTGTGTATCCAAATACTATTTTTTTTCTTCCAACAGACAAATGTACTTAATTGCAGCTACATCTTGTAAGACAAAATGGGTCTAGTAGAATAGAAAACATTGCAAAATATTCCTACTAATCATTTCATGATTGGTAACACATAATATTTAGTTTAGTGTTGATCTAAACTAAATTAGTGTTTTAATGTCCTTAGAATTATTTCTAGCTAAGCTTCAGTTCCTTTAAAATTCAGAACAATCTCAGAATTATCAACTATTTTACCATCATTGGGTCATATGATTTGTCACAATCTTGTTTTTTCCTTCTCCACCCTCCAGCCTACATAATTGATGGAAAGAAAAAAAACATAATTGTGTTGGATTTTCGCAGACATATCAAAAGTCAGGGACAACCCCTAACACTCCCCTCAACTGATTTCAGTTGTATAAATCATGTAAATATCCTTACAACTAATTTAGAACCAATTTCCATATACCACTTTTCATTGAACATTTCAATTCAACATGATTTGTATTCATCAAGAATAATTTTCAGTGGACTGGTATACATTTTGTATGAAATTCTCCTTAGAGAAAAGCTGACTCTCATCTCCAATCTATCACATTTTAAGCTATTTTTGTTTAACTATTGCAAAGTCTTTATTACTGTTTTCTCAGCCCCCATTCCCCTCTTGCCATAGGTTGCAGGAGGAACCAGAGAAGTAAACATTGAGTCCTTTGTTTCCTTTGTTCTATAAAATCTGATAACTTACAGAGGAAGAGTATACATGTTTTCTGCAAAAATGAGATGTTTATCACCTTTCCTCTCTTCATTCCCACTTTTGTTCAATATTCATTCAATTCATTCATTCATTCATTCATTCATTCATTCATTCATTCATTTGCCGCCCAACTCAACCAAGTGAGTCTGGGTGGCTTACAATTCTAAAATCAGAAAACTATTAAAACAACCTTAAAAATATTAAAACATCCACAAAATGTTATATTCTGTCTCATTGTTCACAAGTGAGCTAACAGCTAAAATTAACCAACATATTTTGGCATTTAATACTTACTTTGCTGGAAACAATATCATTTTCTGCAAACAGCAAGAGTCATACAGATTTCAAAAAGATATATTTAATGGTATCCTGGAGTAAAACATAATTTTGAACCTGTAAGAGTAAATTCCTAGCTAAAACTGTATTTGAAATTTTCCTATCATGTCTTTTAAATCTGGACCTTAACCTTTGCTCACCTAAACTGCATCTCCTCTACCTCTGTTTACTTCCTATAGTTTCTCACAGCACAAATCAAAGTTAGCTTGGGGATGTGACAAGCTCTTTCATTAGGCCAATTAGAAATCCTCCTCAAGTTCTGTTTACAGAAAAATTTTCAAGTCTTCATGTTGAGTAAAACAACAAAGTTGCTCAGATTCCCATCAAAAGGAATGTGGGCATTTGGGCATAGAAGAGCTGCTGTTATGGCAATGGTTGCTATGTCTTGGGCTAATTGTAGTAGATTATATCACATATGCTTCAAGAGATGATTTATAATCTGGGATAAGTATTAGAATCACTATTGTTTCTTATGCTGGAGCAAGACAGTAATTTGGTTGACATTAGTAGTTTGGTTGACATTAGCAAGGTTTAAAAAGAATTGTGTAGACTATTTAACCTTGGATACTTCCTATGATAAAAGAAGTGGATAAAATTTTCTGTCATATTTCACTCCAGGCATGCCTCGAAATATCTCCAAACTCTTAATCCTTATTTAAGCCTGGCTTCACTGCTGAAGGCTCTCAAAGACAACTCTGTTCATTTTTTTTAAACTGAAGATTAAAACACAGCCATATATAACAAATTTGCTTCCTGCAGTGAATAGCAATCAGTGCTTGTCTAACTATATCTATTCCTATCTCTCTAGGATTTAAACCCATAGAAGAGTACAGAAATAACTTCAAAAAAAGGATTGTAGTTTTGAAAACATCAACTGAGCCCTGAGAAAGAAAAGTGAGACAAAAACACAATATAACAAGACTTTCTTTGGTATACCAGGGTAAAGAAGAAAACTTTGTCAGGCTTTCAAGTTATTATATCCCCACAACAAAAACACAATTCCAGTCAATTTAGTGCTCTCTGTTTCCTCATCTGACCTGCTTCCAAAGGCTAAAAAAGCACCCTAGAGTCTGCCTCCTACTTTTCTGAGGCAATGTTTTACCAGGCTTTTTTTAAGGCTGGTAAACAGCTTCAACTGAGATATATGGACATAACTGCTTACTCAGGCTTGGGAAACATTAGCTCCTGACTTGCTAGCTTCACTCTTAACAGCATCCTAGTGAAGCTGCTGCACTGACTAATTAGCTACAAAGCTAGGTTCAAGATTTTGTTTTTGGCTTATGAGGCTTAACACAAATTGAGACAAAGATACTTGACGGAATGATTTCATTTTTACAAACCTTATAATTTGCTATTTGGAGGATATTCTGTTATGTTTCACAAGATTGAGAATAGTATCTTATTTTTATCTTTGATTATCCTCCACAAACCGATTATGAAAAAATAAATACAATTTAAAAGTATTGCATTCTATTAACAAATGTTGGAAACAGAATTATAACTAACTGCATATTATCCAGGACTTGGGAGCTAGTTATAAAATTGTTAAGGGAGAAAGAGCAAAACAGAGGTTAGGATATAGATTTTGACTCCTGGTGGTTGCATATCAGCAATTTTCTTGGCAATGTTACAGAAGTGGTTAGCCATTGCTTTGTTCTGAGTGTTTATTTTTATTTCCCAAACTGCTGAGATAGAGTGAGATAAAATGGAGACATGAAGAGAAAGGAAGAAGAAATGCTTTGAACTGTGTCAGGAATTTGAAGGTTTACTTAAAATTATTGAAAATCTGTTGCCAGCCTGTAATATTGGTTTTTGCTGGATAGTTGGCATGAAATCTTTCAAATGCCAGTAAAAACAGGGTTGCAGTAAAATATTAAAAAGTAGATATCCATTGATTAGCATTTCCCACTGTAATGGAATTGTCAAGTAACTCAACCATCTATCTCAGTACCAGAACTAGCATTGATCTGTTTATTGCTTGGAAGAAAATGCACGAATGTTTGGCTTTAATCAGAAATTATCATTTTTGATGACCTGGTAGCAGAGCAATCACTGAGACATTTTCTATTTGTTGTTCAAAAGCTTCTCAGATGCAAAAGCAACATTATACTGGAATGAAAAGTCAGTTAGTAGTACATTGGGCAGGAATCTATTAGTTACAGAAGTGGTCTTTTCAATTAGTAGTGTTCAAAATAAAGTTGCTTGCTGTGTGCTTGACCTTATCATTCACTTGATCTTTGATAACTAAGTAATGGAGATTCAAATATTCAATAATCCCTGATGCTTATGCTCAATATATCAATAATAGCATCTAACCATGCCATTTTCTGCTAGCCTCTTTTTTCTATTGACTTCAATTTTCCTAAGCATCCAGACAATCTTCTCCAAACAACCTTCTTTCTGTTTTATTTGTACAACAATTTAAATATTATTATGTATTTATTATTCCAGTGATTTTACTTCTTCTAATGTTGAGTTAAAGTCAATTTGGTTTAATGATTATGGTATAGTCTAGAAACTGACAGACTGTGAGCACTAGTCCCATTTTAGCACAAAGTCAACTGGGTGATCTTACTCTCTCACTCAGCCCTAGGAGGCAGGCAATGGCAAATGAAATCTTGCTAAGAAAACTGCAGGGACTTTCAAGTCAAGATTGACCCAAACACATTCATAAAATATATGAATTACTTGTTTCTCTTCTTGTCCAAGTTACTATCAATCATTTCTCCAGCACCACAATTCAAAGGCATTTGTTTTTCATTGGGTCTTTCTGAAACTGCAATTTTCATAGTCACATATTACCGGTAGAACTTATAAAACATTATCTTGAAGATATACACTTTGTTGTCAGTGTAATGTCTCCACACTTAAAATACTTTCTATACATTTCTTATTGTCTCCCAAAAAGCAGATAATTTCTTTGTCTTGATTACCATCACCATGTCTACAGACTTAAAAAACCCAGACAGATAAAGCCTTTCACTTGGCATTTGAAATTGACATAAACTCAGTTTTATCTTAGGGAGCGGTGGGGGAATAAGCATCAGACTGGCTTTTTACTTTTATGGTCCATCTTCAATAAAAGATTCCTAACATAAATTTCTCAAGATCAGCTGGATCTTGAGAATAAACTAGGAATAAACAACTGCAACAACAAACTGCTGGTAAAATAAAATTCCTGTTTGATTTATTTCCCAAATGAATTTTACTAAATAGCTTCCATTTCTGAATCATCTATAGAGAAAAATATGGAAAAACCTTTTTGTGTGTATGTTTTCCACTCAACGGTTCCCATATGCCATGAACTATGGACAATATGGTAAAGTTGTAGATCTCAGGAATCTAAGAACAAGATTAGGCTTTTGAGCTGAATGGAAATGGAAACCTAGATGATAAGCAGTTTAAGTTTCAACCTAATGATAAAATCTCAGATAAAAATGTGTCCATGAAAACTGCTAAACATTGATCTTCATCTATGTTATAGACAATGATTAGAAAACACATTATTTCTGTAAAGGGCTTATAGGTGGACTACTTTGTCCAAAATATTTTTGGATAAAAGTCTATAAAACCTCTGCCACATCTGTTGCCTGTTGTTTACCAAAATAATTCTTGTTTCATGTGAATGAATCACTAGATTTTTCAGCTCCACTATTTTTAAAATCTGATTTAGATTCTCAACTAAATTTCATTGACATTAATTCAGTCATTTTTAAATTTTGAATATGATGGAAGAGAGTTTTTAATGTGATATGCTGCTTTGTGTTGTTTTGTTTTATGGAATCTGGACTACATTCAAGTGAAGCTGGTTGTTGGTATTCTGCCAACTCAGTAAGCTGTTGTCTGTCAAGTGAGGGGTGAGACTTTTGTTTTTGGTCTTCTTGATTGTGTACCCATAATAAATCAAGTGGGAGACACTGCTGGCCATAATTTTAGACAGGAAAAAAAATCTGTTTACCAATTAAGCAATAAATCAGTTAAAAGTTTGAAGTTGTAATTCAGCATGGTACCATAACAAATAGTGTTGCCATAGTGTTGCAATTTAGTATAATGAACAAAAATTATTATTTGTTGGAACATTGTTTGACTTTGATATTGTATGTTTCTTATGCATTCTTTGCAACTCATTTTCCTACTTTTAGTATGTCAGGCAAGGAAAAGGTCTTTGGAAAGAGCAATTAGAGAAAGAGATGGGTGGTGCCTGAATTTGATAAATAAAATAGAATATATTTACTTTTGAACAAAATAGTGTTCAGAAGTATTGCCTTTTATGCATGGGGTCAGTGAACAGTTTTAATATTTAGCCCCTGCATCTTTTTCATTGCTATTCTGATTTGATCCTGAATGGATAGTGATTATTCCCAAATGCCATAACTTTGCTGTTCTCAATGGACTTAATTTTAATTTGTTCCTTTTAGTTTTGGGTTTGAAAGAAGATAATAAAAAAAGAAAATGCTGGATATTTTATCTCAGGTATATTAATATGTAACACTGTATCATGCTATGTTTTGTGTTTTACAAATGAAGCAGGTGGAAATTATTAAGCATAGGCAAGGGAAACTGAAAATGACAAATATAATGCTTCTAGCATGAATATTGAAGCTAAATTTCTGATTTGCAACAGGTCAGGAGAGCACTAAAAGAAATGAATGTGTCAATGTTTTGGGGTTTTATAAAGTACCCTTGTAAGAAAAAGCCTGAAATTTCTCAAAATGATTGTCCATAAACCATTATATTGCAATATATATGTACATACACATTTAAATTTAGAGTGCGCCCCAACTCCATCTTGAGTCTAAATTTGTATGTCTGGTTAGTGTTCACTGACAGATTATTTCTTATACTCTGGAGAAATGGCACAGGCAATCAACTATAACAGAATGCATGTTTTGTCAATCTATTTAACAAGCCCCTGTGAACCTGGTTAGAAATTATTAACAAAAAAGAAACAAGAATGTAATTTGTGGGGGAAGAAGAGCTGTGAAACAGTGCCAAAATAAACAGAATATCTGATGATTATTTCCCTTCACTAAGAACAGATGGACAATCTGAAGCCCAAGAGTTGTGTGTGGCAATGAAATCTTTTTCACAGCTCCTGGAGACCACTTTAAATACAACTGATAAAAAAACAAAACAGAGAAAAGACATGAAAACTATTGTCTACTCTAAAGTAAGGGTAGTGAAGCTTGGCAATTTTATGTCTTGTGGATTTCAGCTCCCAGAATTCCCCAGCCAACATGGTCTAAAGCCTAAAATAAATTTATCTCAATATTTTGGAAAAAATAAACATTCTTTCCCGGAAATCCTTCTCAAAACCCAGCCAGAGAAATATATAGAACAGGGGTCCCCAAACTTGGCAACTTTAAGACTTGTGGACTTCAACTCCCAGAATTCTGGGAGTTGAAGTCCACAAGTCTTAAAGTTGCCAAGTTTGAAGACCTCTGATATAGAAAGACCTACTCTATACACTATCTCTATCGCATCATCCCTTCTCAGAGTAAGCAAGGTATAGGATCTCCTGCTTGAACCATGGGACCAAAGTCTCTTCCAACCAGAGGTGGGTTCTTACCGGTTCTATCCGGTTCTTTAGAACCGTTAGTAACTCGGCGATGACGTCATGGAGCCGGTTCTGTCGGTGTCTCCGTGGGCGCCGCCATCTTGGATTTTGCTTCTGCGTATGCGCAGTAGAGATGTAAAATTTCCGGAAATTTTGAAGCTCGGAAAAAAACCCGTTTTTTTTCTGCCGTTTTTTTTTGTGGGGGGGGGGGGGAGGGAAATATTTGGAAAGATGCAATAAATGTTGAGAAAAGTACTTTTTTGTGTTTTTATAATTTTCAAAACCAAAAGTAACAATTTTTCATATTTCCTCTCCACAGTATTAAATAAAAATAAAAACCCCATTCTCATAAAAAGAATTGAAGATGGGGGAAGTGATAAGAAGAGAGTCGGACTAAGTTTCAATGGACATTTAATCAGAATCATTGCTTGTGCACTCAGTGCACAGAAATTAGAATAATCTGATATCATACATTTTTTTTAGAAATGATTTGGAAAATATTTGAACACCCTGTCTTAAAATATTTTATTCATCATGTTAAAATAAAATATTCCACAATGGTTTTTTTTTCTTTTTTCAATTTTTCCAATTTTTTGGAAAAAAACAAAAAAGCCTTCAGGACAAAAACGGAAAAAAAACCGGTTTTTTTCTGAATTTTTCCGGTTTTTTTCTGGGCCTTCACATCTCTAATGCGCAGAAGTTATTTTTTTGATTGCTGCGGGCGGGCGCGCACGCGGCACGACCCTGAGCGAACCAGCAGCAAAAGATCCACAACCCACCCCTGCTTCCAACTCTGTTATTATGTATTCTATATTATTCAAAATGAGGAGAGTAAGAAATAATAAGCTAAGACACAAAAGCATGTAGTAAGAAAGGGAAATATAAGATAATTCTTTTATTGTATCTCTCCATACTTGGTATTAGTACCAACTGCTGCTAGTAGTAATTTTCATAGCCTTTAGAATTAATGAATATAGTCATACTTGTTTTCTTTTCAGGAAGAGAATATTTGTCTCCTGTTTATTTCTTGGTCATTCTTGTTTGGCTATTCAACTGATAAGCTTTCCCAAAATGACTGGTATAAACAAATTTCAAGGAATGCCAGCACCAAAGTGAGAAGGCAATCAATTATATTACTATTTTAGATACAGTAACCTAGTTGTCCTCCAAAATTGAGTGTTCCAATTTTGTTTTTCCCCCCTTTACCTTCTACATCCAATTAATTTGATCATGCTATATTCTTGTGATGTATAAATCTGGCTTCTCAAAAAAAAAACACCCTCTTTTTGTAACTTTGTTGGTTTTCAAAAACAGGTACGAAATTACTGTT
Organism: Thermophis baileyi; assembly: GCA_003457575.1. Taxonomy (NCBI): domain Eukaryota; kingdom Metazoa; phylum Chordata; class Lepidosauria; order Squamata; family Dipsadidae; genus Thermophis; species Thermophis baileyi. The sequence goes on along the minus strand of QLTV01002109.1, from coordinate 1,657,204 downwards.
TTCCTTCAGTAACTTTTAAATTGAAAGAAGCCATTGGCTTGTGCAACTTATATGATATACTCCAATGCTAAAACTATATTTTTACACATCATATTTTTTTATAAAAAATATATAAACAAATAATAAAATCCTGGTATACTTCTAAATTTAATTTTTATTTCTAAAATCTACCTTTTTTTCTCTATTTCATCTGCTTTCCAAACTCTTCCCCCCCCCCGAATGAAGAAAAGCAGCCCATCAAAATATAGCCATATCAGTCTCATCAGGAAACTGCAGTGTCTAAGCATTGCCTGAAGCCAAAGAAACAAAGAACTTATTCATCTTTGCATTTATAATTTACAAAATGATAGAACAAAATAAAACAGAAACATCAAGATAATAAATAGATGATTAGACAGCTTAGATACAAAGTCGATTTTCCATCAACTGTTGAAAATGAAGTTCCTCATTCTTGCTTTTTGCCAGAATTTTTTTGGCAATGTACCTCAAATCTGAACAGAAATTTTAATTAATTCCTTGCCTAATGCTATTTATTATGCTTTGTAAATATTTATATATTTTTTTCAGAGACTTAGAAAAAAGACACGTGATTAAATGTCCACTTTACCACATTGATGTTGATGGGTTTAACCACACTTAATGCTATGTTACAGAACACTTCATTCTATTGAATCAATTCTTACAAAAAACCCTCTTTTATATCTATAAACAGAACAGAACAGAATAACAGAGTTGGAAGGGACCTTGGAGGTCTTCTAGTCCAACCCCCTGCTTAGGCAGGAAACCCTACACCACTTCAGACAAATGGTTATCCAATCTCTTCTTAAAAAACCCCAGTGTTGGAGCATTCACAACTTCTGGAGGCAAGTTGTTCCACTGATTAATTGTTCTGTCAGGAAATTTCTCCTTAGTTCTAGGTTGCTTCTCTCCTTGGTTAGTTTCCACCCATTGCTTCTTGTCCTGCATTCAAAAGTGGCATTCAATTCTACTAATATTTTATTGAATAGCCACAGAGAGTTTTGAGAATTTCCTTTAGTTCATCTTGACTAGAAGCCACTTATAGTCATATCCTTCATGAATTTATCTAATCCTCCTTTAAAGCTACTCAACATGGTATTAACCTTATAGCAGCAGCTTCTACAATATATGATTTCATTCCTCAACTCAAGATCAAGTACAATATTTTGGCTAGTAGGTTGATAGCAGTCACCACAGATAAACTATTTTTGACTTATCAACTTGTTGCATGCAAGTTGGGTTTGATTGAAACCCATTTTTATATGTATAATAAGTTGAAATTTTAATGAAATGTTTGAGCAAGCCATATTGTAACTTCAATAAAAAGAAATCAGGCACATGGCAATGGCCACCATGCCTAAAGTAACCAGGTACTAAAAAGATAAGAATGCAAACCAGCATCAGGGAATGGATTATATGATTAAGAATTGCTAGCAGTTAGTCTGAAAATGAATTTTTTTCAACAGCAATTAAGGGAAACAATGAATTTTGTATATGTTGAAATATCTATTGTTTAAGTAAAGGCCCTGTTGTATGGGAAAGATTTTCAAATGAGCAAAGGTACCAGGCCAGGATGCCCACTTTGTCTCCTATTATTTACCATTGCCCTAGACATATTGGCAGAAAAAATTCAAACACCCAGCCTCAAAATTCACAGAAAGGAATATAAGCTTAAATGTTACTTGATGGTGAAATATTAGTCATTATTCAAACACAACATTTAATAAGATCATTCATGAAAAATGATCTAAGGCTTTGGAGAATCCTCTTGGTATAAATACGGTATTCAAAAAAATGAGAATAATTACAAAATAATTAACCAAGGAGAAGATTTCCTGCTGAAGGACTCTGTCTGCCACATAATACCGGTAGATTTAATGAAATAACTGGGTTGTGTCTGATAGGTAACAATTAATAAATATATCTAAACAATTATGCTTCCAATTACGGAGAGAAATAAAGAGATCTTGAAAGGTGAAAAATGTAAACCTTTCTTTGTTAAGATAATTGCAGTGATTAAGATGAATGTATTACTCAAAATAAACTTCTTGTTTCAATAGGCACCAATTCCAACCCCAGACAAAAACTTCACAAGAATGGCAAAAATAGTGTTTAAAAATTATATGGGGAAAAAACAGTTTCAAGACTCAAAAGATTAAACTGATCTTGTTTAACCTATCTGTCATGGCAAACAGTATAAATAAAATTCCCAAATTGCTGAACATCAGTAATGTAAGGCACTGGCTTAGCTAATGGGTTCATTGATATTTATGATACAGAGACATAAAAGAGGGTAGAAAAATAAAATGACTAATTAAAAGACAAAGTTTGATGAAAGTATGAAGCTTTTATCAAGTCCAGCAATTGCAGTATTAATTTCTCCCTTAAATGTTTTTCTGCTGGAGATAATTCTATATAAAACTGTAATTTTTAATTCTTTAATTTTATATTCTGGAGATAACAGTATATAAAAGTACAATTTCTATTGCATCTCTAGGCCATTCAGATTCAGATACATTATAGACGCAGCAAAAATTACTTAGTGAAGGGTTGAATATACCAAAGTTGAAATACCTACAAATTGTTGGAAGAATAAAAACTGACCACAAAAACAAGTCTTCTTAGGAGGGTCAAGGCAAGAAAGTGATTTGATCATAAAGTAGAAATGTTCAGAGTAGAATACATTACTCTTAAACCCAAATTTTCCATAATTTGATTTTCCTCCCATCTAACCCCTTCCACTACATCTACTTTCATGCATATTTAACATCATTAATGTAATTATAATATAGTGCAAAGTGGAGATTGCTAAATTGCCGCCTGGGGAGCACATCAAGTCCTTGGTTAACTATCTCAGCAATTTAGAAAGCCAAGAGGTGACCTTGGCTACCTTTTTCAGACTATTTTGGTTCTGGTCCCTATGGAAACAGTAAAGAAGAGGCCATCTTCCAAATAATGAGTAGGATTTAAAAGAGACAATTAAAAAAAAAAAGTATTCAGCAAATCTATGAAGTCGAACCCTTTTCTCCATTCCCAATATATAAGTGGCATTTGCTGGGTTTGCCCATAAATCTGTTTCAAGATTACAGTTCTCAGTGTAATTACTGGAAATAAATGCAACAAGCTGCACCTTTAGGAAAATATTTCTTATCTTCAAAACAGCAGCCGATATGACCACAACAGTTACAGTATTTTCTTTCCAACAGTAACAGCATGTTGTCCCACAGAGATGTATACCTAAAGCAATTGGGCATTTTGGCTGGATGCAAAAAAGAAAAAAAGGGGGTGGTGGTGGATAAAATATAGGAAAAAAACTGAGATGGTATTAAATATAGGAAAAAACCTGACTCTTTAACTTTAAAGAGTTTAATATGGAATCAAATTCTACTGCTTCATATAATGCTAGTAAGACCTACTGTAATGAATCTAATGTTCCTTTGGTAAATATGAAATGTACTGTAACATTTACATCAAAAACTATGCTTTATCTTGCATTTTAATATGGAACTGTCATTCTCTAGTTTATGAATCTCATCCTTTAACATCAAGTAACAGTTATGGCATCTGAGCAGATTGAAAGCTTACGCCTTTTCAATGTGAGTAATAAAAAACTTGTACTCTTCTTCTTCCTCCTCTTCACTGTAATATAAAAGAACTAGTAACTAACAGCACAAATTGTATTAAAACTGAACATTTTATGAGTAACTTACCAGCACCAGGGGAAACAGGAAACGGTATGTTTATTTTCTCATTCATCTCTATGATATGTGTATGTAGAATGTTTCATCCAATACATCACAGGGAGGAAAGTTGCTTTGATTTTATGAATTAATCCTGTGATCATATTGTTTTCTCAGTGTAGGAAAGGATTGTTTATTTATTTATTTATTTATTGTTTGTTTGTTTGTTTGTTTGTTTATCAAATTTATATGCTGCCCATCTCACTATCTAAGTGACTCTGCACAGTTTACAAGTAAAATCCATAACAGTTGAAAAATGGGGAGTGGTCTCAAGCCACCAACCACCACCATTATTGGATCCTCATACTAGTTGACAAGAGCCCGGTCTTAACATTATTTCATAAAGCCAGAAGAATGGGGCCCAGTCTCACCACAGGGGACAAGATGTTCCATTGGGTGGGGGCAATGGCAGAGAAGGCTTTCCTTCTGGAAACCACCATCCAAAATTCTTTAGCCAATGGGGTCCATAATACAATGATCGAATAGGTCCAAAGTGGACAATGTAAGAGATTGTCAAAGTCATCAGGGCATGAACTGATTACAGTGGGACAAAGATAAATCAGCCATCAGATCACATTGCCATCACATTGCTCCAACAAGAAAAGTGTGGCTGTACTAAGGCTTTGGAAAGCAGTACTAATACTTCAAGTGATCTTGATTCTGTCCCTCTGTTAATACAACCTAGGATTGTATTGGCTTTTTTGATTGCTGCCACAAACTGCTGGTTCGTATTTAAGTGATTGTCCACTTGGACTCCAAGATCCCTCTCACAGTTACTGGCATTGAGCCAAGTTTGCCCTTGTCTGTACTTGTACAGTTGATTTTTCTTGCCAACAAAAGTGCGTATAGTCAAGGCTATGGTTTTCCCAGTTGCAATGTATAGCTGTGAAAGTTGGACCATAAGAAAGGCTGAGTGCCAAAGAATTGAGGCCTTTGAACTATGGTGCTGGAGAAGACTCCTGCAAGTCCCTTGGACTGCAAAGCGATCAAACTGGTCAGTCCTAGAGGAGATCAACCCTGACTGCTCTTTAGAAGGCCAGATGCTGAAGATGAAACTCAAATACTTTGGCCACCTAATGAGAAGGAAGGACTCACTGGAGAAGAGCCTAATGCTGGGAAAGATTGAGGGCAAAAGAAGAAGGGGACGACAGAGAATGAGGTGGATGGATGGAGTCACTGAAGCAGTAGGCATGAGCTTAAATGGACTCCAGAGGATGGTAGAGAACAGGAAGGCCTGGAGGAACGTTGTCCATGGGGTCGCGATGGGTCGGACACGACTTCACAACTAACAACAACAACAACAAGTGTAATACCTTACTTTTCTCTACATTGAATTTCATTTTGTTAGATAGGACCCAGTGTTCAAGTCTGTCGAGATCCATCTGGATCTTGAGCCTATCTCCTGGAGTGCTGGCTATTCTTGCCAGCTGAGTTCCCCTTCTATTGCCTCAAGAATATAAGAAGATTAGATAGATAGATAGATAGATAGTAGATAGATAGATAGATAGATAGATAGATAGATAGATAGATAGATAGATAGATAGATAGATAAATGAGACTGTAGATATAGATATAGGCAGCGGTGGGTTGCTCCCGGTTTGGCCCGGTTCTGCGAAACGGTAGCGGCGGCAGCGGGACGCTCTGCCCACCCGCCCGGGACGCTTCTGCGCATGCGCAGAAGCATCACGCGCTGCGAACCGGTAGCAACGGGTTTTAGAACCCACTACTGGATATAGGTTATAAATATAGATATAGGTAGAATATAAGAATGTAAGAAGAATAAGAAAAGAATGTTAATAAATCCTCTGTCTTTGATCCTTTGATTTGATAAGAAAATGTTATCACTAAAAAGAATGTATAGGAACAGGCTTGATTTTATCAAAGATATAGAAGCCAAAAGAGACAGTAAAAATGTTCTGTTTAAAACCTCTATGAACTCAAACCGAGTTTGTTCACAGGAATCAAGAATAACTCTGAAATTTCAGACAAGGGATTATTTGAGAGAATGCAGTTAACTGATGACCTAAGTCTTCACAAAGCCATCAAATGTTAGAGAATAGAGACAGTGAAAACCATGGTGACCCCTTTTTCACATGAAATAAGATGTAGCAACAACCAGCATTTTTTAAAAAGTAGAAAGAAGAATGGAAAAATGCCCGTGACAAGCAATCTAGATAGCCTAAAAATATCCAATAAAAAGCAAGCCTGTTTCTTCTTCTGCCTTTACAAGATGTAGGAAAATCAACAATATAAAAGATATTGATCCAGCCAGGAGGAACACAGCATAGGATTCTTCACTCTTGCATGCTGGACACAAATGGTTATGGAGACCATTTTTTAATGTAGTGCCACCTCAAAAGAGTCGCTAAAGTCCAGATCCTTCTATCCCTTTCTTGAGCCTTTCCCCTTCCCACACTCTCAGTTCTGTCCTCTGTCATGTATCACTCACCTGGCATCTCAAACATCCCTCCCCCCTCTCAATCTCTCGGGTCGTTCTCTGGGTGCTCACTCACTTACTCATGCTAGCTCAGTTCACCTCTGCTGTCCCTCTGGCTCATCTGGCTTCTCTCTGGCTATTTACCTGCTCGCTCCACTTGCTCAGCTCACCTCTGCCATCTTCTGGCTTGTCTGGCTCCCCTCTGGCACTCACTTGCTCTCTCTGCTCTCTCAGCTTGCCTCTGCCATCCTCTGGCTTGTCTGGTGCCCTTCTGATCATTGGCTTGCTCTCTCGCCCAGCTTAGCTTGTCTGCCTGCCTGCCTTCTTTCTTCTCCTCTCCTGGCTCCCTTTCGGGCCCTGCTCTCCTCTCTCTCTCTCTCTCTCTCTCTCTCTCTCTCTCTCTCTCTCTCTCTCTCTCTCTCTCTCCCTCCCCCTCCCCCTCTCCCCCTCCCTCTCTCTCTCTCTCTCTCTCTCACACACACACGTTTAAAATAATTGTAGATAGATTAGCTTTTAATTTTCAATGCAAACTTCTTTAATAAGATTTTAAAAATAATCATCACCATATCTCTAGCGGTAATTAATATAAAGCAAAATGTCTTCTCTCTCTCTCTCTCCCTCCCTCCCTCTCCCTCTCCCTCTCCCTCTCCCTCTCCCTCTCCCTCTCCCTCTCCCTCTCCCTCTCCCCCTCCCCCTCCCTCCCTCCCTCCATCCCCCTCTCTCTCCCTCACTTGCCCCACTGATGTAGGAGATGACAGGCTGAGCCCGAGGGAGGGGTTAAATGCATCATAAGTCATGAGTCCCTTTCTACCCACAAAAGATCTACAGTAAGTCCAGCCCACCTTGAATGCCTTCTTAATTCCTGCTTGACCATTAGTAGCTCAGACTTTTGTAGAGAGCTTAAGCTTGCAATAAATTTGAACTGCTTGAATCTCCTGATTTCTCCGGCTCTTGACAGCTCACCTCTCATGAAGCTCCACCAAGCACAAACCATATGGTGAGGGTGTGAAACTAGGAAATAATTTAAAATGATGAAGGGATATGGCAACTGTTTTATTAATGCACATGTATAATCTCAGACATTGTTCAAGAAACATGGTAAAATATAAAATGGAATTCATTTGAAAAGGCTCAGTGACATAAGAAAAATATGTCTTCCCAAAACTAAAATGGGTTTTGCCAATTTCCTATAACACATCAGGGTGCCAAACTGATAACCGACTCTGTAGATATTTCTCTTCCTGTTGCTGAGTTTCAGCACAACCAGCATGCCTAAGATCTTCATTTGAAAATAGTAGAGCTATTAGGATTTGAACATTATTGTAGTAAGGAATGATGCTGATGGAATTGTCAACTGTCCGACTAGTGAATTCAAAATAAGGAAATACTCTTGGGAACTTTCAAATCCCAAAAGTAAAACTTTATTGGATACACCATTTTGATACTGAAGACTCAAAACCAGCTCTGGTTTTCCCACACAAATGCTTGCTTACGTAAACAATAGCTTTACTTTCTCCCCACCCCTGGGTGATCATATTGTCCAATTATGAAATGTCCTTTTGTTATGGGAACAGTCCATCTCTTTCTCAAGCACCTGCAGTGGTGACCTTGATGGTTGCCAGGCTCTCACGGTCCACCCACACATTCTCAGCATTCCATTTCCCCCTTCCCTCCCCCCCTAGTTCATTGGCAAGTTGAAAAGCATTAAGGTTTGAAAGAAGCAAAGCGGTTCAATCGTGAAAGGAATGCTGATGGAAGAATTTGACAAATCCCTTAAAACTATTTTAAATGTAATCTATGAGTCACTGAGTAAAGTTAATGGTGTTTTTCTTGAAAAAGTCCTAGCAATCATTTTATGTATGCTTTATTTTTATAAGTATGTGGGATTTGGGGGATATAATTTTATTTGATGTTGACATTGTCAGTCATCCAGAGTCCCTGGGAAGCGGCATACAAGTTAAATAAGTAAATACACTTTAGAGCTTAGTCCTATAGGCAGGGGTGAAATTCAGCAGGTTCTGACAGGTTCTGGAGAACTGGTAGCGGAAACTTTGAGTAGTTTGGAGAACCGGCAAATACAATTTTGAGTAGTTCGGAGAATTGGCAAATACCACCTCTAGCTGGCCCCAGAGTGGGGTCGGAATGGAGATTCTGCAGTATTCTTTCCCTGGAGTGGGGTGGGAATGGAGATTTTGTCGTATCCTTCCCCTGGCCATGCCCACCAAGCCATGCCCACAGAACCGGTAGGGAAAAATTTTGAATTTCACCCCTGCCTATAGGTACACATAGTAATAAATTTTATTTTACAATCATAGAATCATAGAATAATTCTATGTTGTAGAGAGGTTTTATAGTTTTATGATTAACTTTGTACTTTGCTTATTTTATGCTGGTCAAAGACCAAAATAAAATTAAATGCTTAGATGATGCTAACAGAATGTTGATAGAAGGGCATGCCAATTCTCCAATGTGGGAGGAGCCATCATTCAGGATGGGTTGTCCTCGTCCACTCAGATTGAGGACCGAGTCTGTAATTTTTTTGCTGGGTCCGCCCTCCTATGACCCAGATCCGACTCAGTCCTCAGAGAGGACAGATGTGGACCCTTTTTTCTCCCCTCCTGTTTGCTGGCTTATCTCTCTCGTTTTGATCTCGGATTGGTTTCTTGGACTTTGATTTCTGGATTTCGGCTTTGGCTTTCTTCTGCTCATATCGGCTTAACAAGGACTGTTTGGATTCGTGAGTGAAATTTCCCTCTTTCTTGCCTTACCGGGCAGTCGAGCCCTGGGCTCCTGCCGCGGCAGCGATCGGACTCCGGCTCTCGTAGTTCGTGGCGCAGCTTACAAGATCGATCTACACCTAATCAGCTGTGTCGCGGCTCAAGGGCGCCATTATTTAATCTCCCGCCGCGGCGCGCTCTGCAGCTGTTCGCTTCGCTTGAGCCTCGGCTCGCGTAGCATGGCCTCATCCAGGCCTATCGCGCTAGAGCCTCGGTTCGCATGAGTCGGCGGTTTTCCCCCCTCAGGCCGCAGCTCAAGGGTGGCAGTTGTTTCATCTCCCGCCGCGGCGCGCTCTGCAGCTGTTCGCTTCGCTTGAGCCTCGGCTCGCGTAGCGTGGCCTCATCCAGGCCTATCGCGCTAGTGCCTCGGTTCGCATGAGTCAGCGGTTTTCCCCCTCAGCTACTAGCTGGCTTATCAGCTTCCTTGGGGGTCCGCCTCTCTTTCCAGTAGATTGGGCCGGGAGGTAGGGCCTCCTCCTCCCCTATTCAAACGTTTAAAGGAGACCTGGAGCTTCGGCTCGCGCAGGCCCGTTTCTCCTGATGTATACCTATTAAGGCCATGAAGAACGCTAGAGCCTCGGCTCACATGGCCTTGTGGCTTGGCCAGAAGCGGCTTTCAGCCCTGCGTCTCTGGCAGCCGTGACACCGGGTTCTCAAGCCCCATATTGTGACACCAGCCTGTGGAACCATCGACTGGGCAGGTGTCGGGCCTAGTGGGCGGCCATTTTCACGGGCCTCACAGGCGGCCATTTTGTCGTTTCCTGGCATATTGGCCATTTTACAAGGCCCTTTGCACGCTCCTTTGGCCCTGCGCAGTTTTCAGGAGGACCTTGGATCGTCTTCCCTAGGCCAACATTCCTTTGGGCGGTTCCTTCCGTCCTTTCTGGACAGGCATGGCGCAGCGCCAGACGGAAAAGCCCGGGGGCAAACGCCGTCATAAGATGGACAGGCCCACTCCGGAGGAGACCGTTCTGCCCGTTTCCGCCAGGCACGCCGAGACTTCCTCCTCGCACTCTGATCGTGCTTCCAGGGCCACAGAGCGAGTGGAGCGCCGTCGTGACAAAGTCCTGCAGCGGATTTGTTCCAGGGCTGAGGAGCAATCCATGCCTGTTGGGGCTGCGCCTGGAGTTGTGGCAGGCGAGCAGGGGCCCCGTGCCTCCTCTGCCGCCTTGTCCCTGGATAATCCGGGTCTCTTTCGGGCTTCGACGGATCCCTGGGCGAATTCAGGCCTCATCAGGCCCTCCATTCCCCAGGAGAGTGGAGACCAGCCTGAACTGTCTGGGCACCCACCGCACGAAACTGGTCAAGATTCAGGGGCCCCTGCCGTGCAGTTTTCGATGGACCAGGCTGCCTGGCAGACCATGCTGGCGGCGGCTGTACAGTAGGGCATAGCTGTGTGTATGCAGTCGGTGGGGGGTGCCCCACCTTTCTCACAGTTTGGGGCTACTCAGCGGTCAGGTTCAGGCGCCCATCGTACTAGTCTCGACCATTATTCAACCTCGAATAATGACCTCGAGGAACGGGAGGTGGAGTTGGACTTTGACAGCGGAGAATACGCCCTGTCGGAGGATGAGGAACTGCCACAGGAGCATCAAGTATCCTCCGCACTGTTTCCGCCGGCCTTGTTTAAATCACTCTTGTATAAGGCCCGTTCGGCTGCGGGTCTGGATTGCCCGTCAACATCTACAGCGAGCATCTCCGCCCATCAAATTGACCCGCTATTCACAGAGGTTACTCCGGAGGTGGACTTTGTACCCGCTCCTCCTCTATTCATCGACAATGTCCAACGGCAATGGCGGACGCCTGCTTCGGCTCCAACTGCTTCGTCCCTGGACCGCAAGCACTTTAACATCGCCCCTGAGATGGCTTCATTGCTGGAGGTTCCTCGAGTAGACACACCAGTCCTGGCCCTCCATTCATCCTCGACATTGCCAGGCGAATCTGAGGAGTTGCTGCGCCCCGAGGACAAGCGTACGGAGCAGGCCCTCATCAGGGCGCACCAAGACGCGGCCTGGGCCATCAGGGCCTCTTCTTTGGCATTCTTCTTTGCCAGATCCTCCCTAATCTGGCTACGGTTGCTTCAGGAGCAGATTCCATCCTCAAATGTGTGGGCCCACCAAGACCTCAATAAGGTCTTCGCGGCATCTCAATTCACGGCGGATGCATCTCTCCATGCTTCGAGATTTGCTTCAAAGGCCATGGCGTCGGCCGTGGTGGCAAGGCGTATGCAGTGGCTCCGCCAGTGGTCTGTAGACGCACACCACAAATGGCGCCTAGCGTCGGCTCCCTTTCAGGGACAATCCTTATTTGGCCAGGCTCTTGATCCCATTGTGGTTGAAACCAGGGACAAGAGGAAAATTTTGCCTTCTCTCTCCAGGAGGGGTTATTCCAGGTCATCCCCTTATCAGTGGCGGCCCTTTCGGACTGCGGACCAGGCCTCCAGCTTCCTCCGGGTCTCAGGTCAGTCCGGATATCGACAGCGTCAACAGTTCGACAGGTCCGGGAGGGGGAGGCAGTTTAAACGCCCCGCTCGCGGAGGCGGCGGGGGTCGTCCCTTCAGGCGCCCCTGATAGTCCTCGCGCATCTCATCCCATAGGGGGCCATCTATCCCATTTCTATCAGACTTGGGAACAGACTACTCAGGATAGGTGGGTCCTGGATACCATCTTCTCGGGCCTCAGGCTAGAGTTCCTCTCTCTCCCTCCGAGGTTTTTTGTTCGATGTCCCACCTCCAGGGTGCCTTCCAAGAGGGCACTTATGGACGAGGCGGTCCAGCACCTGCTGGACATTCGTGCCATCCAGCAGGTCCCCTTGGACCAGCGGGGACAGGGTCACTACTCCATTCTTTTTGTGGTTCACAAAGCCTCGGGGGGATACAGGGCAATTCTAGACCTCAAGTGTCTGAATCGCTACGTTAAGTATAGGTGGTTCAAGATGCATTCCCTGCAGTCTATCCTGGGGGGCATCCGGAGAGGGGACTTCCTAGCCTCTCTCGACCTAACGGAGGCCTACCTGCATGTACCAATCACCCATGACCATCGGCAGTACCTTCGGTTCTGCTACGCAGGTAGGCACTTCCAGTATAGGGCCCTTCCCTTTCGCCTTTCCTCGGCTCCTAGGGTCTTTACTAAGATCCTAGCCGCAGTTGCCACCCACCTACGGTCTTTGCCAGTGAGAATCCAATGCTACCTGGAGGATATTTTAGTACAGGCATCCTCTGAACACCTCACGAGGTGCCATCTCCAGGTAGCGATATCCACACTGGAACTGCATGGGTTCTCCATCAACTTGGAGAAAAGCCACCTTGACCCGGCCACTACCCTTCCTCACCTGGGTGCCATTGTCAATACCTTGGAGTGTAGGGTCTTCCTCTCCCAGGAGAGGCGGGATAGCATTAGACAGTTAGTGTCCCAGATACAGCGGGATCGCAGGGTTTCTCTGGCCCTTCTGTCTACTCTCCTGGGGAAGATGATCTCCTGTATTTCTATCACCCCTTGGGCACGCCTACACTCTATGGATCTTCAATGGTTCCTCTTACCTTTCCAGAAGATGGGCCGCAGCACCTCTCTGTCCCAGGTCCTGGTTCCTTCAGCGGTCCTCCAGTCCCTCACGTGGTGGCGGTCTCTGGCTCTTGCTCAGGGGTGCCTGTTCCGCGAGCCTCCCAGGATGGTTGTAACGATGGACGCCAGCCTTTCGGGCTGGGGCGCCCACTCCGACGGTCAGCTGGCTCAGGGTCGCTGGTCCCAACTGGAATTGAGGGCCTCCATCAATCTGCTGGAGCTTCGGGCGGTCTTCTTGGCCCTCAAGAGTTTCAAAGCTTCCCTGGCGGGCCGTCACATGCTAGTCCTCACAGACAACACGACGGCCAAAGCCCATGTCAACAGGCAGGGGGGCACTCGCTCGCGCACCCTCATGAGGGAGGCTCTCAGGCTCGGCCTGTGGGCGGAACGTCATCTCCTCTCCCTCTCCGCGGACTACATCTCCGGGGTTTCCAATACCCGGGCAGACTGGCTCAGCCGATCGGAGATGGACCACGCAGAGTGGCGCCTGCATCCTGCCATCTTCCGGTCCATCGTGGCCCGCTTCGGTCTCCCACAGCTGGACTTGTTCGCCACCCCGGAGAACAGGCAGGTTCCGAGGTTCTTCTCTCGGTTTCCTTCCCCGGGAGCGGAAGGGGTGAACGCACTCCGGACGCGGTGGCCGCCAGGCCTCCTCTACGCCTTCCCTCCACTGGCGATTTTGCCGCAGGTCATACGGAAGATCCTGGACCATCGGGCGGAGGTCATCCTGTTGGCGCTTCATTGGCCGCGGAGGCCCTGGTTCGCGGACCTAAAGGCCCTGTCCATGGAGCCGCTGTGGACGATTCCCGCCACGGAAACTTCGCTCACTCACGGAAACATCGCTCACTCAGGGACCGCTGTCGCACCCGGACCCTCAGTGGTTCCGGCTGACCGCCTGGAGGTTGAGTGGGGCGCTCTAAGGCAGCAGGATTATGACCCGGACGTAATCTTAACGATTCAGGCTTCGCGTCGACCTTCCACCGAACGCATCTATGCTTCCACCTGGAAGTCCTTCTGTTCCTGGTGCACTTCGGAGGGCCTTTCCCCCACTAACATTCCTCTGCTCAAGGTGCTGAAATTTCTTCAGCGGGGCTTGGACATGGGTCTTTCTCCTAATACCCTTTGACATCAAGTGGCGGCCTTGGTGCCGAGGTGGCGCAGTGGTTAGAGTGCAGCACTGCAGGCTACTTCAGCTGACTGCTAGCTGCAGTTCGGTGGTTCAAATCTCACCGGCTCAAGGTTGACTCAGCCTTCCATCCTTCCGAGGTGGGTAAAATGAGTACCCAGATTGTTGGGGGCAATATGCTGACTCTGTGAACCACTTAGAGAGGGCTGTAAAGCACTGTAAAGCGGTATATAAGTCTAAGTGCTATTGCTATTGCTATTGTCGTCGGTCCTCTCCTGTGTTCAGGTGGATTCGCTGGGACAGTTCCCGACGGTTCGTCGGTTCTTGAGGGGGGCGTCCAACCTACGGCCTCCCGTCATGCATCATTACCCGACCTAGAATCTCCCCAGGGTGTTGCAGTCTCTCACCACGGCCCCCTACGAACCTCTTCGTTCGACTTCCCTGCGTTACCTTTCCTACAAGGTGGCCTTCCTGATAGCGATAACTTTGGCTCGCAGGATTTCCGAGCTTTCGGCTCTGTCGGTCCATAAGGACCTATGTATTTTCCACTCGGACTGTGTTGTTCTTCGTCTGGACCCCTCATTTGTTCCGAAAGTTAACTCTCTCTTTCACCGGACTCAAGAGCTGGTTTTGCCAAGCTTCTGTCCGAGCCCTTCACACCCTTCGGAGAAGGTCTGGCATACTCTGGACGTCCGTCGGGCGGTCGGAATATACATTGACCGCACTCGCGATTTTCGCAAGATGGAGGCTCTTTTCGTGGCTTTTTTGCTTCTCTCTCTGGGGCAGAAGGTGTCCGCTACTTCCATCGGCCGCTGGATTCATGGCACCATCGCCAAGGCCTACGAATCGGCCGGGTTGCCACGGCCACCGGGAATTACGGCCCACTCTACTCGAAGTGCTGCTACATCTGCTGCCTGGGTGACCCAAGCTCCTCTGGCGGAGGTGTGTCGAGCAGCCACCTGGACTTCCCCTTCGCCCTTCATCCGACACTACAAGGTCAACAAATTTGCGTCGGCTGACACAGCCTTTGGACGCAGGGTTCTTCAACAGGTTCTGGGGGAGTCTCTGTGACGGGCTTAGACCTACCCTCCCTTGGGACTTACTCGCTTTGGTAGGTCCCATCCTGAATGATGGCTCCTCCCACGTTGGAGAAGGGGCGTTGGTCTTACCTGATACGCCTCTTCTCAACAGGAGGAGCCATCATTCAGTCCCGCCCTGCAGGGGTCCAAGGCATTTTGAGAGTTTGTTTTCTCGAATTCAATTTTTGCTAGCCAGTGTCCGCCCACGTTTTGGCTTTTTGGCGGTTCCAGGAGGGGAGCATCGTTCCTGTTACCTGCATATAAGTTTGGGCCACGTCTTGTCTGTTCTTCGTTCTCGACGGATCTGGGTCATAGGAGGGCGGACCCAGCAAAAAAATTACAGACTCGGTCCTCAATCTGAGTGGACGAGGACAACCCATCCTGAATGATGGCTCCTCCTGTTGAGAAGAGGCGTATCAGGTAAGACCAATGCCCCTTTTATATTTTATAATGGCACCATTTCTTAACTTCCTTTTGCAGTATGTCCTAACTTGATTTTGTGTACAGACCAAGAGACAACTTTCAGAAGGATAAGAGACCAGTTTCTAATGTATTGGTGCTACAAATTTATCACAGTAATAAGCTCATATTAGTTGCTACTAAATATGCTAGGAGGTGGGTTGTGTTTTTGTAGGGGTTTGGGGAGGCACCAGTTGCATTTTTTTCTAGAATAATGAAGAAAATAATATGCACAAATCAAGAAAAACTGCCTCACTATAGGTATGCTATATACTGTATGCATGTAAATACCAACATTTCTTAAATAATGACTATTTTACTATAAGCCTAGAGTTGTTTTCACAGCACACAGTACAAACTAGATTTTCAGAGTTGTTATGACTAATAACACCATTCAGGTCATGATAGGAATATTCAAGTGATTTTTAAACTCTCATGTTTACCACATTATCACTAGTTCTTGCTCTCTCCAAGCAAACTGAAAAGCTGAAAAAGCAGTGTTAAGATTTGGGGCATTGTGAACAACATTTTGCTCTTCTAAACTGCAGATCAACCACTAATTGCCACTGGGTATAGCCTCACACAATTTTTAATATGATGGCAATTTTAGATGAGCCATCGGATGATTGAGACAAATTTTAATATCAAGAGATATAATATGGAAAATATCAAATCAACAGACCAGACCATACAGCCAAAAGAGTTTATGATCATTTTTTTTATAAGTGATACCACTTGGTGCAACTGACATAATTGGGTAAGGAGCAGAGGTGGGTTTCAGCAGTTCTGACCAGTTCTGGAGAACCGGTAGTGGAAATTTTGAGTAGTTCGGAGAACTGGTAGCGGAAATTTTGAGTAGTTTGGAGAACCAGTAAATACCACCTCTGACTGGCCCTGCCCCCATCTATTCTCTGCCTCCCGAGTCCCATCTGATCAGGAGGAAATGAGGATTTTGCAGTAACCTTCCCCTGGAGTGGGGAGGGAATGGAGATTTTACAGTATCCTTCCCCTTCCACGCCCACCAAGCCATGCCCACCAAGCCACGCCCACAGAACCGGTAGTAAAAAAAATTGAATCCCACCACTGGTAAGGAGCTTTCTCAACTTGCATGAGAAAGGACTCCCACTATTCTTGAAAACTGCTTTAAATTTTAAACACTACAGCTTCTTGAAGACTTGAAAACTCTAACCCTAACCCTAACTCTTGAAAATTACTCTAATCATATTTGATCAAACTAGAAGGTAAATGCTTTACTGAAATTGTAGATAATTTGTCATCATCCATGAGAATGAACATTCTTTGGAAAGCAAGGTAAGCATGGAGAATTCAAATCCGCCTATAGACTGACAAAAACACAGATGCCCAAATTCCACCCATTTGTGTCTACTGTTCTAGAAGGCTTTGATTTATTATTCATTTCATTGTTTGTTTGTTTGTTTATTTATTTGTACTGCATTATGTAGAATTTTGAAGGGAGGAAACCATAGTCTGAATTGGGCCCTGAAGCTGATGTCAACTTTATTTTTTTTAATTATAATTTTTATTGAACATATTTCAACATTTACACATTTAATTTAATATCAACATTTAATATTAACATTTAATATCAACTTTAATACAACTTTATTGATATTTTATGGTCAGGTTGTCTAGCCAGCAATCTTGCTGCAGTATTTTTAATCATTTCAACTTTCAGGTCATATCCAAGTATCCACATTATAGTAATCCAATTAGGTAGTGATTGATTCATGAATTACTGCACATCTGTCTAGGATTGATGGCTTATAAACATTCTAAATTCATAATTAAAATATGCACATAAACACCTTTGGAAGGGAAATGTCTGTGATGGTCCTTAGTGATACAAAGCTCATTGATTTCAGTTGAGTAGGATGCATAGGTAAAATATAAATGCAAAAATAAGTAACAAAATAGGGTGTTGTTTTTTTATTTAAAGAAACCAGAGTTTACAAGGACATATTGGTTGATATCTAGACCATAGGTGGGTAATTAATTTTCCTAAGGGGTCACATAAGAAATCCGGACTGTTGTGAAAAGTCAATGCAGAGACTGTTCCCCAACACCACCACTGATGTCCCCTTCCCCCCCCCCCACTGACATCATCAACACCGTGGGCCAGACAGGGACAGTCAAAGGGCCAGATGTGGCCCACAGACCATAAAATGTCCATGTCTGATCTAGACACATCTTATTTAGGCTAGTCTATTGCTACCTTTCTGAGTTAGATAGAAAATTATAACCCTAATTGTTTTTTTAACAATGCCTTTAAATTATTCCATATCAACAAACCAATGATATATCCATACAAATCGTTATTTAGCAGACTGTTGTGACACAATATCATCTGAAACAAAGTGAGATCATAAGAATAGAGTTCTTCAAACTGACAAAAATATTTATTGGGGTTTTTTTTAGATCATCTGCTTTAATATGGACTATTTCTGGTGCTGGCCTCTCAGAGCTGCTAAATCAGAGGAAGAAAACCAATTACAATAACAACATTATATCTTACCACTTTGTGGCTGATTAATTGAGCACTTCAAAGTAGCAGAAATTGGACACATTTCTGATTAGCTCATTAATAAAAATAACAGACAATGTATACAGTACGTTCATGATTGGAATGTCTACGTTCATTTGGTTTCTCACAACACAGGCATTTTGCACCTTCACATACTCCAAAAGAAACCCTAATTTAGTATACTACTCTAGCTGCACATTTTGTTTCCTTGCTAAGAACAGCTATGCTCATAAAAGAAAAAATGATGCAAATTATCGTACAAGCTAAAGGGAAAAAACATCTTCCTCATACATCCATCTCCTTGCAAAAAAAAAGAAGAAGAAGAAGAAGAATCTAAATGCATAAGTATTAGGAGTATTTTTTTTTTACTTATATTTCTTCACACATTTAATGCTGTTGCATCAGGAAGATAAATTGAAAAGCCATGAGAGAGAAATCATATCATGTAATTGTCCGACACAAAACCCTGAGTTCTGTGGTATGTGGAAATGGCCTTGGGAGACAGTAAAAAAGGGATACTGACTAGGCAATGGTCAGATAAGCACGAACATAGTTCAAACTGGCTAGTGAGTAGTCCAAGAGGCTCAGAACAGAGCTTAGTTTCTTGGCTTGTAAAGGAGTTGGTTCTCCTTTACAGCCCATTTCTCCATTTATTTATTTATTTGATCTCTGTAACTTCTTAACAAGGGACTGGATTGTACTTTCAGACTTGCAAGATTCAGTCTATGTAGCTTTAAAGTAAAGCAGAATTTATTTATCTGGTCGTGTTTCCTGCCTGGTCTACCTGGTAAGGATGACATCAATCTTGCAAGTCTCCTACTCACTTCCAAGGAGAGGAATTTTAGGAATGGCCTCTGATCCTCATGGAACTTGGCTATCAGCCAAGCATTTGGCAGTAGAGTTATTGCAACACCAGCAGCAAGTAGATGCAACAAATGACCAATCTGCATAGTGCCATGCTACAGCTGACTTCATGCTGGGGCATTATCCATGGCAGCACAACAAATCCAGCTCAGTCAATGCTCCTGCATTTCTATGAGAGCTTACCAGAGAATTTCAAAGACGACCAGGATCAGTTCCAGATATTCAGCGCTCAAATAATTTTTGTGCTGAGTTTGCTGAAGGAAGTAGCAGCCAAGTGGGCAATGCCATTCATTCAGGGGAATGACCCGGTGCTGTGCGACTATCAGGACTTCATGTAAAAACTCAAAGGACACTTTGGTGATCCCATACAGAGAATCACTGCTAGTTGAGAGATCCAAAGGAGGAACAGAGAAGAGTAAGGTCATATATTTCAGACTTTAAATTATTTGCTGTGATGTAGGTTGGAATTACTTAGCGCCAACTGAACAGTTCAAAGGGCTGGCCAAGGACTAAAAGATGAACTGGTGAGGAAAGGAACCCCAAGTACTCTGAAAGAGCTAAATCAGCACTGTGTAATAAGAGTTGTCTGATTGGAAGGGAAGGAACAGTAAGAGGAAAAGAACTTACAATTGTCTCAGAATCCAGTATGGGAGAATCCGTGCAAATTAGAACACTCAAGAGATCTCTATCTTCAGGAAATAAGCAAAGAAGAAGAGATTAGGGCTATGCGGCGCAGTGGTTAGAGTGCAGTACTGCAGGCTACTTCTGCTGCCTTCCAGCTGCCTGCAATTTGGCAGTTCGAATCTCACCAGGCTCAAGGTTGACTCAGCCTTCCATCCTTTTGAGGTGGGTAAAATGAGGACCCAGATTGTTGGTGGCAATATGCTGACTCTGTGAACCGCTTAGAGAGGGCTGTAAAGCACTGTGAAGCGGTATATAAGTCTAAGTGCTATTGCTATGTTTTTACTGCAGGGACCCTGGACACATAGCCAGATAAAAGTGCTAATGTTGATCATAGCAACAAGAGATAAAACTTGTAAATGAACCCAGCATATAGCTAGCAAGTGTCCAACTTGCTTTTAATTAGCACACCAGGGAAATTTTACCAGTCCCCCTCCAGGAGCTCTGAAAAGGGGCCCTCCACCATTTGAGGACAGCTCAAATGTCAGCCAACAGCAGGCATTCTTAAATATTCTCATTATTATTACTTTAGATTGCGGGCAAAAAGTGGAACTTTCTGTTTTTGTAGACTTGGGGGCAACCACTAATTTAATAGATGTAGAAGCAGTACAGAAACTAAAGTTGCCTACTCAGGTTCTAAAAGCTCAATGATAGTCAAGATGATTAATAGACAGTCACTGAAAGCAAGGCTGACTTGGCAGTGGATGGCTCCTTTGTAGATGACAATCAAAGATCACTCAGAGTTCATAAGACTCTATGTAATTGCATCCTTGCGAGTACCTATAATCTTGCAATTAGAGTGGTTTCAGTTGCAGGATCCAAATATAAGCTGGGCACAAAGAACACTCTCATTCCCCTCCCCTAAATGCCAGCAGCATTGTTTACAAGGTGAAGCAGAATTTACAACTGGTAGAACCTAACCAATACTGGTCCAAGACACTGCATTGGTTGCCAGAGCAGATGTAGCTCCAGCTGAAGTCTTCTGATGTTGACTAATATAACAGACTAACAGAGTTGGAAGGGACCTTGTAGGTCATTTAGTCCAATCCTCCGCCCAAGCAGGAGACCCTACACCATTTCTGACAGAGGGCAGTCCAGTCTCTTCTTCAAAGCCTCCAGTGATGAAGCTCCCACAACTTCCGAAGGCAACTTCTGTTCCATCAGTTGATTGCTCTCACTGTCAGGAAATTTCTCCTTTAGACTTATATACCGCTTTACAGTGCTTTACAGCACTCTCTAAGCGGTTCACAGAGTCAGCATATTGCCCCCAACAATCTGGGTCCTCATTTTACCCACCTCGGAAGGATGGAAGGCTGAGTCAACCTTGAGCCGGTGAGATTTGAACCGCTGAACTGCTGAACAGTCAGCTGAAGTAGCCTGCAGTACTGCACTCTAACCACTGCGCCACCTCGGCTTTAGCCATCAGTCCCCTAATCATCCTGGTTGCTCTTCTCTGCACTCTTTCTAGAGTCTCAACATCTTTTTTATAATAGCTTTCTACCTTTCATAACAAATATGATTATGATTCAAACAAATTTTCTGCATTCCTTGTGCAGTGTAAATTACACATTTGCCTGAAAACTGAATTCATAATTAGCCTAATGACAAAGAAGCTGGGTCATGGGTGTGTGTGCACGCACACACACACACACACACACACACACACACACACACACACTTCTGATTCAGAACAGACTAGCCTTGGCCCATTGAAGGCCAACTTTGAGTATCTGGCCACACCAGTGATCTGAACAAGTTAACTATTAAATATCTATCTAAAACGTATCAATTATTCAGTTCAGGAATATAATATTAATAGGCAGAGGATATTGATAGGCAGAGGATTTCTCCACTGGCAGTAATCTGTCCCCTCCTCCTATTCACTGGCTCATTAAGCATGCATTAAGTTTTAAGTTCTAGGTTAACACCTGCTTTCTCATCAGGATCTACAACCTAGGAGGTAACATTGCAAAACTGGGACACTCAAGGACTTATTACTTATTTGTGCATATATAAGTTATAAGATGGTTTGGATCACTGAATGAATGGGAGGTCATTGATATTATAAACAAGCAGTATTCCAAAATGCAACACTTCACAGTCACACTTCTATAAAGAATATAAATTTCCTCCCTCAGCATTAACACCCAGATGACACGCTGATTCATTACCTATATAAACAGCCAGAGGTTTGGTAGCATCTTTAGATGTGATCTTTGACAATTGTAGTTAGATCTTGGGGCTTTTTTCTTGGTGGTTTATGATTAATAAATCAAAATAAAACTACATGAATTGTGACAATGAATTACTTCATAATGTCTAAACACTATTATTGCCCCAAGACCACCATAAATCAGAACTGGAGATGTTTTTCCAGTCTTAACTCAATTATATGTGTTTGTTTGTTTGATTATTTTAAACTGCCCCCACTCACCTCTGTGATATCATCACCTCATTGCCTAACTTTTGAAGTTGCAGCCACTCCCCCAAGGAATTTGAAAAAAATATAATTTTGAGACATGAACAGCTTGTTACCCCTGCAGCAATGCACGTGAATCTAAGTGTACTGCATGCCATAAATTCCTATATTGATGAATTTTGAAGAGGAATGCATATACACTGTTAAAATAGATTTTTACTGTATCAGAGTAAAAATTCATGCATGTCACACAAAGAAATATGTCTTTAGTGATTCAAAGTATACGTTAACATGAAAAAAAAAAACCACATCCAAGCCCTCACAATAAATCTTTCTTCTGATTTAAGGTCAGTTACAGATCAAAATTCAACAGACAATTTCTGGGTCCTTATTTAATCCTGAAATGGAAATAATGCCCCTGGTCCTCATTAGCTTGCCTCCCTTCACTAAAGAATCACACCCCCTTATCCAAGATTAGAGGATTTCTTCTAGGTATGAGGATCAGGTTAATCACAAGGCCACATACAGTACTTTTCACTCTTCCTGATTGATCGACAATTAGGCAAGGCATGTCTTCATTACATGCAAATAGTGTAAAGCTGCTTTTCCATAATTGGGTTCTTTACCAATGTATTATCTTACATTCTCCATTGTTCCGGCATGCATATTTATTAGCAGAGTCATATATCTGAAGAACATTAGGTTGAGAAAATCTACTTGGGAAAGATTAGTACAGTTGCAAAGCCCTGGTCTTGCTTGCCATCACCAAAAACATTCTTTCCTAAACATTCAAGACATTCAGATTTCAAGAGATATCTGAATATGACAATGGCAATTGTTAACTGAGGTCTCAGTGGGTGCAGAATTCCCTGTTCATCAAGGAAAGGAAAGAAGATAAAACTCATCAATCAGTGGACAAGTTTGGAGATTGGATTGGAAGGAAAGAGATTCAAGGAACAATAGGAACCTATATGTCTACATTCCAAAGTGAAACAGGACCACCTGGATAATAAATTGTCACCATTCTTACCTGTGAGGGCTCCATTCCCTGCTTTATTGCTTTAATTAAAGTAAATATTAGTTTGGAGAATCAAATCAGATAAAACAGAAAGATGCATATTTTTTAATGGTATCTATCTTTACCTGCACACCACTGAGTAGGTGCTGCATCTGCCAACATGACCGAAACACTATTGTATTTAACCTTATGCTATTCTGTTTGCAGATGTCATATTTCTAAGCTCTATCTCCAATTTGCTCATTGAAAATTTAAACCAATTGTACCAAAGATATTTCAAATAATTGCAGTGAGCCAATAAATGATGCTAAATCATTTGAACCATGCCTGCTGGATCTTTATTGTCTTGTTCACAGCTTCATCCTTTATTAACACTATTGTATTTAACCTTATGCTATTCTGTTTGCAGATGTCATATTTCTAAGCTCTATCTCCAATTTGCTCATTGAAAATTTAAACCAATTGTACCAAAGATATTTCAAATAATTGCAGTGAGCCAATAAATGATGCTAAATCATTTGAACCATGCCTGCTGGATCTTTATTGTCTTGTTCACAGCTTCATCCTTTATTATTATTATTATTATTATTATTATTATTATTATTATTATTATTATCCATTTCATTTTTTTTAATGTAGCTCTGAAAATATCTAAAGCTTTGCAAAAAAATATATGGATAAGAAAAGAAAGTTCTCTCTAGAAGGTCAGAATGTATTTTTGTTCTTACTTCTATAGCAGGGGTCCCCAACCCCCGGTCCATGGACCGGCACCGGGCCGCAGCATGCCAGAAACTGGGCCACGCAAGCAAGCAAAGCCCCATTCACGGGATGCAGGCAGCATGCGAAACCATGCCCCTTCCAGTCTGTGGAAAAACCACTCTCCACAGAACTGGTCCCTGGTGCCCAAAATGTTGGGGCTGCTGATCTATAGAACTCCTCCTCCTCCTCCTGTATTCAATATTGGCCTAATAATAAGGAAGCTGAATCTTAGATATTTTGAAAACATAATGAGAAAGCAAGAATAACTGAAGAAAATCTGTTACTTAGAAAAACTAAAGGTAATCTAAAAAGAATCCAGGAGAACATAAGGTGGTAAAATACTATAAGTGAGGAGCTTATAAGAAATCAATGAAGCAGTTAGACAGACAATCGTAGTGAAATGATGTTCTTTGAGCCATGAAGTATCAGAAGCAAGTAAACAACTCAATAGTAACGTCTTACTCCTTTACTTATCATTACAGAGTGTTTTGTTTCTGTTAGAGAGTTATACATTCAATAATTATGTTGAGATAAATAGAGTATTTCAAAGTGGGGCTTATGGGGAACATGAAGTTTAAGTGGCATGACACTGATTACATTTGGCCATCATTCCTCACCATTATTTTTCAGTTCCACAATTCATTCCTTAGTTCTTGCTTACATCACAGTAAAAAAAATAACTATACCAAACTCAGTTCTGCAAGTTTGCTGAAATTATTTAGGTCATTAGTTTCAAACAAAGGGGGGAAACTTACATTGCAAGTCATTAATCATGAATGCTAATGCATATTGTTCACATTTACTTTCCAGGTAAAGGAGAGCCAAATCTGCATAACAAAGCGAAAATAGACAGGGGTGTTAAAATACCCAGTCATCAAAAGAAGGTGAGGGAAGAAACAAAGACTATGATGCTATTTCTGTATGTATATGGCAGAAGAAAAGGGATTAGTAACAAAGAAGTGCCATGAAAGAGCCCATACCACCTTAATCAGAATGTGAGATGAAATTTTATAAATTAAATGAATTACATATAAAATTAAAGACAATATTTCTAAATATATTGAAAATACATATTTCATTCTATATTTGGATTTCTTAGGCTACAGTTATAGTTGGACTTTATTATTTTCTGTCAATACTAGCTTCTCCCAAAATGTGCTCTCTATACGGTTAGACTTTGAGTCCCAGAATTCTCTGTTGGTATGGCCATCAGTAATCCGCTGAGGAATCTTGGAATTTGTGGACTCACAAAATTGGAGTACAGAGATTGTGAGAATGTTGCTATGTGCCGTCATATCAGAAATATGTCACTGCATACATAGAAACAGTCCTTCTTAATTATGTACCAATAGAAGAAAAAAATTGTAACTCATGGTTGAATTGTGTTGTCTTTGGTGCTCTCTGAGCTTGGTGGCTTTCTCCTTTCTAGCACTAACATTACCTAGTTTGATAAAGGAAACGTTTGCAAGAAAACCACCAAGCTCAGAAACCAGGAAGGATCTTAATTATATTTCCAAGGTACAGAAATTTCTGATATTTGTCTTTAAACAGAATGAAAAATATCAGTAGATTCTCTTGTCCTCAGTATTTGTTTAAATATATTTGTTAGAACTGTCTTCAAGTGGCATTTTTTTAGCCTCACCTCCTACTCAATGAAGCAATCTAATACAATTATGTAATTATTGCTTTTCAAAAGCAATGAAATACTTCATGATTTATAATTTTCTATGAAAAAATCTATCCATGGTGTAATAGCAAGAAAATGCCATGACCTTCAAATGCTGTTATATTTTAGTTCATAAATACTCAATACAATTAAAAAAAAAACCTAAGTAGCAAATTACATGATGTAATTTAACATAGCAACAGCTTATATTAATTGTTACCAATTATACGGTAAATACTTTAACATTAAGTAATCACTACAAATGTCAGATAAATATGTTTAATGCTTGTGTAGCAAGTCCAAATATGCACTGTGTGGAGGCAGTAAATCAGAAAACAGAATGGCCTGTGGTTGCTCAATCAAAACTCCATTAATAGAGTCTCTAGGTAATATTTTCTTCTGCTGCCGACTCTGTGCTCATGAGGACATCATGAAAGAATGGGTGCTGATCTAAACCAGAAAAATATGATTGCTTATGGAACCTTACAAAATTTTGCCGCTGCCCAGTGCCATAATAATCTTTCAGAATCTCAGAATCGAATCGTGCTGGAAGGGATCTTGGAGGTCTTCTAATCCAACCCCTGCTCAAGCAGGAGACCCTATACCATTTTGGGCAAGTCTCTTCTTAAAAGC
Source organism: Thermophis baileyi (assembly GCA_003457575.1). Lineage (NCBI taxonomy): Eukaryota > Metazoa > Chordata > Lepidosauria > Squamata > Dipsadidae > Thermophis > Thermophis baileyi. Next base: position 1,631,426 of record QLTV01002109.1, on the reverse strand, counting down.
CTCCAGTGATGAAGCACCCACAACTTCTGAAGCTGGTTAATTGTTCTCACTGTTAGGAAATTTCTCCTTAATTCCAGGTTTCTTCTCTCCTTGATTAGTTTCTATCCATTGTTTCTTGTTTTGCCCTCTGGTACTTTGGAAAATAAGTTGACCCCCTCCTCTTTGAGGCAGCCCCTAAAATTCCTGAACACTCCTATCATGTCATCCCTACTCCTTCTTTTCTCTAGACTAGTCATACCCAAATCCTGCAACCGTTCTTCATATGTTTTAGTGTCCAGGCCTTTAAGATTATTTTTATTTATGCTGCACTAAACCAGAATTTAGAAGTTCAATCCCAGTATTCAGAAGATCATAAGGAAACAAAGCTCCTATTCAAAGACAATAATCATGAAGCATGTGTTTTATGCATGTGCATGTTCACATGTGGATTAATGTGCACATCCTGCAATTCTCTTGACAGTCAGGTCAACGCAATTCTGAAAATGAAACAATTTTATGTATGTTCAACCCACATTAATGGTCTCATACCATGTCAGAAATTAAATGCAGTCTAAAGACTTTACTATAATATGCTGCAAATCCAAATCACCCTTTTTTCCTATCAAACTTCGAGACTTTCTGGAATGTTGGCAGAATACTTAATGGGAGAATAAAATCATTCCTTCGGATAAGTTCAGTTATATGTGTAATCAGTAACCAAGCACTGATCCTCTTGTGTTAAGAGTTCACATGCCTATCATTGCTTTATTTGGACAGAATCTTCTTTTCAGATATTTGAAGAAACAAGCAGAGGTCAACAAACAAGCAATTGTCAGGAGCAGTATTAGAACAACAGATTACAGTAAGAATGGACAAAACCTGTGGCTTTTCAGAAGTTGTTGAAAAACAACTCCCACCATCACCCACTATTTTTTTATTTTTTATTTATTTGTTTGTCAAACATGTACAAGGTAGCAGGTATAGGTATAAACATAAACATAATCAAGGTGAATACAGATAGATGAGGACAATAGGACAGTAGGACAGGGACGGTAGGCACGCTGGTGCGCTTATGCACGCCCATTACAGACCTCTTAGGAATGGGGTGAGGTCGACAGTAGACAGTCTAAGGTTAAAGTTTTTTGGGTTTGGGGAAGAAACCACAGAGTCAGGTAGTGAATTCCAGGCATTGATCACTCTGTTGCTGAAGTCGTATTTTCTGCAGTCGAGTTTGGAGCGGTTTACATTAAGTTTGTATCTATTGTGTGCTCGTGTATTGTTGTGGTTGAAGCTGAAGTAGTCGTTGACAGGTAGGACATTGTGGCAGATAATTTTATGAACTACATTTAGATCGGTTCTAAGGCGACGTAGTTCTAAGTTGTCTAAGCCCAAAATTTCAAGTCTGGTGCTGTTATGAATAAAGCAACAGCTGTTGCTTTATTCATAACACATCTAATTTTATAAACCAATCATTTTTAAGAGCCTGAGTATCCTACAATTCCTACAATTGCCCAGTCTGAGAATGATTAAGAATTCAGAGAAATGAAGTCCATATATCTGGAGAGAGTCCAGGTAAGAGAAAGCTAACAGAAGAAACTAAATATTGACAGCCTCCTCCAAAAGAGAATCACCAATGTATCATAGCTTTAGCGAATTTGCAGTGGGAACAAACATAGGGGAATAGCTACTGCCTTTGTGCCTGGTTTGTGGGCTTCCCAGAATAATCTGGAAGACTCTTAAAGAAAACAGAAACTGGCCAATATGGAACAGTAATTTGCAAGATAATGTTTATATGAACAAAGATTAGCAAAGCAAACTGAATAAAAGGAGAAGGCATTACTATCAACAGTTTTCAATTTATTCACTTTGTTTCTACCAAATTTTATAATCCCCAGAGGAGATTTATCTGGGCATTTGAGAATCTACAAGCTTTTGATAGCTTGATGATGAACAATTTGGTCTGGTCAAGAAGAAGGAACAGCTAGAATTTCAAGAATATCCTTCATTGTTAATTCTGCATTATTATAGTTAGCATAATCTTGAAATCATCTCAAGGCTTATCCCTACTGTCACTTATAAGCAAAAGAAATCACCTTCATTCTCATGCTTTCTCTCTCACACACAACTGAATAATCTTTTCTGAAACTCCTTTCTCCTTTCTTAATGGTTGGCTTCTCCTCTTCCCAGAGTCAGATATCCATTCTATCACATCTGCAGATGATGTTCTGCTCAGTTTTTCTGATTAAGAACTAAGTCACTCTGATTAATATAGCCAGATATCATTCTAATGTTGCAATGACAGCAGAGAGATAGGTATGTTTTTCACTCCTACTGGCACGATATAGGCTTAGACTTCAAGCCTTACCCCATTGGATTGTATTCACTTTTCTTTTTTTGACAGCGTTTTTCTGTGTGTGTCTTAAATCATTTCATCTCCCAGGAGAACTTGTAAACCAGGAGGATCCTTTGGATTATTGACCAAAGAAAGAGCACTCAGGAATAATCCTTATTCTAAAAGTAATCCTAACAGAACTGTCCACCTAGGGCTTCAGGAACCTTTCTCAGTACCCTTTGAAAACCAAGGGGATTCATGAGGCAATTGGGTTAGACCAATCAAATATATCCCACCATTCCACAAGGTGTCTTTACTAAATTCCATAGGCAAATTGAAACTCCCCAGAATAAAATATCAAAGAGATTCCAGTATCAACCTAATGACAGAATTAATGATTGCTAGAAATATAGCGGGCCAACAATAATAGAGCCTGGAAGGCCTATGGAGAAAATGCCATAATTTTGATCAGTAGGTAAAAGATTACATGACAATAGAAAATGAAGCTCAAATAGGTTATGGGTAGGGCTAGAGGTGTTGAATTGTGGGCGATTGAAGAGGCAGAGGCAGATCTTCAACTTCAACTCTTTATTGCAACAAGCAATAACCCAGCAACTCTCTGTCTGACAGCTTGCCCTTTTATATGGAGCTGTCAGACGGCTCAACCAATCAGCTTTAACTACTTTCCTGCCTTGATGGCGGACCAGAGTGAAGCCTTCACTTCTTTGGCTTCACTCTCTTACTGAGTATTCAACAAGAGGTATAAGAGAACATGGGTGATACCCATTTGTTTTCTGCCTATCATTTCCTTTTTGTCTTTCTGGCTCTCTCTCTCTCTCTCTCTCTCTCTCTCTCTCTCTCTCTCTCTCTCTCACACACACACACACACACACACACACACACACACTTTTCCTGACACACTGTTCAATTTTGCCACACAGCAGGAGTGAGTATCGTTGTTACCAGAAATCTGAATTGCTGGCAGAGAGTTTTGAGATGCAGGGCAAAAGCCAGATGAAATTATGGCAAGGGTCACAGATTATTCACACCACAATGCAGCTTTAAATGTCAGAACCAATGGGAATGCTTATGTAAAAATTGGACGATTCATAAAGTTATATGTCTTTATTGTTCTCAACCTAGTGATCTTACATAGAAGCTTTGTTAAGAAGTTCTAGACATCAGAATAATGGCATGTAGGAGATAACTGGAAGTTAAGACAATTAAATAAGCAGACTTGAATTAATAAAATTTGGAAGACAATTATCTTCAAACATACCCCGCATAAGAGCCGCGGTGGTGCAGTGTTAGAGTGCAGTACTGCAGGCTACTTCTGCTGATCACCAGCTGCCAGCAGTTTGGCAGATCGAATCTCACCAGGCTCAAGATTGACTCAGCCTTCCATCCTTCCGAGGTCGGTAAAAATGAGGACCCAGATTGTTGGGGGCAATATGCTGACTCTGTAAACCGCTTAGAGAGGGCTGTAAAGCACTATGAAGCAGTATATAAGTCTAAGTGCTATTGCTATTGCTATTGGTATTTAACAAAATGTCCCTAATTTTAAAGACATTATGGACTATGGATTCCATTTTATTTTTTCTTGTACGTAACTCTTTTAAAAATTAAAATTTTATTCAGTTCAGATTTCCCTGTCTCAATATCAAAAGAGAGGTGAAAGGTCCACAGGCTGTTATAGACTACACAAAAGATTTTTTAAAACATTTTTTTTTAAAAAAAATCCTCATTTCTGATCTGTGTCTTCCTCAGTAGTGAGTCCTCTACCAGAGGCCTGAGAGTTTAAGGCTTCTGCTGATCCTAACACTGCACTCTTCTGGACATTGCTCAGTTTTGTTCCTAGGATCTGTTGGAGCCACTCTCCCAGCTTAGGTGTCACAGTTTCCAGTGTTCCTACCATCACTGGGACAACTTTGGCCTTTACTTTCTACATCCTTTCCATGTCCTCCTTCGGGCCCTGCTACTTCTCCAGCTTCTCTTAGTTGTGTTCCTATACATAATGCCAGCAACTCAGGGGTGAAATCCAGCAGGTTCTGACAGGTTCTGGAGAACCGGTAGAGGAAAATTTGAGTAGTTCGGAGAACCGGTAGCGGAAATTTTGAGTAGTTTCGGAGAACCGGCAAATACCACCTCTGGCTGGCCCCAGAGTGGGGTGGGAATGGAGATTTTGCAATATCCTTCTCCCAGGAGTGGGGAGGGAATGGGGATTTTGCAATATCCTTCTCCCAGGAGTGGGGAGGGAATGGAGATTTTGCAATATCCTTCTCCCAGGAGTGGGGCGGGAATGGAGATTTTGCAATATCCTTCTCCCAGGAGTGGGGAGGGAATGGGGATTTTGCAATATCCTTCTCCCAGGAGTGGGGTGGGAATGGAGATTTTGCAATATCCTTCTCCCAGGAGTGGGGTGGGAATGGAGATTTTGCAATATCCTTCTCCCAGGAGTGGGGAGGGAATGGAGATTTTGTAGTAACCTTCCCCTCCACGCCCACCAAGCCACGCCCACAGAACCGGTAGGGAAAAATTTTGAATTTCATCCCTGCAGCAACTTGATTATGCTATTCAATGTATGCTGTTCCAGTGTGCAGCATAAGTACACATACACACAGAGACACACATACACAAACTTTATATGCTATATCTTATACATACAATCTTTAATTAGATAGTAAGCTTTTTCTTAAACTGCTTTATTTTAGCCTTCCTGAAGCATAACAATTATGTCTATTTCTTTTAGTAATGAAATTCTATTTCATGCTGCTATCTTCTTTTCCGCTATTATTTAGCAAATAAAGCAAAATTCTACAGTTAAGATCAATATTTTGGAATTAAATGTAAGAATAATATAGAATAATATGATCTGTTATATTTGCATAGTTGGATTTGTTGTATCTTATTTTAAACTGGTCACTGACCGTAATAAAGTTTGCATTCTATATGACACATATGATATGTGATATTTTTTGCTCCAAATAAAATCTGGGGCTAGAATCTGAATCTACTGAGCACATTTCAAAGGTAGTCCCTTTGTTAAACTCTCTATAGTAAACTACATGTATAATGTAGAGACGGGTACATTATATCCCTTCTTGAAACAAGCAAAGGCTGGTGAATCAGTTGAAAGCTTTGAAAGGTGCTTAAAGCCATAATTGGAAACTGATAATTAAGATAATTTTTGAGAGTCTTACGCAGGTGTATTATGCATAGGAACTTCATAAATAGTAAAAGACATCTGTCTCATTTAGCAATAGCAATAGCACTTAGACTTATATACCGCTTTACAGTGCTTTACAGCCCTCTCTAAGCGGTTCACAGAGTCAGCATATTGCCCCCAACAATCTGGGTCATCATTTTACCCACCTCAGAAGGATGGAAGGCTGAGTCAACCTTGAGCCGGTGAGATTTGAACTGCCGAACTGCAGCTAGCAGTCAGCTGAAGTAGCCTGCAGTACTGCACTCTAACCACTGCGCCACCTCGGCTCTCGTTTAATAAGTTGCCATGTGTACCTACAAGAAAAAGAAAAAACTCACATTTACATTTCAAACATACCAGAAATGAGAGAATAACTAAGCACACCAAGTGTATTCGGAGGACTCCCACATGAGTCTCATGCAAAAAGAAAACGGAAGAAATTTCCCTGGACTCAAACTTCAAACTTTTACAAGCAGTATCTGAATATTGCATGGGGATTCCAGGAATAGATATATTTAAAATGCTGTGGCCAATAGGTTTATTAGAAACATCAAGAGCAGATAATGGACAAATGAAATTGTTGTCAAAAAAAGGAAACAGCTGACACACAAAAGGTCTGCACAGATCAATAGTGGACAATCAACCAAAACCAAAATACCAATTTACTAGAACTTAAATAGATGAAGATTTTCATCCCCATCCTTGCTGGTCTCCCAGTTGATTGTACTAACCTAGTTTACCTTTCTCTTTTCTTTTTCTGGCCAGGTGTTCATATTTCTAAAAGCCATTCACCATTTTTATTTATTAAAAGTGATGGCGATAGTTTACAACATGTCAGCTTCCTATTTAATTTTTTAAAAAATAATAATAAAAGTCAATAGGGAAAAATAGGTTGGCATGCTCTAAAATAGTAGCCTGTGAATGTGCAGAGAAATATTACTTTGTGGGGAGCTACTTTACTACATAAAGAGCCTGTAAATTCAAAATAAAATGAAAATGGTCAGTTCCTAAAGAACATCAGTCACCTAATGAACAAACAAACATTGTGAAGCATATATTGAAAATTTAAAGCAAAGTATATTCAAGACCACGTCCTAAATGTATTTTGTAGATGTGATAGCCACTTCCTGAACTTTACATTATTCATTTTGAATGAAAATGCCCTTTTTATTTTATTGTTATATGCTTTAGGAGCTGTACTTGTCATTTTTAATTGTAGTTGTGGGTTTTTTTCTTGCCCTTCTCTTCTATTTCTCTCAATAACAAGTACATATTGTAACCTACACTTTTCCTTTTTCCCCATTTACATTTATATGAAAAGTGTTTCAACCATTTAAAATGTAGTTTTAACAAAAATGTAGAGCATTCTAAAATTGACCAAGGAAAGTTATCTCAGCAGGAATCATGTCAGAACGTATGCCTGTGTACTGCTCTGAATGTAGACATTTCTAGAAACATTGTTCTCTTTCTGTTTTCTTTTAATAAGAAGAAAATGTCAGCCAAGGGAGAAGGGAAATTGTCTGGGAAAAGGCAGGAAATCATCTTCACTTTAATGAAAACAATGCCTTGCAGACATGTACTTCATTTTTACATTAGTTTTATTAAATTTATTGTTTGCTTTGTGGCCATCTCTGGCAGAGTGTACATTTTTTCCTTTTATTTTTTAATTGGAGCACAGTGGAGTCTGTCCCTCAGGTTGAAGACATGAAATAACCACTCTTTTCCTATGACACGGATTTCAATTTAGTGTCAGTCTATCATATGCATAAATAATCAAGATATGGACTGTTGTAAGCAGGCTATATGGACAAGAGATGCTATGCCACACCTAGCCAATAACTTTTTGTAAAAATCATTACCTTGAAATGTTGCTCCAATCTATTTTTCTTTTGGCTTTTCTTCCCCCAAACCCCATCTCCTTTCTTCCTTTTTTTCCTCATACAGGAATGTTAAACAAATTCTAATAGGTCTTCTGAATCACTTCAACTCAGTCCCAGCAGGTTCTGTGGTTGGACTGAGAAGAGATAGTTCTCAGAGCTATTGAGGCTTCCTCATCATCCAACATCTAAATTGAACATTTCAGATTATAACTTCAATTTAGATTGTTTGCATGTTTATTCTTTAGCATGGAAATATTAATATTTCCATTTCTTGGAAGATAGATGAATATTCCCATGACAAAGAATTCACAGGGTTTGTGGCATCAGCCCTCAAATTTCTCCAGTTGGTGAAGGTCAGAGCAGGTTCTGTTCAGTTCAGACTTCAGGAATAGACTTCAGGAATATGCTTCCAGCTTTATGCCAGCTTCAGTTAAGAGGTGACCAGAGGTGGGTTCCTGTCAGTTCGGACCAGCTCTATAGAACCGGTAGCGGGAATTTCCCCCCACTCGCCGAACTGGCAGCGATGACCGGCTGGACACGCCCCCAAACCGGCTCTCTTGGTGGCGCCGTAGGTGCCACCATTTCGTTTTTTGCTTCTGTGCATGCGCAGAAGCTGGGTTTTTAGCACTGCGCCCACGCAGCGCGCAAGGCGTGTGCGCCCACGCGGCACGTGAGGAAGCGAACTGGCAGCGAGGTAAGCCAGAACCCACCCCTGGAGGTGACCTTTATTAGTCATGAATTAAAGTCTAATCAGGAAGAATCAACCAGAAAAGATGCAGGTTCTGTAATATAATCCATTGTCTGTTGTTTTATCTTTGTTTCGCCAAGCTCTTTACTGCTGAACAAAAATACAGAGTTTTTTCATGTCCCTTTTTCCCCAACCCATATCCCATATATATTTCCTTCTTTGTTTCTCTTCTTCTCTTTGACTGAAAATTTTCTTTTTTCATCACCAAACAAAAAAAAAAAAGCAAGATAGAATGGGGAAAAAAATATTAGAGCTGCAGCACTCTGGCTAAGAAGATTGTGATGCTAAAGTTAAATTGTGAAGTTGAGGAGAACTGACAAGGAACTTTTTAAATGCCCCCCATTCTAATTATTAAATGGAAGAAAGGCAAGCTGCTTAATAAATGATTTAAAGCTAGACATTCACAAAGAAGACATCTGGAGCAGTGGTGAAATCCAAATTTTTTTATTACCGGTACTGTGGGTGTGGTTTGGTGGGTGTGGCATGGCATGGCTTGGTGGGCGTGGCTTGGTGGGCGTGGCAGGGGAAGGATACTGCAAAATCTCCATTCCCACCCCACTCCAGGGGAAGGATACTGCAAAATCCCCATTCCCTCCCCACTCCTGGGGGAAGGATATTGCAAAAACTCCATTCCCACCCCACTCTGGGGCCAGCCAGAGGTGGTATTTGCCGGTTCTCCGAACTACTCAAAATTTCCGCTACCGGTTCTCCAGAACCTGTCAGAACCTGCTGGATTTCACCCCTGATCTGGAGAAATATCGCATATCACCTCCTTTTACAGAATGGCTTAGCAACCAAAAAAAAAAAAACCTGATGAGTTTCTAGCATTAACTGCTGAACACAACCAGCCAACCTTGGCTGCAAGTCTTTAGTATTTTACTCCAGGGCTCCATCTTGTGCCCTTAATTCAAGATCGGAGTGTCTTAGAATATATTATAGGTTCCTTCGGTGAAATTGGTCAACTCTGCCTTTTAATTGGCAATTTATTGGCAAAAAGGAAAGGCCAAACAATAGGATTCTGTGTGAAAAAGCAAGTTACAATAAAGTTTATATAGGTACAGTTGTTATACATGTATTGGAATAGCATAGAATAATCCAGGTGCTTTTTTTCCTATTTTGTTTATCTTAGTTCAGTTTGTTTAATTAAGATTCATATATATCCTTTCTGAGCAGTATTCACAGGTTTTAGATTTTTTTTAAAAAAGCAATAAAATTTTGTGTGTGTGTGTGTGTGAGGGATTTAAAAAGAGTGCTTTAAAAGATCACAATTTTTTTAAAAAATAAATAGGGCCATTGTTATCTCAGGAAAATGGAACGTTTTGACCATCACCTCCTGCCCAAAAAATTAGGTTTAGCCTATGCAAGACAATATTTGGTGACCAGATGGAGAAGGAACAATCCAGTGGCAGGCTTCTTTGATCAACTGACCCTGCTATGTGCCTACGATCATCATTAAGGCGCCTAGATTGTCCACAGAGTAACTTTTGGGGCAGAATCAGAAGATGGAGAAAGACACCACTTTTAAACTAAAATAGCTGCAACCAGTAAGGTGTCTATGAGACTGAAGAAACATCAGGAGGACACGTCCCTTGAAAATGGTTAGTAAACTATCGTTGTGCCATTGAAAACAGGACATGAGACAAATCCCTAAAATCACTGTTATGAATTGAACCAGCAGTTTGAATTAGATTGGGGCCGATTCACAGGCCAATACTGCTCAGCCAAATAAGGTTGGAACCACTACAACATGTTGATTCAAATACCTCAGAAGGATGTTATCAGACATTGCTGAAATGTCCAGAAGAACAAAGAAGGTTTCACTCTTCCTTTCACATTTTAAAGTAAATCATCCAATAAGCATCTGAATAAAGGCCAGTTATATCTAAATGTACTTGTAGGAAAAGAGTTTCAGAAGAGACATATTGAAGTGAGAAAAATAAGGAAAAGTTTTTACCACAATTGCTACCACTCTAGCTTTTGAAGCTAAGAATATGTGGATCTCATTGGGGATTAGAATGCAGCTAAAAACAAGCAGGAGATCAATGCTAAAGAAATAAGTATGTCCTCTTTCCAAAACCTCCTTCCTTGATCTACCTATACCTTATACTATTTTTTTTCTTACAGAAAAGCAGCCAAAGGTTTAATTCATGTTTGCTATTCCACCACAATCACAAATATCTTTCCCTGCCTTAGAATTACATTTCCATTTTTTAAATTTTTTTAGTTCTCAACTGACATTTAAACTTACTTGTTTCCGTTGGAATTGATATTATGATATCATTCACAATCAATTCTTCTTCCTAATAATGCTTAATTAAATTAAAGGCATATTTGCATTTACAGTAGGAGAACAAAACTCAGCATAGTTCTTACATTCCTGGGATCGTGCTATGAAATACCGGTATCAGATGCATACAACTAAATGTTTCAAATAAAGAACAATTATTTGCTTCGCGAAAATGATTGGAGTCCGGTAAGGAAAAGTTTGTGAAAGAGATACCTAGATGATTTCCACTTTGTGATTCTGTTATTTCCCTTGCATCTTGTAGACAGCTTTATACTTTAAGTAAATTATATTTAAGCTACTTCAACCTGAAAAGAAAAATAAGGTAAATGATTGCATATATCAGAGAAGCATGTGAATGACTGGCTAATGCTTTTATAAATATCATTCTGTGACGGCTAATGACTTATGAATGAAGGTTAATGCAATGTATCTAGTGCTTGGCATATCAAATGATTCTGGATGGGAAAATTGTATTACAGTTACCAGCCTAACAACTTTGCTTCTAGTTTTATTATTTCATCAACCTCCTCTTTAGAGAAAGCATCTTGTCTGTCTAATTAATTACTCAAATATCTCATACTTTTGCTTTAATTCATAACATTGACATCCTACCCCCAGCTACTGGCTAAATAAGATGTTTGGGCTATCACCTTTATTTAAATTATTGACACTGTAATGTCTTATACACTTAGTTGAGATTAATTCTGTGACCTTCATTCTGGAAATAGTTTTCTGCAATTGAAAATATCCAATATCCCATCAGTACACAAAACAATTAACAGGGTTTGTTTTTTTGTTTTTTTTAAAGGAGAAGAAAAGAAGAAATCTTAAAATGCCACCTTGGTTTAACTGGAGTGACTATTTCTTTAAAAAAGAATCCAACATTTATCATGCCGAGCCTCGGGCAAAGCTCTCTGACGTAGACACAAAATGTGTCAGATTGAATTAGTTATTTTAGTTTCATTGCTTATTTTCTGTAAGGGTGTGTGAGGGTGTACTTTTGGGAAACAGTACAAACCAGCATCAAACATCAGTTTCCACACAGAGGATTTTATGATTTTTTTTAGAAAAATTAACTAACTTATTTTCTACTTAACACTTATTATCAAACGTATACTATTTTATATTATACCTATATTATCATCTATGTAAATGCTATTTTAATATACTGCTCCAGCATTGGCTTGGTAGTTTCTCAGTCTGTTACAATCCAACTGGTGGTGATTTTTAATTTACCAAGAAGTAGGCTGTGGTCAACTTTGTCAAATGCCTTAATACAATCCAAATATATTATGTCCACTGCATTTTGCTGGTCCACTAATTTAGTCACTTTGTCAAAGAATGAAATAAGATTTGTTTGGCATGATCTGTTTTTGACAAACCTATTTTGGCTTCTGATGATAACTTTGCTTGATTATCTTTTCCAGGATCTTCCCAGGTATTGATGGTCTGTAGTTTCTTGGATCCATCTTTTCTCTTTTTTGAACTCTGGGATATCATCCATCAGGTCCCAGTGATTTGAATTCATCTACATTGGACAGATGGGAATTGGTGCGATAGTATTGAGATATGTCAAGTTTGGAAAGGCAGCTGTATCCCAAGCTACAGAAACAGCTTCTCTTCTCTTCTCTTCTCTTCTCTTCTCTTCTCTTCTCTTCTCTTCTCTTCTCTTCTCTTCTCTTCATCTATCTATCATCTATATTTCTTTTTATGTCTGTTGTCATAATTCAAAAAGCTCATGGTAAAATTATCCCAGTTCTTTGACATCTAACTTGGCTCTGAATCAGTACAATTCAGTGTCTGCAGATGGCAGATAATATCCTTACCAACTTCATACTAACTTTTTGCACAGAACATTTTCTGGTGCTTTATATTTTTAAAGGAGAAAATCTCTCTCAAGAATACCTTCCAGCTGTAGTTTAGAATATTGTTGAAATGTTGTATATAATTTATGCACATTTTAATTTTAATCAATTCACAGTTGAATCCCTCTTTGGCAAAATTCTGCAGCTCCTTCTTGCTTTTTACAGCAGACAGGCCCTTTGAATATACCATACTTGACTGCAGATCAAACTGAAAGGCAATGCTGCATATATTACCTTAAAGTTTTCTACTAGAAGCCAGGTGGTCAGGCATATGTTCTGAGTTCCCACCTCAGGATTTGTTTAGTATATTGGTAACCAAGCATTATAAAAGTATATCAGGTACTCTCCAATCAGTCCAAAAGCAATTAAGTTGCTATTCATTGAACCAAAATTTAGCATGCAGATTTGGTCCCTATCAGTATCTAAAAAGGAAAGACAAAGAAGTTGAATTTGCGGACTTCCGGGGTGACGTCATGGTGGTGCGGCGCAGAGAAATTGATCGCTAGTACTTTGCCTGGTTTTTTGCATTTTGGAGGCCAAAATTGGAATCACAGATCCTCGAGGGGGAGAGCAACAAGGAGGGGAACACCGTGCGGCAACGGGGAGGGGAGTGACCCCCCATTGCGGAAGGGTGAAATCCTCGAAACCAGATGCAGAAGAGACCAACTATAACAGTGTGGTCTGGAGACATGGCGGCCTGAACAGATAGTGGTGGAAGCAGAGATTGTGAAACAGCAAGATTATCAACAGACTCTTTGGAATAATAATACTGAGGATCCTCCTGAATAAATGATAAGTACAGATAATATGGACGATTAAGTGAGTCTCCAAAAAGGAATCGGTGGCGCCTTAGCAGTGTGGAGCTTAAAATAACTTAAAAACTATCGACCACGGATCGGTGAAAAGAAAAACTTCGATCGAAAGTGCAGGCTTAAAGGATTTAAAAGGATTTAATAAAAGACTGGTCTGAGGGGGAAAAAAGAGAAGAAGAAAAGAAGGTGGAGAGGCAGCTTTTCTGAATTCAATGTGTGGGGACAATGGACAACAGAAGAAGACAGGAAAGACAGTGACTGGGCGTTCTTAAAGGAGACGACATCTTGAAAGTAGACAGTGAATAAGCGGAGGATAAACATCTGTGGTAAACTTAAAATTGCCTTTACAGACTCTTCTGAAAACTTTTTCTTTCCTTGGTATCTATTTGGATTGCATAGAGGAATCCCCTTTGGACTAATTTATATCTATATTGACTTTTATTTATTTATTTAGACTTTCCAGACTTATAATATTGAAAATATTTACATTATTTATACTATTGATATTATATTTATACTATATTATATTAATACATATTATATACTATGAATTAAATTTATTTATTGATATTTAATATCTGAAGTAGGACTTAAGTATTATTTATAGATGGTAATAAGATAAATTAATTAGTTAACTTTAAGTATTAATATCAATAATTAGTAAACAATAATATTTATTAAAGTTTTAAAATCTTTCTTCTCCCTCCTGATTTTTCTTTCTCTCCAGTTCTTTCCTTTCATGATCTCTTACCTTTTTTCTTCCCTATATATCTGATATAAAATATTTTTTAAGATACTAGAAATTTATAATCTATAATAGAATATTACAACTGAAGTCCTTATTAATAACTGACAATAGGAAATTGAATAACAAAAATAGAGTATAGGTGGTTTGGTAAAATTGATGATATTGTGGAATAATTTTTTTAAAAGAGTAAATATGTCAACCACATCCACAGTGACTAAAACTATCAAAACAGTGACGCCTGCGACGGCTTCACCAGCAGGGCAAAAATTAATTACAGCTATGACATCTACCGAAAAAACAGGACAAACACCAACATTACAAAGTTTACAAACTTCATTAGATATGATTCAAGAATTTATGGTTAAAACACAGGAAGTTATGGTTAAAACACAGGAAACAATGTCAAATAATTATGAAGAAACAAGGGGGAATTTTGGAGAAGTAAAAGGTGACATAAAGAAATTAGACAATAGAATGGAGATAATACAGGAAGCAATTGCTAAAAATGAACAGAAAATAAAAGTAATAGAAGAGAAAGCAGAGAGAACAGAAAAAAGATTAGAGGAAACAGAAGAGAGACTGAAAACGGTAAATAGAGAATTAGAGGGAGCAATATCATATCTGGAATTGGAATGATCTGCCTATTATTTAAGGTTCCAGAATGTGCAAGAAACAAGAGAGGAAGATTTACCTAAACTAATCTTAGAAATACTGACAGAATCCCTTCAAATAGATGAAGATGAATTCAGATATAATATTGATGATGTTTATAGAGTACAAACTAACTACGCAAGAAAACATAGACATCCACGCAAGATACATGTTAGATTTATGAAAAAAGCTGTCAGGGATGAGTTTTATAGAAACACAAGAGGTGAACAGATAAATTTTAAGGGGAAAGAGATCATTGTACTCAAACAAATACCAAAAAGAATAAGGGAAAAAAGAAGAGATTTTCAATACTTTACAACAAAATTAATAAGAAATGAAATACCTTTTAGGTGGTTGCAGGGGTGGGTTCCAACTTCCCTCGCTGCCAGTTCACTCCCTCCCGCGCCGTGTAGGCACGCCTTGTGGGTGCGTGCGCACTTTGCGTGCTTGCGCAGTAACAAAAAATCTGAAAAAAACCCCAAAGCCGAGAAAACTCTTTAAATTTCTGACAGAATACAAAAAAGTGGAATAGCAGTGTACATAAAAGATTGGCTTAATCCTAAACAAATTTATTCGGATAAGGAAGGCAGAACACTAATAATTGAAGTTTCAATGAACCAAAAGAAAATACTAATTATGGTTATTTATGCCCCAAACACCGAACAAAAAGAATACTACAAGAAATTATATAATCAAATTACAAAATTAGAAAGGGACAATATATGTATAATTGAGGATTTTAATGCGGTGGTAGACCCGAAAAATGATTATGTCAGGAAGTAAAAAAAAAAATTATGAAAGGAGAACTTTACCAATGGTTCTTTTGATTTGGCCAGAGAACAAAGATTGAGAGATGTATGGAGAGAAAGACACCCACAAAAAAATCAATATACATACTATTTGAACCCTCAGAATTCTTGGTCCAGAATTGATATGGCCTGGATGGATATAGAAACAGGGAATAATATAGAAGAAATTGAAATAAAACCTAACACCTGGGCAGACCACAACTCTATAGTAATTACATTACAGGGGGCAAAAAAAAGGAAAAAAAGGTGGACCATGAATCAAAGAATAGTAAAGGAAAAGAATTATATTCAATATTTGGAAAAAGAATTAACATTATTTTTGAAACAGGAACAATGAAACAAACATTCATAATTTGTTGGATACATCAATAGA
>QLTV01002109.1:1594734-1615385 GCA_003457575.1 Thermophis baileyi | reverse complement strand
AAGAAAATAAAAAACAAAAAAAATAATAAAACTCCGGGTCCAGATGGAATCCCAGCAGAATGTTATAAGGAATTACAAAAACCATTGGGAAACCTACTATTGATAACATACAATGAGGTATTAGATAAAGAAAAGATCCCAAAATCATGGACGGAGGCTCTGATAACATTAATCCCGAAGGACACCACAGAGAAACAAAAGATCCAAAATTACAGGCCAATCTCGCTGCTAAATGCTGATTACAAAATTTTCGCAACAATATTGGCAGAAAGATTAAAAAATATACTTACTGGAATTATTCACTCAGATCAGAATGGCTTCCTCCTGAATAGACATATAAAAAACAGTATAAGAACAATATTAGACATTCTGGAATATTATGAAACCCATCCAGGGAAATCAGTAGCACTTATATTTCTCGACGCGCAAAAAGCGTTTGATAATTTGAACTGGGACTTTCTTATTAATCAATTAACTATGACGAACTTCGGTAAAAATATATCAGAACGATTAAAACAATTTATTCAAATCAAACTGCAAGAATAATCATAAATGGAGAAATAACAGATGGCTTATAAAATATCAAAAGGATAACAGATGGCTTATCAAATATCAAAAGGAGTTAGACAAGGATGTCCCCTATCCCCTTTACTATTTATCTTCTCAATAGAAATATTAATGCAGCAAATTAGACAAAACTCAGAGATTAAAGGCCTAAGAATTAGGGAACAAGAGTATAAAGTACAGGCCTTCGCAGATGACCTTGTATTTAATATAGAAGAACCAATAGAAGTAGGACCAATACGATTAAATGAAATAAATCTATTTGGTAATGTAGCAGGTCTAAAAATTAATAAAGGGAAAACTAAAATAATAACTAAAAATTTAACAAATATACAAAATCAAGAAATAGAGGAGAAATTGGAAATTCAAATTGTAAAGAAAATTAAATATTTAGGAATTACATTAACAGCAAAATGTAGTACGATTAATGAAGATAATTATAAAGATTGGTAAGACAAATAGAAAGAGACTTAAAAAAATGGAACAAATTACAAATTTCATTAATTGGAAGGATTTCGACCATCAAAATGAACATACTACCTAAACTGCTATATTTATTTCAAACAGTACTGATCAAATTGGAGAAGAAATATTTTGAACATTTAAATAGAATAACATCCAGATTTATATGGGCGGGGAAAAAGCCAAGAATTAAATTGAAGCTCCTACAAGATAATAGGAATAGAGGGGGATTCGGCCTTCCAGAATGGGAACTTTATTATCAAGCATCTGCTTTGACATGGATAAAAGACTGGATTCAACTAAAAAATAAAAGAACATTAACGCTCGAAGGATACGATTTACAAACAGGCTGGCACGGATTTTTGTGGGATGGAAAAAATAAGACACACTCATACTTTCAAAGGCACTCATTACTTAGGATTTGGATAAAAATAAAAAAAAATCATTATATAAAAATTCCAAGCTGGTTATCAAGTATGGAAGCAATGATACACCCAAATACAATAGATCTCCACAAAATGGTTAGGTATTCAGAAATTTAAGATGAAAGAGGAGAGTTAAAATCAATTCAAAAACTGGAACAAGGAATTAAAATTGATTGGTGGCCATATTTTCAAATTAAATCAAGATTAAACAAGGATAGGAAACAATTCGGTATACAAAAGGAACAATCAGAATTAGATAAAATTCTATTAGGACAGGAAAGAAAAACAATAACTAAATTATATAAATTTTTATTAAAATGTAAAATGGAGGAAGAAATAGTAAAGGGGAATATGATTAGTTGGGCCAAAAACTTTGGGTATAACATAAATTTAGAACAATGGGACAGACTCTGGAATAAAAATTACAAACTTACAAAAGAAAATTTATACAAGATGTACTACCGATGGCATTTACCCCCAGCGAGATTGGCCAAAATGTATCCAAACCTATCTCCTAAACGTTGGAAATGCAACTATAAAATTGGATCATATTGTGGTGATCACAAGACCACATGTGGTAGACTTGCCCCGTTATAAAGAAATTTTGGTACAAAATCCAGAAATGGCTAGAGGAAATTACAGAACAGAAAATAACTATGAAACCGGAAATATTTCTATTGGGAATCCTGGACCTGAAAATTGAGAAAAAATATTACTACATTATATTGCATATACTCACTGCAGCTAGAATTAGCCTTGCACAATGCTGGAAACAAAAGGATGCACCTACCAAAAATATAATATTTAAGAAAATTCTTGACTGTGCTGAGTTAGATAAAATGATGATGGAATTAAATGAGAGGGAGGATTTGGAATATTATGAAATTTGGAGTAAATTATATGATTGGCTTGATAAGAGGAACCAAAATAATTAAATTAGTAAATGATTAAATGAGTATTGTAAATATTACGATGTTTAACCATGTTAAAATATGACAATTATGTTAATGAATTGTAACTAAACACGCAAATGGAAAGGATTATATAAGCATGAGATTATTGTCGATATAAATTGCTGTACTATAACCTAGAGGTTACGTAATGTATTTTGTATTGTATTGTTTTGTTTTGTGTATTTTTTGTATATGTCTTTTTATGTTGTTTTTAAATGTAAATAACTCAATAAAAACTATTTTAAAAAAAGTTGAATTTGCATTTGTTGAGGCTAATTTGTGTGTTGACACATTTGAAATTTACAGGACAAATACCAAAGAATGCTAAGGAAATGCCAACAAGGCAACAAACTTTGAGAAAGTTTATTTAAGAAATTCTCCCCAAATATATGCACAGTGCCAAGGTCCTTTCTCAATCTGCCATAGTTAGTCCAAAAAGTGAAAACAATCTCCAGAATTCAGCTCACAAAGTGGTTGCTTTTGTTAGACAAATTTTAAATCTTTCAGCCACTCTGCCCCTGAATTGCTGAGTTTAGGTATCCACAAGGGAAAATTCTGTATTATTGAGGCTTAGCAGGTTTTGGTGCCTGATAAGACAAAAGCATCATATTTGTAAAGTACAGTCACTGCCTAAACATATCCAACGTAAATGATAGACACTATCGTTTAAAATATATTTCTGAAGGATACCACTGTTAAATTCAGTGTGTCTTACATTACATTGATACTTTACGAGAAGAGTCCTCCACTCCTCTGCTCGCAACAGAATACCTTATGCAACCAGACTTGATATTCTGGGCTTAGAAAGTTTAGAACTACGTCGCCTTCGGCATGACCTAAGCGTAGCTCATAAAATTATCTGCTACAACGTCCTTCCTGTCAACGACTACTTCAGCTTCAACCACAACAATACACGAGCACAACAACAGATACAAACTCAAAGTGAACCACTCCAAACTTGACTGCAGAAAATACGACTTCAGCAACAGAGTGGTTAATGCCTGGAACTCACTACCTGACTCTGTGGTTTCCTCCCCAAATCCCCAAAACTTTACCCTTAGACTGTCTACTGTTGACCTCACCCCATTCCTAAGAGCTCAGTAAGGGGCGTGCATAAGCGCACCAGCGTGCCTACCGTCCCTGTCCAAACGTTTCCTTTTATTTGTACCCATCTTATGTATATAAATAATGTTATATCTATGTATATTACCAAATACGTACTTGACAAATAAATTTTTTAAAAAAACATTCAGTGGCACAGTCTTGTCCTGTGATAATAATATCAAATAATTATCAAATTGGGGTGAGAGCTGGAGGTCTGTTATCTCACAGTCCATGAGAGTAAATAGAAAGAACAAAAGAACAAAATCTCTTTCAGGTGTCAATTTAAAATGCAGGTCAATCACAGGACAAGACTGTGCCACTGAATATGATCAATGTGATGTAAGACACACTGAATTTAACAGTGGTATCCTTCAAAAATATATTTTAAACGATAGTTTCTATCATTTACGTTGGATATGTTTAAGCAGTGACTGTACTCCAAAAATATGATGTTTTTATTATATGAGTAACTAGAAATTACTATTTTTATTACTACGTTGTAGGTGCAGAATACAGAAGTTGTAATAAAGCATCTGAGAAGAATTAGAAAAAAGACTGACATTTTGAGTGCTTTCAGGAAGAGGGCTGTGTTATAAATCAAAGGGCACTGCATCGCTATTTGATTTTTCCTTTCTGATTTTATCTGATGAAAAAAATTGGTTAGAAGAAACATGAAACAATTCTGAATGGAAGTCAAGAATGTCTGACTTGCTTGTCAAAACCAATTATAAAGGCAAGGAGACTGCATAAATAATACTTATATCTGAAAGTGTATCTGCTAAGTCATAAAACCTTCCTATTACAACATAAAGTATAGTTATAGGAACACTACCCAATCACAACCAAAAGGGATTAGTAACAACTGCAGAATCTTTCTCTTTTGAGGAAACTTGCACACAGATCATTTTGGTATCCTGGTGGTTAGAAATAGATGTTTAAAATCCAAGATATAATTGTTAATCCAACCTTGTTATTTTGTTAATTGGAAGTACATCCAACTTCATCCTGTTAGGATTGCCTCACAGATAAAGTGTATATAAAAATACAGAAAGCATTCAGCATTTCCATAAGCTTAAAAAAATGGAAGTGTGAGGAAGTTGTCCTCATTCTGTCTTTTGCTAACCTCAAATATGTTGTTGCCTCAAGGTTCTGCATTTAGGCTCAGATAAAATTAATGCAGAACATTGTTACCATATGTACCGACAGGATTTTCATTGTAGTATCAGGTAATTCATCTCTCTCTTGAATTATCTGACTTTAGGGGATGAGCAAAATATATTTTCTGGCGCAAATGAAGGGAATTAGGCACTATCTGTCAAATAAAAATTCAATTTACTGCCATGTGTTTATACATTAGAATTTTCCTACAGATCCTTATAAGAGAAAATTTGGGAATATCTTGGAAGATCAATAGGATAACAGAAGTTTTCTAAACTTTTATTCTGTCTCAGAAAATATCCAGATGCTTCCCATGTTGTCTGTGTGAATTCTGGGAGTTGAACTCTACATAATTTAAACTTGCTGAGTTTGAAAAACACTGTTCTAGAGTGTTTTTCAGGAAAGTAGCCCCTCTTCACATAGTCCATTTGTAATTGTTGTACACTCAGCGTCTAAATATTGTTTTTTTTAAACGTTGAGACTTAGTCAGCCTATGAGGTTTGAAAAACGAATACAACTTTCATCTCCTCCTAAGTTCTGATAAAGCTTTCTATGGATTTTTGATTAAAAATATGAATTTGTAACAAGCTAGTTAAGGTAAAACCTTAAGCAATACAATTTTAGAACAAGGTGCAATAGAAATAAATCCTTGGCCAGTTAGAAATATTCTAAGACCACATACGTATTTAAGAGGAAAAAAAAATTCATTTTATTAAAAATTATTTCTCTTCAATCTGCAAGGGGAGACCTGGAGCTTCTTGTGAAGGTGGCTGCATGAGCCATGCACTCAATTTGGAATCCATACACGCATCTCATCACCCTATATATGCAATTCTTTTTTTTTTTTTGACCCACACTTGTTTTACCATTGCTATTTACAATTCAGTATCACCTAGCTCACACATAGCCACATCCTGCTATGGACATTCATTGTTTGGTCCAAAGATGTTTAATTTTCTCACTTCCATTATCTCTGGAATTGGTTATTTCCTTCTCCCAATAATAGAATTTAGAGTGAACACATGGTAATCTTTTAACCGTAAATGACTTGGTTAAGATCATTGTCTCATTTTTGCATTATAAAGTCTTCCCTATGCTACAGAATGAAAACTTGCTAATCTGCTAACTTCTATCCTTGCCTTTTAATTCCTAACCAAACACCTATCCCCATCCCTTGTAGCATAACATGCCAAGAGCAAACTATTTGCACAGGTAATGAATACATCCTGCTTTAGTACTACACCACATTCTGTCTTTAAAACAAAAATGTTAGAACTGTTTGTAAGTCAGAATTTAACTGCAATGTGGGCGTAGTAAATCAGACGAGGAGCCAAACTTCCAGCAGCACTTGTTTATTTAAGATAAGGATTCATTACAAACCAACATCCCGTTCCCGGCTGACAACCCCTTTTAAAGGAACTCTCAGGCAATTAACCAATAACTTTAAAATACGTCCCGCACTTGCGCGGCAGGAGGATAAGCCTCTGCTTGCGCCTGCGTGGACATAACATTAACGGTAGAGTATGTAGAATATATGATTTAATCAGTATATTTAAAAAATGTAGAGACTTTGGAAAGAGTGCAGAAAAAAGAGCAACAAAAATGATAAGGGACTGGAGGCTAAAAAATATGAAGAACAGTTGCAGGAATTGGGTATGTCTAGTTTAATGAAAAGAAGGACTAGGGGCGACATGATAGCAGTTCCAATATTTGAGGTGCTACCACAAGGAAGAGAGGGTCAACCTATTCTCCAAAGCACATGAAGGCAGGACTAGAAGCAATGTATAGAAACTAATCAAGGAGACAACCAACCTAGAACTAAGGAGAAATTTCCTGACAGTTAAAACAATTAATTAGTGGAATGAGTTGCCTCCAGAAACTGTGGGTGCTCCAACACTGGAGATTTTTAAGAAGAGATTGGACAAACATTTGAAATAGTCTGAAATAGTACAGGGTTTCCTGCTTGAGCAGGGAGTTGGACTAGAAGATATCCAAGGCCTTCCAACTCTTATTTTGTAATTATGTTATGTTAATTAAATTCTAAAATCTATGTTTGATTCCCACAATACAATATTTAATTCTACAAATGCATTATCTTTCCATTTTCATGTTGTTTTATAGCACTTATCTTTTCCTGATCACTAGCAATGATGTTCATTTTATATGCTGGCAGTAGTTATGCCACAGTATTAGAACTATGTGGAAAAGATAATGAAAATTTGCAGAATATATCATAAAATTGGATCACTGGTGCTTTGCTAAGTAATTTGTAGCTGAAAGGAAGGCAGAACGAATATAAAGCTTAGCAATATTATTGACCTAGAGATTGTTACAAAATAGAAATGTCAGAGATATAACAAAATATAAGTTATAAGGAAAGTATAGAATTATGATTAATTGTGATGGGTTTGTATGTAATAGTTTTAAAAGAAAGTGAATTAATTTCAGGAGGCAATTAAAACTACAGTTCTCAGCCAATGCCACACAAACCAAAAGTGGAATAGCTGAAACTATTTCAGTGACAACTAAGTGACTAAACATTAACACAGTTTTAAAACATAGTGGAATTATTAAATAAGATAGCAGGATACCTGTAAACTCATATATGTTGGTCTACAAGAAATTGATTGATTATATCTGCTTTGGTGGATAATAGATTCTTTGACAGAGAGGAGAGTGGAACTTCAGATTTTAAAGGAAAAGAAAAAAAAGGTATTTCTAAAAATAATTCCGCATTTATGACTTCCTTACGTTCACCAAGTTCACCTTTTATTTTTATGAAACTTAATTATAAATGATATAAACTGTATTTTAATTTTAAAAAATGAAGAAAAACAAAATACCTAGTAGAAAATGAATATTTTTTCAGTCAGCTAAAATTGCTTTTGTCTTTTTCTTCATTCACAAGGTTCAAGAGCTTATTTTTATTGGCAAAAAGGAGAAAAATATTTTAATTCCACATCATATTTCAGAAGAAAAATAAGCTTGCAAATCACAAAATATTGTTAAGGGAAGGATCATACTTTTTTCACAAAATGGTGGATTGTTTATTCTCTGGCCATTCTAGATATTCTGAGCAAGCTGCTCTCTGAAATTCTGGATTGCCAACAAAGAACCATGGAACTGAGGTAAACGAATGCCAGGTCAGACTTGATATAAGCCAGGTTTCCCTACTCCTAGGATACCCTCAAAATCTGAACTCAGTTAATTGAGCAAAAAGCATTGCAAACTGCATAATAAAATCTGGAATTTGTGAAGGATATATTCTTCAGGAAATAGGTTTACCAAAAATAAGGAATATTTTCTGTTTTTTTTAAAAAATTCCTATAGCTTGTTGACAGTAGGTTCAAAAATGTCTATGCATAACATCGAGACTGTTCATGTTTTAGAACAGTGATTCTCAAACTGTAGTCCACAGACTCCTGGGGGACCACGATGTCATCACAGGTGGTCCGCAAAGATGAACGGAAGAACAGAATATGGAGACACAAATGGTTCAGAATTGGAAAAGGCACTTGCCAAGACTGCATCCTATCACTTATACTACATAGAAATAGTTTTGAGAAATACACATTTGGAGAAATCTACCATTGGGATTAAAATCGGTGGTAAGACTATCAACAACCTCTGATATGCAGATGATACAACATCGCTCACAGAAAGCCAGGAGGATCTGAAGTGGCTAATCCTGAGAGTCAAAGGTGAAAGTGAAAAATTTGGACTGCACCTTAACGTCAAGACAACAACGATAAGGACAACATCAGGGAACACACAGGTCAGAGTGCAGATCGACAATGAGACCATCAAAACAATAAAGGAATTAATCTCCTTGAGATCTAAAACCAACCAAAGTGGTGACTGCAGCCCTGAGATCGGAAGGAATATAGCACTTATAAAAATTGCAATCTCTGGCATGAATAACATCTGAAAGAATAAAGACATCAGCCTCACAACCAAATGCAGATTAGTTAATGCAATAGTTTTTCCAATTGCTACTTATGGCTGCAAAACGTGGACTCTGAAAAAGGCAGACAGGAGAAGGGTGCACGCCTTTGAACTGTGGTACTGGAGGTGACTATTATGCATCCCATGGACTTCAAAAATAACAAAGAAGTCATAGACCAAACCCCACCAAAAATATCACTTGAAGCCAAGATTGCCAAACAGAGGCTGTCATATTTTGGTCCTGTTATGAGAGCTGAGTCACTCGAAAAGTCAATCGTGCTGGAAGTAAACAGTGAAAAAAAGAAGAGGGGGCTACCCTAGTATGTTTTGGCTGGGCACTATAAAGGATGACACCGGGATGACCATGGCAGATCTGAAGGAGATGGTGCCAGACAGAAGGGCATGGAAAGTGCTAATTCCTAGAGTGGCTGACGGTTGGACACAATTGAATGGCTGACAATGACGAAAAGGTAATGTGATTACATTACACAATTGCAAAAGTGTCTGAAGACAGAAATAATTGGAACAGAGCAGGTATTGCTCCGCTAATCTAATCTGCTGTGTAATATTAGAAGTATTTTATATTCAGAAAATTAAAGTGTTGCTGTTTGTTGCCATTGACAGGATTTGCTTAATCTTAATATTAATGAGGTAGCTAATAGTTAAACTCTTGATTTGTAACCAATATCACTGTTACATTTTATTTGCTTAGGGCTCTTTTTCCTATGCCTAGCCCCAGCCCAGGCAGTTTAATTCTATTCATGCATTTATTCTCAGATTGTTTTCCAATGTAAGATAAATAAAGCTAAGCTTTAAATTGCTCTCTTTAAAAAAAAAAATCATTCTGTGCTGAAGACCTAATGGCACTAAGCTTAGGGCAGATACACTGAGACTTTCCAGAGTTCTGGATCAACAGATTTTTCTCAACATATCAGTGGTAAAGAACAGTGGGAGTTGTAGTCAAAAACATTTGGTAGACACCCTAACATTGGAGGTTTTTAAGACGAGATTGGACAACCATTTGTCTGAAATGGTATAGGGTTTCCTGCCTGAGCAGGGGGTTGACTAGAACAGAAGCCCCCAACCTTTTGGGCACCAGGGACCGGTTCCATGGAGAAAGGCTTTTGCATGGACCGAAGGGGGCATGGTTTCACATTCTGCCTGCATCCCGCGGATGGGGCTTCGCTTGTTTATGCATCCCAGTTACTGGTATGGCGCAGCCCGGTGCCAGTCCATGGACTGGGGGTTGGGGACCTCTGGACTAGGAGACCTCCAAGGTCCCTTCCAACTCTATTATTCTTTTATTATGTAAACCCTAGATCTAGATAATATTTTATTTTTATTAGGACTGTTATGGTCTGATTGAATTTGATATATGTTTAAAAGAAAGTAAATAAGTTCTAAGCATTCAAAATCTTAGATCCAATCTTCTGTTTCTTCCACATCGGCTAATGATTATCTTCCAAATCACCTGGCCTTTAGTTAACTAGATATTTGAGGGTAATATCTTGCCCTCGAAGCAGTGGTGAAATCCAATTTTTTTTACTACCAGTTCTGTGGGCTTGGCTTGGTGGGCGTGGCTTGGTGGGCGTGGCAGGGGAAGGTTACTGCAAAATCTCCATTCCCTCCCCACTCCTGGGGGAAGGATATTGCAAAATCCCCATTCCCTCCCCACTCCTGGGGGAAGGATATTGCAAAATCTCCATTCCACCCCACTCCGGGGCCAGCCAGAGGTGGTATTTGCCAGTTCTCCGAACTACTCACAATTTCCACTACCGGTTCTCCAAACTACTCAAAATTTCTGCTACCGGTTCTCCAGAACCTGTCAGAACCTGCTGGATTTCACCCCTGCCTCGAAGTGAATGTCTCCAAAGATATATTTTTTTTTTGCTTTTCTACTTTAGCAAATACTATTAATAAATAATAAATACTAACGCTAAATACTAATTTATTTAGTTATTTCTCAACATATCAATGATAAAGAACTGTAGGGGTTGTAGTAAAAACATTTAGTAAATGTAATTTTAACCATCTTTGCTTCTTTTTAAACTTTCAGCATGAAATTTGTTTGAACATATTTGCATACCAATTATTATTAAAAAGGTTGATATGCTGCAAATATTTTTGTATGCATTTCTCCAAATATATTATTTGTGCTGATCTATGCACTTTGGTATACACTTTCTCTGATAACACTTAAAAAAAAACATTCTCTAATTACTACACATGTTGCACTGCTTCTTATAAGTGCAGTTTGTGTGCAGTTTCCTTAGTGTATACAAAGGGGTATATGGGCAAAGTGTATGAGACAATGGAGACAAGTTTGATAAACACTTTCAAATAAGTTGGGTAAGGGCATCTGAATGCAAACATTTGCAATTTTGTTTTTCTTCTACACTGAGCTCTGAGTAAAAAATTGTGCTTTCTTTCTGGCCAGCAAATGTTAGTAACGTGGTCTTTAGCTGGGTTGACTTCAATAGATTAACGTTGTTAGTATCTTCATAGCATACAAAATTTTATTCTAATGAGTAATTGCTAAATCTATTTAACCGTTTATTTAGAATAGCAATATAGATAGATGTTCAATATATTTTTAGCTTTCTATGTTTTAAATGCACATGTCCCAAGTCAACTGTTTTTTTAAAAAGGAAAAGTTTTTACAAAAGTTATTCTTAGTATATGCTAGTATCCTTGAGAAAACGGAAGAAAACAATTGTACAGCATAGCGCAGCAACAAAATGAAATGTTTGATTAGTGTATAAATTGTAGTATACCTTTCTTTTTTTGTTCTCATTCTGTTTAAGGAGTTTCCTTTTATCCAAGCAGTTCTGAACACAGAGAATAATAGAGTAAAGCTTAATACACATTTTTGGCTTTGCAGACAATTCCTGCACTTGTTCAAAGCAACAGTTCAAGTATAAACAAAGCCATTGTGGCAGGTTTAGAGTAAATTCATGCTGTTACATGGAAAATAAGCTTTAAAAAAGTTAACCTTTGTCTTTTTAATCTTACAGTCAAGATTCTTAGGGAAAAGATAAAGCACTATAGGAGTACTAGACAATCCATGACCCATTGGAACATCTTTCAGAGATATTTCCTTATCTAAACAGAGAAACAGAATGAACCTAGGAAGTAAAGAGCCGCGGTGGCGCAGTGGTTAGAATGCAGTATTGCAGGCTAACTCTGCTCACATTGCCAGGAGTTCGATTCCTTCGATCCTGACCAGCTCAAGGTTGACTCAGTCTTCCATCCTTCCGAGGTCGGTAAAATGAGGACCCAGATTGTTGGGAGCAATATGCTGATTCTGTAAACCACTTAGAGAGGGCTTTAAAGCACTGTGAAGCGGTATATAAGTCTAAGTGCTATTGCTATTGCTAAAAAAAAGCAACAGGAGTGGGAGCGACATCTAACTTCCTACTGGATTCCCTGTTGACATTGTTTGTGGGAAGCTGGCAGGAAGTGTCAAAAATCACCCTTCCTTAGCTGACCTGCAGAATTTCCTACCACTTTGCTGGTAGACAGAGAACAATTTTTGTGACCCATGACAAAAACTGCATCCACTCCTCATCCTGGCATGTTCCCAAAGGCTCCTTCCCTCCAGGAAGGAAGAAGGCTCACATGTCAACTGCTAACAAATCCCTTGACAGCCCTACATCACCAACAGCAACACCCCAGGCCTTCCCTCACAGCCTACCATCATTCAAATGTCAGCCAATTGCCACTCACCTTGCTGTCCTTGCTGTCAGCCAATCAGACAAAGCAAAAGGGAGGCAGGAAAGTGGGCAGGGATATGCTTCTCCCATCTTTGCCTACGGGTTTCTGGGAAGCGAAGTCAAAAGGTGCAGTGATGCTAAAGTGACCACAATGTTGTCAAATTTTTATTTCTATAGTCATGGGTCCTAGATTTTGAAAGCCTTCTTTATGACAAGCCATATGAGGCACTTTAGTTCAAAAAATGTTTCCCTATGATGCAGCGTTTCACCCAGTTAAAGGATACAAATGGACACAAGAGTTTTAGTAGTATATAAATTTCATTGAACATAAGAAAAGTAAAACAGATTGAGGCGGGGGGGGGGGCGGGGGAAGCAAGGGATTTGGGAACTGAAAGTTAACAGGTGTTCCAGTCAAAAACTATTTATGCGGGCAAAAAGTTCATAAATTTCAGACTGCATATAATGGTGGCACATGTGAATATTTCTGTAAACTTTAAAAACATGTAGTGTCATAATAACATGTCCCTTAAGGCAAATTTGATATCTAGTGATTTTATGGATATGTCATGTAGTTTTCATGGCAACAACATGGGGGTGACTTGTCACTTTCTTCTTTCAGAATTATTTTCATCTTCCCAAATTAGTCTCCAGCTCTTATATTTGTTGGTGGTCTCTTATCCAACTGGTAACTAGGTCCTATTGCGATAGTTGCTCAAGATCACTAACGTCATTGTCAGCTAGGAAAAAAATGTATTGCCAGCAGACAACCCTAAAGAATTTCTCTCTAGCCTTCAGAATTTTCTACAGAAAAAAGTTTGTATCTAAAAGAAGAATTCAATTATATAAACCATAACTGAGATTGAAAAGGATAGAGCCGATAAATATGAACTATTGTTAATAGTGAGGCCATGTAATAATCATAGGTTCCTTGGAAACAGGTTGTCTGCTAGCAGCAGAATTGACCTCTTCTAGGCCAATGAAACCAGTTGGATAACTTATTTATCACAAATAGGAGAGTGATTTAAAAGTGAAGAAGCAGTATACATAATGTTATTCTTCTGGTAGCTTATCTCTTTGGCAAATTGAAAAAAAAATACTAATAACACTAATTATGTTAACATTACATGATTAGTAGTGTTAATATTAACACAATACTATATGAACACAATTCAATTATAGCTTTGGATTTATACATGAACATTCGTTAAATTAGTATAATTTTAACATTTCTTCTAATCTTTATTAGAAACCATGATCTGAATGCACAATGACTTGTTCCTCATATCTGCCTTATTTCATTGGAAAAGTATTTTTAATCATGTACTGAATATTATCAGTTGAAATAATTCAGTCTTAAAAAGCTTAAATTTGGTTAGGCCCCGTTTAGACTTCTGTGAGTGAACTTACATCCAAGTATGTGAACAACCAATCTCAGAACAAAGGACGGTTTCAATACGGAACTGAAAACACCTTTCATCAAATTTTCCAGTAGTGATTGCCAATGCAGAGAAGATATAGTATAAATGATACATTAAAGAAAATTATTTATGATGTTATGTAAATGATATAGCTGAGTTCTGACATCATATGTATTGCACAGAAACAACTGTCTGTTGCTCATAGTTTACATTTCCCAGCTTGGCTCTGTCCTTAGGGATTATCAATCCATTTACTGTAGTAAGTGCTGGAATCCTGATTACTATCTAAAGTTCCTTGTGCTTGTTATATTCACAACAGTGATCTGAGTCTACTGTGAGAATACCATCTGGAATCCTGGCAAGGAATACTGGATTACAAACATCTTCCTTCCTTCCTTCCTTCCTTCCTTCCTTCCTTCCTTCCTTCCTTCCTTCTTTCTTTCTTTTTTCTTTTTCTTTCTTTCTTTCTTTCTTTTTTTCTTTCTTTCTTTCTTTCTTTCTTTCTTTCTTTCTTTTTTGTGAAAGATCTGACATGTTGCCTTTTATTACCCAAATAATCTTGTTTTTTTAATTTCACATTGTTGTGAACAGATAATGATAATATAATATTGTGAAGAGATGATAATAATGTCGCAAATACCTGCAATAGACCACAATCATGATATAAAAGTAAATTTCATTGATTATTTTCATTGACTTGAAGATCAAACCATCCAATACTATGCAGCACTCTAGCCATTTTCCCAAGATCAAAGGGAAACTGAATTTCAAAGTGAAGAATATAGAAAATACAGTAAAACTATACCTTTAATCTTTAAAGTCATGTTTCTAGAATATATCTACTGATTGATTCAAAGCCTATATCACTGAATAGGAGAAAGCTAAAGAGTTGAAAAAGCAAACTGACTTTCCAGAAAAGCGGTTTTAAAAATCAGCAGTCTGAGCAGCATAAACAGTTTGTCAATGGCCTTGTTTGCAGTATAGCATGATCTCCATAAACTGACATTCACACAGGCAAGAGCTGAAAGGTTTTGCCTCAGGCTTGGTACCTCACGGTTCTTTTTGGATTATTGTTAAACAAACAAAAAACACTAAAATTACCATCTTTGATTGATTTCCAATAAATAAGTATCTAGTTTGCTTTGCAAAAAAAAAAAAATAGAATACACGAGAATCAAAAGTCATTGATTTGATTCAATTTGATTTCATTTCTCCTTTATATATGAAAAAAAAATGACAGGCACAATTCCGTAAAGACAACAGCAGATTTTTTTATTTAATAATTTATACTTCTATTTCCCTTTCCTCTGCCAAAAAAGGAAATTTACCCTATTCATTAGGGTTAAATAGGGATTAAGCAGTGAATCCAGTTCTCTATTCAATTCTTTCATCATAACAGAAATGGCCAGCTCAATAATCAAATTATTTTTAAGAGAAACAAAGATAAATAGTGGGAGTAGAACATTTCCATTTTCAGGTACAAACAAATGAGCTGCTGAGTGTGAAGAGGCCACATTTCATCCCAAGAAGTGATTTTTTTTCTTTTTTCCAAACATGATACTGTTTGCCTCACTGAGATTCAGAAATTGTAAGACTGATGTCACTGAAGAATTTTACATCATATCTACGAAGTCTTCCAGCATTTATTCTGGAAACAAATGATAATTTATTTTTTAAATGCAGCTTTACTTTGCTCTTTAAAAGTGCAGGTAGACACTTTCCCTTAGAAAACAATTTCAGAGAATTTTCTTCACATGAAATTTCATAAAAACAAAATACCCCTTCAAAGCTTTGCATGCCCCAAGGAGTTATTTAACAGAATATTTTTGAAATTTACTTTCTTATTTGAATTTATAAAGCATTGATTTGAAATTGGTAACTCCTAGCATAGAACAAGATTTTTTTTTTATAATAATCGATAAATCAAAGATATAACTTTAGGCTGTCCATTGAAGAGGCTTACCACAAATAATAAGAATTTTCAATGATTTCAAGTTCAACAAATTTTGATCCTGCCTTTCAAATAGCAATTATCCTATGTATAATAAAAAAAGAAAATATATTAATTATTTGTAAACTTCATCAAATTTTGTTCAAACTTTTAGTAAAAGTTTGTAACTGTAACTATTCAAGGGAGGCTCCTTCTACGTATGCTCTCCCAAAGCACCAAAGATTGGGGTGAGCTGCTTCCATTAGAACAGAAGCAAGAGTCGTGGCGTACCTCCCTGAGTTGTCTCCAAAGCGTCAGTGTACAACGCACGTATGTTCCCATCTCACCCCCCACCGCACTGAAGAAAGAGCTGCATGTCTTCTCAGATGCGTCCACGAAGGGAATAGCAGCCGTAGCATACATCAGGGTCTACGGCGGGGAGGGCGACATTCACGTAGCCTTCCTCATGGGAAAGGCAAAGCTAGCACCACAACA
Organism: Thermophis baileyi; assembly: GCA_003457575.1. Classification (NCBI taxonomy): domain Eukaryota; kingdom Metazoa; phylum Chordata; class Lepidosauria; order Squamata; family Dipsadidae; genus Thermophis; species Thermophis baileyi. Next base: position 1,599,218 of record QLTV01002109.1, on the reverse strand, counting down.
AGGTCCCACCGTACCAAGATTGGAACTCTGTGGCTCCGTACTGGCTGTAGAACTTGCAGACCTGATAACAAAAACTATAGACCTTGAGCTTCAACTCACCACTTTCTACATGGATAGCAAGGTGGTGCTGGGCTATATTTACAACCAAAGCAGACAATTCTATGTCTACATAAGCAATAGAGTAGACAGGATCAGAAAATCTTCAAGCCCAGAGCAGTGGCGGTACGTGCCAACAGACCTGAACCCAGCAGATCATGCTACACGGTCTGTCCCTGCATCCCAGTTGGCAGAATTGACCTGGCTAAAAGGTCCCGAGTTCTTGGCCCGCCCAAGCAGCCTGATGGCACAGAGACCAAAATACCATGAGCTTTTAGACCCAGATCAAGATGCTGAAGTTCGAGCTCAAGCGCTCAGCAAACCGCTCAGACAGGACAAAGACACAGCCGTCCAGGCCACCTGTTTGGCGACAACGATCAAGGAAACAGGAAAACGACACCTTGACCATATCTTAGAACCAGTTACCTTCGAAAACTTCTCTAGATGGAGATCTCTTGTATGAGGCGTAGCAGCGTTTATCCGTTTCCTGTGTCGCAGAGCAAATTTACAGATAAGTGTCCCAGAAAGCCATCTCCAAGCAGAGAGAGGGATTCTACAGTGTGTGCAACAAGACACGTACCCAGTGGAATTCGAGTGCCTAAAGGCTAAGAAGCCTATTCCAAAATCCAGCCCACTTCTGACACTGAACCTTGACAGCCACGGCGTGCTTCGAGTAGGGGGGCATCTGGATAAGGCTGAAATAGACTCAAATATTAAACATCCTATCATCCTTCCCGCTCGTCACCATGTGACGAACCTGCTGGTTCAACACTACCACGAAACTGTCCACCATCAAGGCCGACACATCACAGAAGCAGCTATTAGAGCTGCTGGACTCTGGATCGTGGGAGCCAAGAAGCTCATCGCTACTGTCTTACACAAGTGCCTGCATTGTCACAAGCAGCAAGGTAGGACACAGCACCAGTTGATGGCTAACCTGCCACACGAGTGTCTTAGTACCAAACCACCTTTTACCAACCTAGGACTAGACGTCTTTGGCCCGTCGTCCATGTCTGCTCGTCGGACCAGAGGTGGTCAAGCTAACAGCAAACATTGGGCCGTCCTTTTCACATGTCTTAGCATTCGAGCTGTCCACATCAAAGTCATCGAATCCATGGACAGCTCCTGCTTTATCAATGCTCTAAGAAGGTTCCAAGCCCACAGAGGCCCAGTCAAGGTGTTTAGATCTGACCACGGAACGAACTTTGTAGGAGCCTGTAAGGAGCTACAGATCGATGAGGGCACTCACCTCGATCCAGCAATTGACGGCTACCTGAAGGCCCAAAACTGTGTATGGATATTTAATCCTCCCCATGCGTCACATATGGGAGGAGCATGGGAACGAATGATCGGCGTAGCCCGCAAAATCCTAGACTCCATGTTGACGAAGATACCCACGCTGACCATGAGATCCTCACCACCCTCATGGCAGAAGTGGCAGCTATCGTCAATGCTCGACCTTTGGGTCGTTTCCTCGGATCCCGAGAATCCAACTATCCTCACTCCAGCCACCTTGCTAACCCAGAAGACAGGTGAATGGCCAGCACCATTATGGAACTTCGTCCCAAAGGACATGTATACACCACAATGGAGGCAAGTTCAACTGCTGGCCAACACCTTCTGGAAGCACTGGAAGCAAGAATACTTATCTTCCCTGCAAGATCGTCGCAAATGGAAGATCAAAGAGCCTCACCTAGAAGAAGGAGATCTTGTCTTGCTAATAGACAAGGACGCGCCTCAAAACTCTTGGCCCATGGGACTTGTGCACCAATTTCTACCCAGCTCTGATGGACTAGTTCACCAAGTTGAAGTTCAGGTTGCGAAGCCACAAGAGTCATGTCGTGGCTCACAGACTTTCGCTAAGAAACTCTACACCAGGCCAATCACCAACCTAGTGCTACTGAGAAGGAAGACCGAACTTGAAGACTGAACCTCAAGCTTTGCATGCCTTGTGTCTACCTCATTGTTTGCATTGTTTGATGCTATGCCTTTGTTTACTTTAGTCAATTAGATAGTTCAGTTTGCATTGTTTATGCTATGCCTTTATTTACCTCAGTTAATTAGTTAGTTAATAGTGGAATTTTATAATTCCAGGCGGGGAGTGTGCTGATTAGAGGGATATTTTAGCTTGGATTAAGAGCTGTCTCTTTAAGAAATTGCATTATGGGGAATGTAGGCAGAGATTGCACATTATGGGTAATGTGGTCCATGACATGTGATCACATCTGTGTTGCCAATTGGCCATCGGGCTATACCTCTGCTGCTGGGTAATTGTGCCATGCAGATCAGCAGTCATTTTGCATCTTAACAAAGAAGACTTCAGCATCGGGAGACATGCACCTTTTCTGACCTATGCTTAATTGGGACTTCACCTATGTATAATGGGATAAAATTATGATATAAACCTTCAAATGAATCTCAACAGTATCGTGAGTTATTGTTTTTGAGGATACCTGAAGAATAAACGTGATTTGCATGAATTCCTAATGGCGTTGAGTTTATCTGCCTGATAACAGCAATTGCTATGCTTGAGATGAGAACACAAACTGTGGTTACTCATCCTAAAATGAATCCTCTTTACCTGGAGCTTCAAAATTTGCTATTTGCTGGGAAGATGTGTAGCTAAAAGTCAGTCTACATTTAGTGTACATCTGACTTTGGGGATATTTCTTCATAACCAAACAAAAGTGTATTTTCTGTGCAGTTCACACCCCTTGCTCGCTGAATCTGGATGTCACAAAGCAAAGCCTACATTTTGTAATTAACCCCCGCGCCCCGTTTTGACTGGCAGAGTGCTGCAGGAGACTGAGTGCTGTCACACCCCCTGACCACGCCCACCCAGCCAGTCATTAGGGCAGAGAACCGGTTGTTAAAAAATTTGTAGCTCACCACTGTATGTATGGTCTATCCAACCTGTTAGATGGTACTGAATTATATTCCATAGTGTTTCCAAGGCTATTAGATAGGAATTGAAATAACTTTGTAACCTAAATAGGGTAATCAGATCATATTCCACAGCTTCCTATCTCAGTCTGTTTAATCATCAGCTATAAAGGTTTTGCTTCCAATCATACCTTTCTATATGTAGCATTTCATTAACAAGCTTTGGTAAATTTCTGATGTGATCATGCAGAAATTCTTGTTTTAGAAAGCATGGCAGTAATTGAATGTTATGGAAATTAATATTTATTTTTGTTGAAAACCAGTACTGCTCATAGAGAGAGAAAAAGAGCAAGTTTGTAAAAATAATTAAATGAACATTTGGGAGGAGAGCAAGAGAAAGCTATTAATTCAACAACAGGTTTCTTTGAGCATTATATCAACACTGATTTATAATTATTTTGTTGCCACTTTTTATTTAACCTTTAATTATACTGTCAGGGGACACTTCTCCAGCTGTTGAGCTATGGTCAGGATAAGATGCCTGCCTTTTGTTTTATATTCAACACATTCCATTCCTCCACTTTATGCCCACAATAGATAAACTAGTTCTTAATTCCACTTCAGTCCCAAATGTAGAATTAGTTTAAGTGGGCCTCAGCTATTGAGATTACAAAATTGTGTTGGACAACATCTGGAGTGGATTTAAAGCTGGAAATGGGGACCCCGTACAAATAGCAATCAAAATCAGCAGGCAAATCAGAAAGCAAGACCTGAGAAGCCAGATGTTAGGCTCAGGTCAAACCCCTGATGTTAGGAGCTTAGAAATAAAATCATTTAGGTATTTTGTCCTCTTGACGTGTTTGTAGTTAGCTTGGTTTAGTATTGTTGGTTGTTTTTTTTAAAGAAATCTTCTTTCCCACTACCTGCTAAAATGGTACTTTGAATTTCTACTTAATGCACTACATTGTGGTTTTTAATATTAAATTTTCTCTAAATTGATAGAAAAAGGTTTAAAATAGTAAATGCTTCTAACATTCGAAATGTCAGAAACCTGAATCTTGCTGGCAGCAATATATAAAATTGCTGGATGCTATGTTTATGGGCTCTCACTACTGTATCAGGGGTGAAATTCGACCATCTCGGCCCGGCTCAGGAGAGGTGGTAGGGACGATTTGAATCGGTTCGCAGAACTGGTAAAAATCACCCTTGGTTGGCCCCGCCCATGCCCGCCCGCTCGCCCACTCACCGCTCACCTCTTCCGGCCAACTCGACCATAAATCTGACTGAATTTAACTTCAATGCCCAGAGGGCTAGAAACGGATAATAGGACTGCAGAGCACATGATTCCTAGGCCGCAGTTCCACTGGGGATGCTCTCAAGCAGCCACGTCGATTTCCCTATGTATATAATATGTATATGTATATATACATATACATATTAATCACAGATAAGAGTCTTATCAAACAGGAAAACAAACGCTATCCAGCTATCAGCTCTTGTCTACT